>JANXJC010000008.1:21950761-21964823 GCA_027564655.1 Leptodon cayanensis
TGTCAAGGGAAGTTCAGATTGGACATGAGGAAAAAGTTCTTCACTGAGAGGGTGGTCAGTTGCTGGAACAGGCTCCCTAGGGAAGTGGTCATGGCACCAAGCCTGTTGGAGTTCAAGAAGCACCTGGATGACGCTCTTAGTCATATGGTTTCATTTTAGGTAGTCCTGCGAGGATCAGGGAGTTGGACTCTATGATCCTTGTGGGTCCCTTCTAACTTGAGATATTCTATGATTCTATGATATGTTAGGTATAACTTTAAGGAAATTTAACAAATACTGTAGACTTCAGGTATCTCATGAAATTATAAAATACATAGGTCCAGTTGTGAGAAAGATTTCATGGTCAAAAGTACTAAATAAATGTTATGAACTTGCCATCTCATTACCAAGTAACCCTTGTTTACTTGTTTTTTTATTTGAATAACAGAAACACATTGTTATTATTATTAAGTGTAGCAGGCAACCAGATTGCAATCCTAAGCAAGAGTAAAGGTCAAAACCATCTTGGGCTAGAACTACCAGGCAGAAGAATGAAGCAGTTTAGGATAATGATTTGTGGAACAAATCCAGTCAGCCACTGAGTAACACCTGGAAGAACTCATCCAAGAAACAACCTTTATAATATTTCATAAAGGACAATTATGGCAATGATTTGGGCTGAGAGAATTTAACACTTTTTGGGGGGAATAATCTCACCCAACTTTCAAGATTCAGAATTCAATTTTAGTAACTAAAATCCCTTTGAAAATCACACCTCAGTTTTTTGTACTTCATTTCCATTTTGAGTTAAGCACTTACATATGAAATTTGTGCTCAATACAGGAAATGAAAAGGTGCTTGCTAAGTAAGTAATGTATGCTGAGGAAAAAAAACATTAGAATTCAGTTCCACAAAAAGTTCTAATTTTCAAAGTATCCATAATTAAACTTCACAGAAGTGTAGAAGTTAATACACAGTACTCTCTGGATCAACAAGAAAGCTAAGCTTCCTTGACAATTAACTCCTTTACTGTAGCTTAAAAACATTTAGGGCTAGCGCTGCAAAGGGTGGTCAGCTCCAAGTACTAACAAAGACATTCCTCTTTGAATGTCTCTGAGGATAAAACTACCTATCCAACTCTGGTGCTTTAACATAGGCAGATTCTCACTCTGAAGGCTTTCTGCGATAATTACCTCTTTCCAAGTAAGGCCATCTAGGCCCTTACCTTCTGACAACTATGACTGTAAAACTCAGATTCAGATTAGATTGGATGCCTAGATTAAGTGGCCTGGCTCTCCCTTCATAAGTTTTAATAAATTCTGCAAGCCTGATTTATCTGCCTGGCTTCACAAATACATACTCAAAACAAAGTGACTAAGCTCTGTGGTCTTATCTCTCAGCTTCACCAAGCCCCTGTTTACCTGTGGTCCCATCTTCTGCTCTCAGAGTATTACTTGTGCTGCTCACACCAGTTAGGCCCATTTCCTTTACTTTGTGACCCACAGTCCCATTCCCTTACTCGATTTTAGCCTCTGCTTTCTAGCATTTTGCCTATACCTTAGCTTTCATTTTTGTTTCATCCTTACTCAGCCAGCTCCTCCCTTTGTTTCATGTCAGATCGTGTGCTGGGGACACCATTTCAGTAGTCTGAAGCTTGCTGCTTAGTGGTTGCCCTTGTCCAACAAAGCAGGATATCTGGGATGTTTATATACCCAAAAAGTAATTCTATCTAGTTCAAGCTTCTGGGCAATAACCAAGTATAACAACTCTAGTCTTTAAGTATGTACTAATTATATAGCTTGGAATAACAGGAATTATGCAAATATTAAATATTATCTTTGGTTTCATAAATAGAAAAAATATGCCATGGAATGTATAATGAGTATGCTGTTTAGAATAGTGCAGTATAAACCATATGCTTGTATAAGGCAAATCATATGCTTTAATGCTTAGATTCTACAGAGACTGTGCTATAGAAATATTGAAGACAGATGAAAATGCAGGATTTGAATAAAACATCAAAACAATAGTGACAGGATAGATGTGTCATTTTATGTACTTGATGCAATGTCTTTTATAGAATCAAATGTCTTTTGTAAAATGCAAAACTTAACATGATTAATTTTAATTATTTTCCCAACTGAGGATTCTTTCAGAATTATATGGGGTGCTATCATAATTTTTCTCAGAGGAAAGAACATATTTATTTTTGTGGGGAGACCAGAATTTTCCTGGTATTGCTCATGGCTCCATTCCTTTTAGAATTCTTCAGATTTTGGTTGCACCAGTTTTCAGAGGGTTCATATTAACTTTTTCTTCGATGCTGAGTCTCCTTCCCACTCCTGTCTGTTTTTCTTTGAGTCAAACCTGTCAACTTTCACTTGATTTTGCTTTTTTTAGGCTGATAACCTGCTCTGTCTGCACAATTAAAACTATGGGAACTTTTACCATAGAGTTGAAAATCCCTAGACATATTATCATTTTAAAAGCCCTCAGGGACTATATAATAAATATAGCATGATTACATCAAATAAGAATGACTGGAAGAAGCTTTTCTCCTGAAATCTTTAAAAAAATATAGAGAGTGTGTGCGTGCATGTGTGTGCGCATATACGTATGTATGCTTGTGTGTTGGTTATAAAGTACTGAAGGTAGTATTTAGCCCTGCCCTAACAACAGCTCTCTGTGCACCTCATTTTTAAAACTTACCTTTAACCTTGTGTCCGCAAGCGTCTGTGGAACAAATCCCAAATAATTTAAATATCTAACACCTCATTTTAAAGGCATTCAGGGATGCATCAAATGATAACATGTAGCTCTGTCAGTGGCCTGATGAGTGATCTAAAGTAAATTGCTTTGTCACTCTGTATCTCCATTTCTTGATTTTTAAAACAGTATTCATGATTCCTCTGTCCTTCACAATGTTCTTTGAGCTCTGTAGAGCAACTACAGCTCCACAGATGCTGAACAGCTTTTATTAACTGTAAAAGAAGAAAACATTAAAATGGCAAGCAATTTGAGGGCTGCTGGACATGATTTCCATGCACTTTTTTTTGCATTTTTTATTTTTCAAAGTGTAGGAACAGGCAATAATCTGATAAACATGAGTTGTAGCATAGTCACGAAAGGAAGTGTGGTATGTTCGTGTTCGTTCATGTCATTACTAGTATTATGTTTATTTGATGAAGTTTAATTGATTTGTGGTATTCATGATCACAATTTAAAACAAAGATTCAGATTAGATTTAACGTAAAGTAAGTGGCTAAGAATAAGTTTATCAGTAAAGTAAACAATTTGGAACACAAGACTGAAAACCTACCATCTACTAATGAAGCTAAGACTTACTACTGCATAACTTCATAAAGAAAATTTACATTTCTCTCTGAAGTAGAGGATAGAAATGAAGTTAGTGTCAGAGATATATTTCTAGAGTAATATATCACTGACTTCCTCTATGTTTTCATTATTAATAGTTATCTTTGCAATAAAAATATTTTTAAATCGAAAAATATAGTGTTTTGAACAAAGAGAAGTGATTAGACAGTAATTTCTGTGTACTGCACAATGTATTTATTTGTGTGCAGACTGTATATTTGAGTACTGTGTTTATTCAGCATACAATATTATTTAAAACACAGCATATCTGAACTGCCTGTAAAATACTTGTTTCAAGTGTTTTGTAAATTGCTTGTGAAATTTTTCAAACCATGCAAGGACTGTAGCAAGGAAAAGCAAAATAGTAAAACCTCTCTCCACTGTTGCTGCTTTCAGTAACTGTGCTGTTACCTCTGTCACAGGGCAAATAGCGCCATGCAATTAAGTGAGACCTTGGTTACATCTACCCACCACTTACTTAACTTACTAGATGATTCTGGTATGCACTGGGAAGACAGAAGAAACACAGATGAAGGGAGGGCTTACTGATGAGCTCTGGACTACATGTGCCCTCCTTTAATGGTTTAGGTGTGCATGGAAAAGAAATAAGGAAACACTGAGGAAATAACAACTTTATACCCTTTTGCGGCAGGAAGCCAGAATGTGATAGCAACCCAGGTAATGGCTGGTAGATGGTTTTGGATATGTGGAAAATCAAAGAGATTGGCCTGAGTGAGGCCATTGGTGGTTCATGCTGACCAGTCAAATTAGAAAGCACTATGTATGAAAATACTCCTTGGAGGAATATATCCATGGAAGCCTGTGAGACACTGAAAGAGTTAATGTCTCAAACATTGTGGCAAGTTCTGCTTAACAAACTCTGCATAACAACAAACCCTGCATAGCAAGGAACCACAGGTGAAAAGAAGCTGATCAGCACAGGACATCAGCAACAGGACCAGGACCAGGAGGGCATGCTGGAGGGTGCGCAGCTCCGTGTTCAGATATGCTGAGTAGGGCAGCTTGCCATGCATGGCCAAAGATCAAACAAGGGTCATGTTTGTTACTCCCCAAATGACCCCCAAGCCCACCGACCCATTTCCCGAAGGTTCTGAAAGCACAAACCACCCATGACACCTAATTAGCCTAATGAGTTCAAGTGCCAGCCCGAAGAAGGGGCCAGAAGATGATAAAAGGGCATGAACTGAAGCCCCACGTGCGCGCGCCCTCCGGCATGGGACGCCTCGGCTGACGGGAGCAACGCTGGAGCCAGGGCTGGTGAAATCTTTCTCTTTTCCTTTTTCTCTTTCTGTCTTTCTCTCTCTTTCTCTTTTCTTTTCCACAATCCCTACACCTCATCCCTTCAGACACAAACCAGCTGACCAAGTCTGGGACTCGGAGCGGATCCAGCCGCCCCCGGGCTCCTCTCTGAGAAGGAATCTGGAAAGCGAGGGGGTCCGCTCGGAACCTCCTCACCCAACGGGAGGGATGTTCTCATTCCCTGAACTGATGTATATGTGGTTACCGTGGGTTGCACGGTTTGCTGAGGTAGTTTCATGCCAGTTCCTGTTGTGAGAAACCCCAGAACCTACTGTTATGCCTCCCAAGTTCAGTTTGCTTCTGCCATGAATAAAATCTTTAACTGATCGTTTGGTGTCATTTCACCTTAATTTAGCACAAGGAAATTCTGAACATGACTCCCTGCTCTGTCCAGCCCGGGGATTGACAAAGCCCAACACTAAACAGAAGCCTGAGCCCAAGGCGGAACTTCTGTGTCTAACACCCAGGCTGCCAGCCAAGGCTCGGCCAGGATCAGAATGCTGTAAGGGCCAACAGCTCCCTGCGGGCCGGGGGCCAGGAGCAGCGGGGCCCCCCCGGGGTCCGTCAGGACAGGATCTGACAGCCAGGCCCTGTCCCACCGTCCCAGCCAGGAGCAGGGCAGCCGGGGGACACCAGTCCCAGGCATCGGGCACCTCCCTGGCATCAGGGATAGGCCAAGGCTGGGCTTCAGCATGGGGCCCATGGCCGACCAGGGCAGGGCTGTGGGGAGCTGGAGAGCGGCCCTGCTGCAGCATCACTGGGGCAGGGGCTGACGGCCCTGGGGGGCTGAAATGGCATCCTGGCCCATTGGCAGGGAAGGGGGAGGCCCCAGAAGAGGGGTCAGTGCCAGTAAGGCTGGCTATGCCCTCAGGGCCCTGAAAGACAGCTCACTCATCTAACATGAATGTCATGTTTCCCCAAGGTCATGGTGCTGGTCGTAACTGGACCAGGCGCCTTTACTGGTGTGCAAGTGCTCTTTACAGAGCATGTATGTGTATTTGCTAGAAATGAAATCATTATCCACTCACTATTATACCCGTCCTGCTCAGTCAGTAAATCTTTGCTGTTATGTAACTGAGTGGTACAATCCTGTTCTTCCAACTACCTCTTTAAAAATTCCCTCCTTGAAAGTCTGATCTTAAGGCTGACATTTGGTCCTGTCAGAAGAGGTCCTATCAGTTTCCACACTAACACAACAGGAACTTTGTAGGTGGACTATTGTGTCTACTCCAGCCTGTAGGCTTCTATCCTTTGACATCTATAAAACTATTTTGTTGACCGGGAAAGAGATAGATGTGCATATTATTTCCCCACTGAAGTCTAAGTAAAGCCAACACAGAAGGTTCATAAGCTTCATAAGTTAAGTATCTAAGAATAAGTGAGTCACTGTTGCCTTTTGCTGAAGTCAGTGGAGAATAAGAGTCATTTCATTGGGAGATTAAAATATTTTTCACTACTTAAATCAGCTTCTAGATATTCCTACTACTACACTTTCAGAGGCCCTAGCATACCCTGCATGGCTTCCCACTGCCACTCCAGAAAGGTCCATGTCTATAGTAAGTCTAGTGCCTTATCTATTAGTCCTGGCAGACATCTGAGATACGTTAGAGTCTCAGACAGGTTTAGACATCTATGTGCACATAACTGAATAGCTCCCAGTGGTGTCTGGAAAGCTACTTAGTTGACCAAATGTTGATGTCTATTTTAGGATGAACTGAACAGTTCTCTGTGCCTGGATTTAGTTACTCACAGTTAGATGCTTAGTGCCATTTTTAGATGTCCTAGCATATCTATGTGGAACTGGCAGATATGACATAAGATATGACTTGAGCTCTTCTGGAGTGACAGCTGGAGGTCAGATTAGATACGTTAAGGCAGCTCAAATGGCACTAGATGCCTACATTTATACAACCAAATCAATCTGCCAGTTCCTACCGCGTACCTAAATTATCACTATATTTGATTCTTCTGGATCACTGTTTTCCTAAGGAAAGGAATGTTCTTGGGGATCTGATCTTGGCAAGAGGTCAAATAAAAGAAAGAAATATATTCTGTGAAAGGAAAATTCCCCACAAGTAGGCTAGATGGGGGAAGAAACTGCCCAATAATTTGTGCTGGAAATTACAGGGCTTTTTAAAACAAAGCAATAAAATATACCAATAAATAAAAAACTAAATGCGTAAGAGTAACTAGTAAAAATAAACATCCAGTGGAAGAGATTACTTAAAAATGTTGTAAATTCTCCAGCACTTAATGCCTTTTGTTGTGGTTTAGGCCCAGCTGGCAACTAAGCACTGTGTGGCCACTCACTCACTCCTCCCCCTGCCACCGGTGGGATGGGGAGGAGAATCAGAACAAACAGGTAAAAAACTCGTGGGTTGAGAGAAGGACACTTTAATAGGACAACACAATGAGAGAAGAAATAATCATAACAATAATACTAGTAAAAGAATGTGAAAAACGAGTGATGCACAATGCTATTGCTCACCATCCAGAACCCAATGCCCAGCCCATTCCTGAACCACAATCCCTCCTCTCCCCGCCCCCTCCCCAGCCATCTCCCCCAGTTTATATATACTGAGCATGATGTCATAGGTATTGAATATCCTCTTGGCTAGTTCTGGTCAGCTATCCTGGCTGTGTCCCCTCCCAGTATCTTGTGAAAATTAACTCTAGCCCAGCCGAACCCAGCAGACTTTACAGAAAGTCCATTCTTCCTTCTGAAAGACAGATTTGTACCTAATCAGATTTAGCTGAAGTAAGAGATAGAATTACTGTAAAGAGTTCCATGACCTTTGCATTGACAAAGCCAGATTAGGTAATCATAAGTGATTCCTTCTGCCCATAAAAGCTCTCTGTTAATCTACTGGACAGAAAGTTATACTGTAGAAGCCTGTATCGTTAATAGAAATTCTAATAACTGTAAAATTGGATTGTTCCCCTGGGGAAAGAAGGCTTTTTCCTGGGGGAAGTCTTGCGATGATAATTTTTTAATTTTTTACCTACCTACTACTACCCAGTCTTGCAATGGGAATTGTTTACCTATTGAAGATGCTTTTTTTTTTTTTTTCAGAGAATGGGATCAGTCTGGATCTTACTGTGATGACACTTCTTAAAGGGCCAGAAGTAATTTAATTTTAAAATTTCTAAAGGTCATGTAGGTTGTCTATTCAATAGGTTTAAACTGGCATAACTCTGTTCACCCAAACTGGTGTATATCAAATGATCAAACAAAAATTACTCCTCTTTCCTCCCCCCCACTTAAAAGTTTCAATGTCTGGAATGTTTATAATGTCTTTTAAACATAGACAATTTTCTGCACCTTGATCTGGCAACCTAAGTGACAGAGATTTCTGAGTGACATGAAATTTGCCTTGGATGAAAACACACTAGGGCAGATTCTGAGTTGATAGAAAGACTGTATTAATACCTAGCCTGATTAATTCATTTTAAATTTTAAGCACTAAAAAATATGTCTTTCTCTTCAATTACTATGCTTGCAAGGAAAAAAAAAAAGAAAGAAAAAAAATTAGTTACCTTCTTCAACCCAAACAGAAGGGCTATCAGGCTGTTTATACAGTCATTTATAATGCTGATAGAAGTGCTGAAAGAAGTGTTGGTGAGCCTGAAGGAAGCTGCACTCCTGAAAGTGAAATACCTAGTTGATCAATCCAAATGTAGCATTTAGTTGAGGTGCACTTTCTGCCGTTAATACAGATCTGTATATTTAACATACAACCTTAAATTAAGAGTGCCAACAGAAACAAGAACTGCCTTTTGTTCACTAAAGGCCAAAATCAAAATATCCCACAGTATTTTCCAAGCACCTCAAGTAAGTGAGTCATTGTCCTGGTTTCAACTGGGACAGAGTTCATTTTCTTCGTAGTAGCTGGTAGAGTGCTGTATTTTGGATTTAGTATGTGAATAATGTTGATAACACACTGATGTTTTAGTTGTTGCTAAGTAGTGCTCATCCTAAGTCAAGGATTTTTCAGTTTCCCATGCTCTGCCAGCAAGCAGGGGTGCAAGGAGCTGGGAGGGAGCATGGCCAGGACAGCTGACCCGAACTAGCCAAACGGATGTTCCATACCATAGAACATCATGCTCAGTATATAAACTGGGGGGAGTTGGCCGGGAGGGGCAGATCGCTGCTTGGGGACTGGCTGGGCATCAGTCAGTGAGTGGTAAGCAATTGCGTTGTTCATCACTTGTTTTTCTTGGGTTTTATTTCTTTCTCTTTTAGTTATCTTCCTTTTCATTATTATTATTGTTATTGTTATCATTATTATTATATTTTTATTCAATTATTAAACTGTTCCTATCTCAACCCACGAGTTTTACTTTTTTCTCTGATTCTCCTTCTCATCCCACTGCGGGGGGGCAGAGTGAGCGAGCAGCTGTGTGGTGCTTAGTTGCCGGCTGGGGTTAAACCATGACAGTCATTTTAGTCACCAACTGAGAAGGCAAACACTAGTGTTTATTACTCAGATGAATTTCTTGAACAGAGATTATCAGACTTGGGCCAAGTATTTTCATTATCACTCAGCATTACACCACAGTCACACGTTAAAGCATGCCGTGGTGCTAGATTGTTGTGTATTGAAACACACTATGTAGCCAAGGCTAGCTGTGAGTTTGGAATGATGTCACATGGCAATGCTAAGCTTCAGGTCTATTGAGCAGTTGTGCTCACAGCATTCCTGTACAGTTGTGAGACGTGGATCACCTTCTGTTATCATGTCAACAGATTTGATCATTTCTATCTTCTATTTTTGTTCTGCTCAGAGGATTCAATATCATAACCAGATTCAGCTACTAAAGACCATGAATTCTGTTAATGTTTATCACTCTCTCTTGGACTTGCTCAGGTTTATCTATGTCTTTTTGTACTGTGTGAATAAACCTGGGTGAAGTATTCCTGATTCAGGCTAATGAGTGCTGAGTAAAAAAGAGTAATCATTATCCTTTATCTACTGATTACATCTATGTTGATGCAGCCCAGTAAGCTGTTAGGATTCATTGCTGCCAGGGTATGAGGAACCCCAAAAGGACCTCTAAGCCTTTTCCTAGTAGAGCCACTACCCAATGAGGCAATCACCAAGTTGTACCAATATGGTGCTGGCACGTGGAGGTGGAGGACTTTGAATTTGTTTATCATGTAGTTCCTGTTGTCTCATTCCACTGACCTGTTTAGGTCCCTCTGGATGCCAGCTGTGCCCTCATGCATATTGACTGCACACACACACACACACACACATAAACCCACAGAGTTTAGAGTTGTCCACAAACTTGGTTAGGGTGTAGTTTGTCTCCTCCTCCTCCAGGTCATTGGAAAAGGTATTAAAAAGGGTAGGACCCAAGACAGACCCCTGAGGATGTCTACTTCTAAATGGCCTCTAAATTGAGTACAAACAATTGACCATTGTTTTATCAAAGATCTGAATCACCTTTTGTTCTTGTCTTTTTTCACAGGCTGTGGAAAGATCCTAGAGGATTCTGAGCCTAGAGGTTCAGATAGTAGGTGCTGTAAGCAAACAATGAATTTTGTATAAGATGAATTCTGGCAAATGTCAACTTTTTTAATCATTATTTTTTTAATATCCTTTGGCAGGGTAAGTATGCAGGATATATATTCTTCTTGTTATTGTTTCCAAATATTTCCTTGGGTAACAAGATAAATCAATTCCCAAATGAACCGGAAGTTGGCTATCTGTCTTTCTTGTGGATTAGGTATCCTCTATTCACTGTTGATAGGAAAGCAGTGTTCAGCAATGGAACTATCACAAATTCTTTCATATTTTACATTTATTTGCATATGTTGCCAAAATGATTACATTTATGGCAAACTGCCTTTACCAAAATGCTGAACACATGCATATTCACTTCTACACTTCCCACACTGACAGCTGAGGTACCAGCTTGTTACAAGTTTTTAGTGACCGTCTTTATATTAATTGATTTTTTCAGGTCTTTTATCTCATACTGAGTTATCTATTGCCTTTGCAGAATAACATACTGAATTATCTGAAGTAAGTTTTCTCATAAATAACTAATAAGGAAATAATAGTCAAGTGTAGGAACTGATGGCCAGTTTTGATGGTGGATATGGAACGAACATAAGAATGACTTACTTAGAAAATTTGGTGACAAACTTTGCTGATAAAATTATTCACAGAGCTAAGGATAGTAACATATACAGCGAGTTGCAGGAGGACCTCATTATACAGTGTAATTTATCAGCAGAGAAATAAGGGAAGAAACACTAGTGAATCAATATAAGTGTCTGATGCACCCACATAGAGGAAACTATAATTAGCTTTGGGGTCTCAATTTCAAAAACATAGAGCTGAAGGAGTCAAAGGGATGAATGACAAACTTGCTGTTGAAAGCAATAAAACAGATTCCACTCTAGGAATAATTAAGAAGATGACTTATCAGCCAGAAAAGAGATGCGAGATTTACCTTACAGTCCATGAAGTTATTAGTGACATGAAAAAGGAAAGAAGGGAGAATGAATAGTCACGGTTTCTCATAAGAAAAAGAATAAGACAGAAATAAAAGAATCTTAGGTTCAAAGACGACAGGACAGTATTTTGGATAAAATAGCACACATTATATATAAGGCAAAGTTAAGCTATGGAACTCATCGATAAAAATGTTTTGGAAACCAAAAGCTTATATGGATTCAAAAAGCAAGTACAAAACACATGGTGTTGGAGGCCAAAGCATTAATTATCATTAAGAACAAACAAATCATCTTTGTTTTGGGATGTCTTTGAGCTGTTGATCACTAGGAGAAAAACCAAGGACATATATAACTAGTTTCTTATACTTTTTCCATAGGCAACATCTGGCTACTGAGTAAGATACGATAGTGAATGAAGTGGAGCTCTGATGCAGTTTCTTGACAATCCATCATACTTTTACACTCTTCCTGTTGTTCTGCTTTACTGAATTGCATGGATTAATTTACATTCATTGACAAAATTCTGTTATGCCTTCTTACTACAGTGCTTATACTAGATACCCCAGTCAGGGATCCAATAAGCTGCAAAATGCTAGTTCTTAGTTTCATTGTATAGCAAATCTTTATATTTCCTCATGGCCTTTGTACTTTGATCTTTCACAGTTTCACCCTTTTCCTGAGTACGCATTAAGCTAGATTCTGTAAAAATCAGGACTGCTCAGTGGTGAGAGAAAGATACTATTAAAGGATTTAAGATGTGCTAGGTTTAAAACTAAAGCCACAGACATAAATATTTTGTGTTGGAGTTTTGGGGGTTATTTTTTGGGCAGTTGGTGTTTTTTGGTTTTGCAGTATTTTTCCCCTAAGGAAAAATAAAATGTGCATCTATAATTCTGTTACGTTTTCAAACTGCCTGTCCTTTCTAGGTGTACATATTCTGTTAAGGTGTTTGGAAGTATTATGAAAATTCATCTTTGTTCTTAAAATCTGTCGACTAATGACATTGAGCATTAACCTTTTAGTAAGGCAAGGACAGCTTGTATTGAATAATTAAATTATTTCTATTAAGATGTTACATTATAATGAGAATCTGCTGGAAGCTGCAGTCTGTGTCATCCTGTTCTGCTCTTGAAGACCAGAACTCCACATTCCAAAGTAAAACATGATCTTTTTTTCTCTGCAGATACTTACCACAGTCTTGCAAAGGGACAGATGTTTTCTGTGCCTTTGATGATACTGATGAGATCTAATTTTTTTCAGTTGGTTTGCATAAGTTTAATTAAGCAGGATGTAGGAGACATATATGATGATATACAAGAAATATATGATGATGTACAATGTTGTAATGCTGTGGGTCACAGAAGTGCTAGTGAGAGACCTTTTTTTATTTCCTCTCTGTTACTGTATGCTGTGGGCCAGGGCTACCAAAAGCCCCTCTAACACTGGGTGTTTCAATATACTTGGGATACTGGTGCATATGCACAGTACTTCAACTACATTATGCTTAGATAGATTTGCTGACTCTTTGCTTACAAGGAAGTCAATCAGTCAAAAATTTCTAAAGAAAATTGTTCTAACTCTGCATATATGCCATGAATGAGGGATGTAATTATTGACAGGTGAGGGGGAAGGACCAACAGTGGAAGCTAAAAGGAACATTAACTTCCTCTGTCCTCATTAACGGTGTGTGATATGTATTCTATGTCATATGACAGGCAATCTACTATGCTTCTCCACAGTGTTCACACCTCCTTCTTAATCAGTACTGCACCTGAATTAAAGCCTGCAGTGAAGAAGCCTCTGAAGGAAAAATCTGTAATATTCAGAGTAAGTTATAAAATACAACATTTGTTGCACTAAAAATTCCAGTATTTTGTGAGATTTTCATTCTACATAACAAAAAAAATTTAAAACAGAATGGAAGTTTCTTATAATATTGAATTAAAAATATCAAGTGCTGTCTTTAGCTATTTCTTGTATACATGTACATAAACATTTGAGAACCCATTAAAATTGAATTTTCCATTGTATAAATGTTTTACTGAATTTAATTCAAATGGAAGATTTTAGTTTGGTCAAAATGAAATTATGATATTAAAATTAGAATAATAAAATAAAAAAAACTTTTTCATTTAAAAAAATAGGAAAAATTAGCATGTTGTTCCTATGAAATTTTTTTAATTTAACAAAAGACCACTTGCTAATAGGAAACTGTTCCATCCATAATTTTTGAAAGAACACTACTTCTTTCCACATGGCCAGTAGTCAAACTCAGACCACACTTTAACACCTCCACTATTGGCCTGACCAAGGGGATATAGTCCAAGTAGTCAAGCAGCAGTAAATTTTCAGCAATATATTAATATGCTCTAGCTCCATCTAGCTTTACTTTCAGGGTAACTCATATCAGACAAAAGTTCTCTGAAAATGGGGTGAGATTTGTTTTGTCTGAACTAATCATAGAACAGTTTCAGAAGTACACCTTGTGGTCACAGTGAAACTTGAGAAGGAAGGTGCAACTTTCCTGCAGTCCTGTAAAAGTTTGGCTCTGTCTCTAAACTGCTTTTCAGTAGCAGACAAAAATGCAAAATGTAGATTCCTTTCCATGTTATGTTACTATTATTTCTTATCTAGTTATTATATTTTGAATCTCTTACAAGCATTCTGATAGTGATATAAAGGCTCTAACGCTATTATGCTGAAACTCAGATATAAATAACTAAAAGTTGTTTTACTCTTCCATGCATTTTATAATCCCAATGACAAAAGTCCTTATCTTTATTTCTGTAATCAATATAATTTACTTCAATGGGGTTAGTCATGGGAGTATGCTAATAGTTGTCAAGAATATGTATTTTCTAAAGTGAAAATATTATGGCATCCCTAAATGGCCAAGAAGGGCAAGGAAGCAACCTAGTTGAG
>JANXJC010000008.1:21985314-22010234 GCA_027564655.1 Leptodon cayanensis
GCAATTGCACTGCGCATCGTTTGTACATTCCAATCCTTTTATTATTACTGTTGTCATTTTATTAGTGTTATCATTATCATTGTTAGTTTCTTTTTTCCTGTTCTATTAAACCGTTCTTATCTCAACCCATGAGTTTTACTTCTTTTCCCGATTTTCTCCCCCATCGCAATGTGGAGTGGGGGAGCAAGTGAGTGGCTGCGTGGTGCTTAGCTGCTGGCTGGGGTTAAATCACGACACAAGGGAATTTCTGCTCTGGACCTGGAGCACCTCATCCCCCTCCTTCTCCACCAACTTTGGGTTGTTTATCACTCTTCTTTTTTTCCTCACTCTTCTGTGAGGCATTTTACCATTTCCTAAATATGTTTTCCCAGAGGTGTCACCAGCACTGTTGATGGGCTCAGCTGTGCCTGCTGGAGATGTGGGTCTGCTGGAGATGGCTGGAACTGGCTCTGTTCAGTGCAGGACAGCCCCAGCGTCTCCTCACAGTGGCCAAAACCTTGCCACCAATACTCAGTGCAGGTGCATGCAACACACTGTCAATTTCTTCCTGTTAATTATCAATAACAATGATGACTACCAATATACCAATGCCTTCTTGAAGTATTATTCTGTGGGTCCTAACAGATTTTTCCCTCACCCAGTCATGCTGTCGGCTCAGTCATCTCTCTACTCGGTTTTTGCCTCTGACCTTTTTCATCCTACTTCCCTTTCTCATGGAGGGATATTCAGTGTCTCTTTGTTTCAGAAGGGAGAGGAAAGGGATGGAGGTTCTCAACAAGGATGGAGAAACTACGTACAATATTAAGGAATGAAATATGGTAGGGAACTTTCCTGAGCATCATATTTTCATTGTCTGTTCTATTGGGTGTAGCAGCAAGCTGTTGATGCCTATGGGAAATTATATTTAAGAAAGGGCAAAATGCTGCACAGCAGTGTGAGTAGTAAGGAAAAAAATAAGTGTGAGAAACAGCCCTGCAGCCCCCCAGGTGAGTGCAGAAGGAGGGGAGGAGATGCTCCAGGCACTGGAGCAGAGATTCCCCTGCCGCCCGTAGGGAAGACCGTGGTGGAAAGCATGCTTTTTTTTTTTTTTTTTTTTTTTTTTAACTAGTGTTGCATTTGTATTCTATAAAAGTGCACTGATTTTAACTGAAGGAGAAATCCTTACCTGAGTTTTAAGATACAAATGGAGTTCTGACAACTTAAAGTAGCTAATGATCTTCCCCATAGATTCTACTTCAGCAGCTTTGTAGTCAGTATCTAATCCAAAGCTGAAGTCGGGACAAAGGTTCCAACTGTTACAAATGGCTTTGGACCAGATCCTTCTAATTAGAAGTGTATTCAGAGCTTCAAATTAGACATTGTTCTTGAAACAGAGTACCATAAACATCATCCGTCTTATTTACAATGTAGTGATCTAATATTATGGCAGTATGCTTACTGCTATGAACAACTACAAATTATATCAGTCATTTTCATTATGTTTTTAATTTTACTTCCTTTTCAGTTGTTTCACTTAGAGTCTATTAATTTCCTTTTTGTATGATGTCTTACTTGATTTTATTTTTTAAGATTTTATATCTCTCTCTACTCTTCTCTCCCTTGTCCTCTCACTCTGGCTCATCTTGCAACACTAAAGATTTTACTTCTTCATTCAATTATTGGTCCTTTTCCCCTGCTTTTTTTCCCAATGCCCACCAGCATTTCTCACCTTCTTCTCAACACTTTGTACTTGTCTTTTGATCCTTTTACTACAAATATCTTGACTGTCTTTCCAGTTTTCTACTTTTTTCTCCTTTCTCACCTCCATTTGCAGTTGTATCGCACTTCTTTTCACTTGTCCCATCTTGTAGTTCTGTCTTCTCATTTTCTTTCTTTTTTAAATCATTCATTTAGTGTCAAAGAACTGATGACATGAAAGTATTAAAGGTGAAGTGCACTGGATTTTAGGAGGCTTTTTGCAGCCTTCTGCTTTTCTGATAATTAATATGAAACTCTTTCCATCATCTTTCTCAGTTCTATTTCATCTCTGAATATAGTCTTTGTGTGGACTGGGTGAAAAGTAATTTAGGCCTCTATCTTACTTTTTCATAACAAAAAGGGAGGGAGGGAAGGATAATGCTAAATCTCTCTGAGATCTTTATATTCACTTTCAGTGGAAGGATACAGATTATTAACCCTACAGAACCTAGGGATCCATAATGAAAGCAAAGTAAAACTCCTCCCAGTATAAAACCCCTTCTTCTCATAGTGCTTTTCAAGGAGAATACGTTCAATAAAATACCGTATGAATTCCTCTGTTCTTATGCTCACCTTCAGCAGGTGCCACCTAGTTCTTTTTCTGTGGATGTAAAAAAAAGAGGAGTCATTAAGATTGCTTAGGGAGCAGTTCTGGGGAGGGGAACATTTTTTTTTTCTATATGCATGCGTGCCTTTAAGAGGGTCAAATGGAGAGAAATCCATAGGGGAGAGCAGGAAGAACGCCAAGAGTAAGCCTTTTATAAAGCTGGTTCACTAATACATAAGTCGCAACATAGTCCCTACACTAACTTACAACTTTTGATTATCTGTAATGTGCTTCAAGTCCCTCATAGCACCTATAATCAAGTATATACTGTCTAAATTGAAGATGGAATGGAGTTTTACAACCTAAAAATGGTTAATGAGCTGCCTTATGGATTGTGCTTCAGCAGCTATATAAAATGTAGAAGATACTAAGAAAGATGCAGAACTAGACTTCCAAAATATAAATACTTCTTTTCAATCAATATTTAAAACAGAGTTTTTATTGCAACTTTCTATGTTTAATTAAAACTTCTTTGTTTACTTGTTATTGCTTTCATTTCTTGCTGAAAATGTCTGATTTCCAGTTAAAATAGTAATTAATAATTGTACACCAGAAATAGGTGCTATCAGATATCAAGACAGACTGAAGGGAAATGGCATCTCAGACATGGTCTAGGGAAACATCTCAGGAGCAGGATATCCATCCATTCCTGAGAAATAGAGGGCATTTTCTTTGTTGCCTTGATGCTTCTGTAGTTGTTTGCTTCCAAAGAATGCAAAAGGTTTAAAATACATAGGAAAGCTTTGTGGCTTTCTGGGTATCACTTTTATGGGAATGCATATAAATTGCATATAAGAAAGATTTAAAAAAAAATCCCAGATGCATAGATAAATAAAATAATTTAAATTAATTACATAAGATCTAACAAACTCCACAAAACTAACCTAAAACCCACAAAGGGCTACGAGCTGCATTCTTTTCTGCCTTTTATCGTGAACACTTCTGCCACAGTGCTAAGTAGGAGCAAAACCCTATTAAATCAAAAAAGCAGTATTCTGAATGAACTTTACATCCTCTTTGCCTAAATTAAAATGAATTAAGCTGTGTGTAGTGCTAGAAAACACTTATTACTTGAATCCTTTTCGTATTTTTCATACAGAAGAAACAATGAAATCATAAGTTACATAACCACTTACAGAAACTACAAGTGACCAAATTAGCTGGTGGTTAAGAAAATGTCGTAGATTCCCCCATGTTACCTCCTCATAAACATCATAGTAATAGCAATAATATTATAATATGATATTAAAAAGCAGCAGGGGTTATTTCCCATAGACTTTCCCTGTGTTCTGGTGCACTTGACTCTTAATTTTCTTGTACTTTACTGTAGGGTTATTTGTCCTTGAAAGCATTCTCTGTGAATATAAAGGAAGTTTAAGTCCTTACCTAGTCAACACTAGACTTGAAAATTGTCCAAGAGGAGCGTTGCTTGCAGCACGCTTGAGAACAAATTTCCTTACTAGCAATACTATTTTTGCCTCTGATATACTCCTGGGAGCGTTGTGGAAGAAAACTAGTTTATAGACAACGCAGGAGACCCAAAACCTAGAATTCCTGAGAGACTCCTCTACTACACCTGAATGACTGGATTTGGGAATACCTTCATCTGGAATTGTCCTAACAGATATTCCATCACCCTGACTTACCACCATGCATTTGTTCCCACATGCTGTCATTCACAGCATCTCTCTTAAAAGTCTCTGACATAAGCAAGATACTCTGCTTCTTACCTATTCAGTTTTGATACTACCTAATGAGAAGTGAACACTGAGTACGGAGTTGCAGAGTGACTCAGGTCTGCCTAACAGTCACCTGTATCATAATCTAGTTTATCACAATTACTCTTTCTGGCTATACCTCATTCATTACTCACTCAGGTCACTTCTACCTCCCAATATCTGAGGCCAGAATAGCCAAGAGTAGAATTTGTGAATTGGCAGTGGTGTTGCCCACAAGCGTTAGTTGATGCACAGAAATACACATCTGGGCAGAAGTTTAATAGGAGTGGGTTTTACAAACCTGGGAAACATTCCTTTGGTTGCAAATTCCATGCCATTGTGGGATTCATTCTTAGGCCTGAACTGCAGTGCTAGCACATCACATGGGGAAGATGGAACGTTGTCAGATTCATGTGGCTCATTCAGAAGTCCATCGCTTCCAGTCTGTGCACTGACCAATCTCTTCTCTGAGTATGTTAGAAAACATAGTTCTGAGCCTTCAAGGCGTTTCCAAAGTGTTGGGATTGCACAGTGCCAGCTTGCAGAACCCTGTTCAACCCTCCCTACTGTTTCTGATCCATTTCTCATTGCCATCACCTCCATCCCTGCCCCAGGTCTGTTTGCACACCAGCAATAAACACGCATATGGAGTAGATCCACAGATATTTTAGGACAATAGATTTATTGTTAATTTTCCTTCCATGCAACACTTTTATTATAAGCCAGAACTGTTTCTTTTCAGGCACCCCAATTTGCAATTAGCAAACCATCATTTGCCTGCAGGTTGCAAGGGGGGAAAAAGAAGCAAGCTGCCTGACTGCTACCTCTAGCACTACCTGCTCTTCTACCCACTTTTCCCTTCTTAACAGACAGTTAAACCCTCTCCAGGGAGGAAACAGAAAAGGCTGTTTGCCCAGAAATCCAGACTCTTGCTCGTAATTGTTGTGGTTTAACCCCAGCTGGCAACTAAGCCCCACACAGCAGCTCACTCACTCCCTCCAGTGGGATGGAGGAGAGAATCAGAATGGTAAAAGTAAGAAAACACGTGGGTTGAGCTAAGAACAGTTTAATAATTGAAATAATAACAACAACAACAGTAAAATTGTAATGAAAAGGAAAATAAGAAAAAGAGAGAGAAATAAAAGCCAAGAAAAACAACTGATGCAAATGAAAAACAATTGCTTACCACCAACCGACCGATGCCCAGCCTGTTCCTGAGCAGTGGCCCTCTGGCCAGCTTTCCCCTTAGTTTGCATGCTGAGCACGACGTCCTATGGTCTGGAATATCCCTTTGGTCAGTTGGGATCAGCTGTCCCGGCTGTGTCCCCTCCCATCTTCTTGTGCCCCCCCAGCCTCCTTGCTGGACTTATTCAGGAAATAACTCTTAAAAGTTTTTCTTTTTTTCATTTTTAGTAATACTTGCTTTCATCCTGTTAAGTTTATTTTTTGGAAAAAAAAAAAAAAGAAAAAATCAGGCTGGTCAAATAAATTAATACTTTCTAGAAAAAAGTACTGGTGTCTTGATTTGATTTGATTCAGAAACTTCAAGTGTGAGAACTTGTTTCTGTTGAAAATTAATTCAAAAGCTTAAATGATATGCCTGAAGAATACTGTTCTTAAATGTACTACTAATATATCCCAGATTCAGCACCTAACTACCTTAAATGTCTTGGCATGCCTCCCGAGACTTTCTAAAATTACTGTTGGTTTTAATGTTTTATTTCAAATATTATCATGCAACTTTCTGTATTGCTCCAGAAATGCATAATGTCATTTTTTTTGGTAACTGTCTAAGCACAGCACCTTTCTTTTGCTCTGTGAGGTTCCTTAGCATCACACATTTCCTAAGTATTTTGAAGAGAAAAATAAACAGTCTGAATCATGGTTTTACTGATAATGGAAAAAAACTAAATACTATTCTTGCCACAGCCAGTTTCTCAATAACACCAGACAACACTTTTCTAAAAGTTAGTCTGGAGACAAAGCTATACTAAAAATCTTGCTACAGGCCAATGGGAACATGCAGCTGAGATGGAGCCATGATTTTTTCTTAGCCTGCTTAGTCTTTAAGAGGTATACTATTCCAAATTGCCTAATGAATACAGGAAGAGCCTTATTCATAAATTGTTTTACAGAATAATTGTTCATAGTGATTAGCCTTTCTTCTGTGCTATGCTTACCCTTTCAGTGTCACTCTGGATCCCAAAGCTGGCCCGCCAGTCTGCCTCAAGCAGGATGAGGGTGTGGGTAATGACAAGGTTGGGGAGGGTTTTGTTTCTTCCTCCTCCGTGGTGGCATTGGCTTGAATTTATTTTCCCAGTTTTTCTTATCACATTCTCGTTCCTTCTCAGGCACTCCTAGCTGAAGTTTAGAAGCTGTTCAACAGTCTCTCCCAGCCTCAGTTGACACAAGAATCTCTTGAGTTTTGCACAGTGACCGTTTTTATGTGTGAGACTTTTACCATATGTGGCGTTCCCAGGGTTTCAGCTGCAATGGGTCGCTCAGTAGTCACTTGATCACCAGGAAGTTTTTGCAAGAAGCTAAAATTAGCTCGGATCAAGCCAAAACCAGACAAGTCTTGACACCCTGTAATGCCACATCAATATAAAGCCTACATCCTTGTACTAGTAAAGGCAAAGATGATATTTACTGGACTGCACTGATAGTCCTGAGAACTCCACTGCAATGGAAGTATTTTTCATAAGGTACAATTTATCCAAACAATATGTAGCACCAGTTACATATAAGCAGGATGTTACTCACCACCTTCATTTGTTTGCGAGTGTGTTGCACCTTTATGGAGGAATTAGAGAATGCTCACTGCTTTTTGAAGTAGAGGTATTGCTCTGATAGAACCTCGCTGACCATTTTGAAAATGCTCACGAACTTGCAGAACAGATTTATTTTGTCAGTGGAAATTAATCTTTGCACCTTTCTAATCTCATATATCCGCAGATGTACAACATGTACTTCCAGGTGTCACACTGCATAAGGAAAATGTTCTAGAAAACTTACATTAAACTTTTTTTACTGTCTGTAGTGGGATTTATATCCTTTCTTTTTCTCTTCTAATCTGAGTAACTAACTAACTGTTTTGACACAGAAAATCTGGCTTCCTGGAACAATGCCTTAGGAATTATTTTTGAGCTCAGTCAAGTGATTTTACTTTTTTAGTTCAAACTGGTATTCGCCCAGGACCAGGAGGTAATGATGGATACAAGCCATTTCTTCCCTGTGGTGAGCATAGACCAGAAATATGGCCAAATCTCTCCCCAGCATCCAAGTTAAATTATGCCATGATTTCCAAGAGTTCTTTCCCAGCTTCTGGGAACAGCTAGGATGCTCCAAGTCTTTTCACAATGATTATTCTTTATATGGGTTAGGCTAAGAATGGATGGTGACAGCAGGAAGACTGAGAGCATGTCTTGAGTGTGTGCTCATTTTTTAAAGAAGCTTTTTAGGCATTTCGGATGCAAGAGAAGTGGATCAAAACTGTAGACATCAGATTCTTTGTCTTAAAATTCAAAGGAAAATTTGAATGGCTGAAGGGTTGTCATGGAGAAAACAAGTAATAAAATGAGTAGGTTGTACAGAAGAATGGGTTTCCCCTCAGATAATCTGTTACAGTGGTCCAAGTTAAATTACCCTTCCCATTCACTCTGAGGCAATACTATGATGACTGTAGACTGCCTGGCTTTGTTTATGGGTTGCCTTCAGCCGTCATCCAGAGTTTTGAGAGAGTGACATAATGCTTGGGGGCTGTTTATGCTGTGAATGTTAGTATTTAGCTAAAGAAGTCTTTGCTGATCAGACCTGCAGATAGCCTGCAACCTTTGGTAACAAATGATCTTGCCTGTCCTGCTTTCTCAGTACACGTCCTGGCAGCTCCGGCTTGGTTGCAAGGACTAATTTTAGCCAAGAAGTAATAGATTCTCAAGTTATTTGCTACACTCTGTAACACATTGTTTGGCATCTGTTACCTTCCCACATTATTAACGTAGGTTACCCTAGCTTAAATAAATACACCACATTACAAAGAAAAATCTGTACTTAGATTAAAACAGTAAAGCTATGTTTGCTATAGAATTACAAAATATAGTTCTAAAGCGTTGTGGGAAAAAAAAGCATCCAGACAGTGGGGTTACTCCAGGGATGAATGCAAGTCTTTCCTTACATGATCATCATCATGTGAATGTAGCGAAGGCACTGTTGAGGGACCTCATTAAGAGTGATATTTTTCCTTTCAGCATTGCTGTGAGGAACTTTAAAACTACATTATAAAATGGAGAATCAACCCTTTCATACACTTTGTGGGTTAAAGCAATCCAATAAGTGGGAACAGCTGTGACTTTAATCACATAAGAAATAAACCCTTCCATTACGCCCTGCTGAATGCAGAGACAGAATGCAATAACTAAACACCAAAAGGCAGGAGGCAATCAGTGGGGTATTTATTTCCTTTTATTGTTACATGATATGCTAATTTCTGTTAAAGTGATGTTCATTTTTTTAAAATTTATTATTGACTTAGATGCAGATACGATTCATCAGCAAAATTCTAGTGAGTATTTTTAAGGCATATAAAAGTTAATGTCTTATTCTTCGACAGACTTTTAAAAACTATCTTGCCTTTTAACACTTTATACATTAATTTAATCATTTTCCATACCCAAATTTGCATTTTGACAGTTACAATACATAAGCAGAAAAATCACTCGGAACTATATGTTCCACAGATTTCTTAATCTCCTAGCCTTGAGTAAGAAAATAAACCTTTCCTTCATAAGGTTATCAAAAAGGAGATGAAATATTTACCTGTACAAAGCCCAAGCACAGAAGTATTTTATTTTTTACAGATATGAAAGACCAGCCTTGCTGCATTTGGTGAGTCTTTTCGCATAAGTAAAGATTGTAAATTAGGTCCCATAGCCATAAATGATGGAACTGCTCTGTGTAATGGGGGAAAAAATAAAAATCTTTTTCTTTTAAAGCTAGAAAAACCATGGTACAATGGAAGTTGAGTTTGTGGGGATGGTAGAAAATGAAAGAAGGAAGTAGTATGTGCTGGGAGGAAACTATATATTTTATAATTAACCACAATGCTTAGTAATTTGTATTGCATTTCTTTTCTAGTGCAGATCTCTAAAATGCTTTGCTTCTGTAATTGCACATATGCCAAGTCTTAAAAATGAGGCAAGGAAGGCAGAGAGACACAGGCAGTGGCATTCATCCCAACTAACTTTAGAATGCTCTATCTGAGCTAGTTATCTTGGGGTTTTGATATAGATAGGTTCTCTTTATAATCTGTCTTTAGTGCAGCACTAATGTTAAAGTTAGGTACCTCAGGTTTAATTTTATTCTAAAACATCTGAAGATGTCTTAATTAGGTCAGGCAAATTGAGTTCTAAAGCAGTTATTTCTCTCCATTTATGGAAAGTGAACACATGGAATCTAACTCAGGTAAATCCCACCCTCTGTGATTTTTATCAGCATCAGAAAGTAAGTCTCTGGCAATGCTAGGAAGAGACTTTCTAACAAAGTCATTTATGTCCCAGTGCAAAATTTAAAGTAGGGCATTGTACTGGAGAGTGAGATTTGAACAATGAAGAATTACAAAATATATAAAATATATTTGGCTTTAAAATGCAAGCAAATACCATTTCAGAGCTTTTACATGAATTAAGGCTGTTCTGTTCCCTGACAGAATTTAAATTTTAAAGTAAGACAATGGACAAAATGATCTCGTGAAGTGCCTTCTGCCTGAGAAAGACCATTACATGTTTTTAATGAGTTTTACACCTTACAGGTTAATTGACAATGCCTACTTCAAACATATGAATTAACAATAAAATCTTGAAGTGACTTAACTACATAGGAACAGCAATGGCCAGAAATCAAAAGATCTATCAGCTAAAAAAGTTCATTACATTTTCTCAAGCTTGACAGACTTTTGCCAAACTGGAGAAGGTTTCTGATCAATGATGGGTCTGCAAGACAGACTCTAGGCAGCTGTGCCAGGAGAAGCAAGTCAATGGAGATGAGGTAGGAAAAGCTCTGGGAGGACTGGTTCTAACAAGGATGGGCTCGATAATAGGTGTTTCAGGGAACAGAAGCTACTGATGTCTGAAAAAATGTGGAGAGGCTATAGTAGAGCTTATAATGAGAACATACACGATTGGGTGAGATTCATTTAATTTGGTTTCAAACACTCGCAGTATGCATGTCTGCTACTGAGCAAGATTTCCTTCATGTGTGCTGATGAGCAACAGATACTTTTAGGGAATATTTTACCTGACCTACTTTAGAATGAAATGAATTGTCCCTTGGAGTATCATTAACTGTAAAGAAAGCCTGGCATGAGTACTTTGAGTATGGATGCCTTTGTTATACCTGTTTAATTTTGGCAACATGGATCCAAGCCATTGGTTTCCTCATTTGATAAAGTGTGAGTAAATAATTTTCATCACCGAAACAAGGCCAAGAAAAATTCTCTAAAGTAAATTTTACCCATCATGATTTAACAAGTCTTGCACATCAAAGGACATGATATCCTCAGAAGATGTCCTTCAAAAATCTTTATAGAGAGAACACATAAAATTCACATATCAGCCTGACTGATGTCCAGATAGTTTTCTTCTACTGTTTTCAAAACCTCGAGGTGTACAGACCTCATTTTCCTTCAGATCTCATTTTTTTCATTTCAATAACTTTTGCCTATTCAAGTAACATAAATAGTTGTCCTTCTTCCAAATCCTTGGATATTTGGCCTGCCTGAAGATTTGTATCTCCTTACTTTACATTCATCTTTCCATGTCCTTCTGGGTTTGTGTTTAGGGATGAATTACTTGCTTCAGTATTTAATGAAAATGTGAACTATATCAATCAAAGTGTATAGCTCCCTTGTGTCCTTACTTACAGCTTTAGGTCATTCATGTACAGCAGCTATTTAATTGTCAATTTTCCATTCCTGCTAGCCCACGTCCATAGTATTTTCATTTTTTTACCGAGGTGAAAGGGTTGGACACTAAGTGACAGGGACAAACAGTGTAAAATTTTCTAAACTTTTAACAAATATTTTCAATAAGACTGATTACTTTTAATGATTTTGTTGTTGTTGTTGAAGAAATACTTTGTTAAATATATGGAAATAAGGAATCCATTAAGGATTTGTAAAGTAAAATTTGTTCTACAATTTATTGGTTCATAAGTTTATTTTTTTCTTTCTGTGTCAAATGACATCACTTTTTTGCTGCATGGTAGATATCTACACTGCTTCAGATCATTTGCAGGTGACTGAGGAAATTCCTCTGAGCAGTTAGGAGTACATTTAAAAAAAAAATGTAGTAAATAAAATACAGGTTCTGTAAATGTCTGTTCTTTTCTCCCTATATTTCTTTTCTATGACAGAAAACTTGAATGGAAGACAGTTATCCATTTCTTTTTTCTCAGTTTATATGAGCACACATTTGCAGCAGCAGCTCGTGCCGCAGTCTATGCACGAGCATAACGAGAAATGGCGCCTGCCTTTCCACAGTGCCCTGTCTTTCCTCCAGCGTCTTAGAGCTGGCATGTAGGATCATGGCAAAGCAATGCTGCAGCACCAGGGACGTATGAGCCCTAAGGGATGCCTCGGGAAGCAGGGGCCAGCAGCAATGCGGCGTGGGTGGGATGTCCCCTTTCTTGTAAATTTCTTCAGTAAACGTGAAGCAACACAAGATCTTTGAGTAAACACTACAGCTCTAAAGTAAATTGAGTTAGACATCTGGAAAAAAAGATGAAGGTGCTGACTACCTTTTTACTGAAGAAGACATTTGAAATGGAAAAACCTCTGACCTTTCTACTCTCCAGTCACTAAACACCTGTGTTATAGCACCACAGGAGCCTCATGCTAGAAAGGGCTGTCTTCCAAATGACGTGACTGACCTTAGCATTTTAAAGTCAGCATGTCTTCACTGACTCCAGGGGAAGTTCACAGATTTACTAAAGATGAGATTTTTCGGACATTAACTGTTTCACCCTGGAAATGAGTAGAATGTAGCTATCCCAGGAAAGGTTACAAACTCAACCAAACTTTGGTAGACGTGACAACTACTCAGAGTATTATCTTTATTCACTGTGAACGTCTATGCTGTTCAGTCAAAAAGACTATTAGTTTTCCTAAGAATTTTCTTCTTCATTGCCAGAAAGCCTCTGTCTGAAAAGCATGAAACAAACTGTTAATGGCACGACTATGACAAGATCTTAAGGCTCTTGGCCAGATGCCATATTCAGCTGACAAAACTATCTCTGATCTTCCTTCTGTGTAGACAGTACTGTGAACTATGAAGGATCAGATGAGAGTTTGCTGTATATTGTCAATCAGCCATATTTTTTCCTGATACAAAAAGGATGTATCAAGTTCAAAAGAGTATACTTTGAGTATACAGACTGATGCTGTTAGGGAATAAAGAATTAATGAATCTGTAGATGTTTCCAAGTCAGTTTCCTTGACGGAGAAAGAGAAACAACTATGTGGAGGCTATTATTCTCCATTCTGGCATATAAAAGATGTAAGTATTCTTGCCAAACTTAGATATCCGCAACACAGTATCTAGAGCTAGACTAGACCCTTTAAGGCTACCTTCAGGATTACTGAAGAGAAATAGGTACCCTTAGAGGTAGTTCTTCTATTCTAATTTAGAACACTACTCAGGCTGAGTCCTTCTCCAAAAATGCTTTTCTCTCCACTGATTATAAAAGGAAATAATACTTCGAAATATGTTCTAAGATATGTTCCTACAACCTAGCTACATTGCATTACTAGCCTTAATTAGTCATGAACTTAAATAAATATGCAGGTTTAACAAAATTATACGCAGAAGTTTGAGATTACAAAAACTGTCAAGTGTAAGCAAGACTAATAACAAAAACAGAGAATGATCTGCTGTTGAATTATGCTCTCCTTTACAGTGCATTAATGAACTTCTTTTGAGTTAAATGAATTATACTAGTTTAAATTAACTCAAGAGCTACAGATAATCAAATCAAATTTTAAAAAAAGTCTTAAAATATTTATTTGTTCAGGAATTTGTGTCTCATTTTGGGTTTTGGGGTTTTTTGGGGTTATTTTTTTTAAAGGACAAAATGTTCCCAATCTTAAGTTACAGATTTTCCTTCGGGATAAAGAAATCCATAGTCCATAAATGAAGTTCTGCTTTACTGCCACTAACTAAGGAGTGAAAGAAAAAATGCAAGCCATCATTAGAACTCATTGGTTAGAAGCCAATTGAATACATTTAGGTTTAGGTAACAATTAAAGAAGTAACTTTGCTAATTAAGGTATACATTAAAAAATCACACACTACACTTCAAAGTAACAAAACAGCTTACATTTCAATCATTTAATCATAAACAGTAGAATTTTTCAAAATAATTAAAACACAGCATTAGGCCTGCTCTTCAGCCAGCATAAATTTTATTATCTCTGTGGCAGTCTAGGAAGTTAGCTGAAGGTCTAGACTAATCCTATTAATATTCATAATTTACATCCCTGCTTTCTCTTATAACATTATAAATAATCTTTTTAAATTCCTGGTTCTCCTGACACTCTCAAGATAGTCAGTAAGTAATCTTTCTGTAGCTTACTGAGCAAATGCTTCTCAGTTTCAGCTGATGAATTTTTTACTTTTCTTATGACTGGATCAGAATTTTTACATATATGTCACTTCATTAGAGCAAGGCAGTGCTATTTTTTTTTGTTTGTTTGTTCAGTATTTAACATAATGTCAGAGGTTTCCAATAAATATAAAAATAGCTACCTATTATCAACCCTTTTTCTGAAGTACTTACTCTAGGTTTCAATTGATGACAATCCTGCCACCGAAATACTTTCCTTGTTACTGTTCAGATGTTGGCTATGTAAACAAAGAGTATTTCTTTGACTATACAATTCATATAGAGCAAAGCTGCAAAATTCCCGTGGAGAGGAAATGATAGGCTTGCCTCTGAAGAATAACATGCATCTAGCAGCATCTCTCTGTCTGTTAGCTGGTTTAACTGTGTGTGTTTATAACTGTGTATGTTTAAGAGATCCTTCTGGGTGAATGAGTGCATTTCCATAGACATCCTGTCCTTTCCCATAGCCAGATTTGACTCATCCTAGATAGCATCATCTCAATGGACTTATATAACAGAAGAAGATGCCATCCAAAGTGAATAACAGTCTCAGAAGTTGTCCCTGAACATTCAGTTTGAACACAATTCCAAGTACTTTATTCATGTTAACAGGGCTTCATCTCTAGTGAATTACTGCTTTATTTAGGTACAGTGTCAGAATCCATATCATCTGAGTCATTGCAATTTTAGATAGATGTTGATTCTTGGTATTGCATGAATAAAAATCTAACTTTGCTTTAGATGATAAAGATCCCAAATGTCTGATGTTTTAGAGAAAGGTCAGGATTCTTTCTTTTGTGAAATAGTCTTTGTTGTAGCTGGAATTAAAAAAAAATGTTTATTAAGATGCATACATATGGCACAGATTAGAAAACTTCTAAGACGGAGCTCCAGTTGATAGGTTAATACTCTAACGTGATAGATTAATCAATGTAAACCACATAGCTCAGTTGAAACTGCTGTTCTAAATTGCCAATTTCATCTTCATCCAGCAGAGAAAATGCCAACCCTTCTCTCAGCAGTAAAAGCTTCTTGTTATAACAATGAAGCAACTCCAGAGTTACTATTATTGTGAAACATCTGGTAACTACAAGATGTAGCTCCTGTGAGATAATCACATCCCTGTAAAATTAGAAGAACTTACTGAACTTTGTTGTATTTCATGTTTTGTAATACCCCTGAGCATGGTTGGCTCATAATTCCATAATCACTTCGCCTCTGCACCAGAAATGAAACCACAGATGCTACACTTTGCTATAATGGCCACTACTTAACATAAATAAATGATCAAAATAACAGTATTGTTCATATATAAAATATATACACCATAATAAATACCATGGGATTGAAAGTCGCTGGGAACACACTAAAATAGGTGCAGAAGGCCTCATTATAGATATCATTAAAAATAGATCAGGAGGTAGAAAAGTAAAAAAAAAAAAGCTTTTCATTTCCACAGCGCTACCTTTATTATGAAATTTGAATTGTCTCCTCTTTTTTTTTTTCCTGTTAGAACATTTTCTTCCCAAGATAGTAACGTGGTCTGGAACAACTTTGGTAGAGTCTTTTCCTTCAGCAACTTAGAAAAGAAAAAAGAAAGTAAAAAAAAGAAATTTTGTATTTTTATAACACAGCTAAAACACATGACTCTCTAAGTAAAGCACAGATCACCTAAATAAAATTAAAAAAAAAAGAGAGAACTATAACTTTGTACCTTTAACTTTTCTGAAACTTTTTATTTTTTCTTTTTTTTTTTTAACTTTCTGAAAATGAAAAGGGAAGTTGTTTGACAAAACCATCTCATCAGAGTGAAACAGTGCCTGAAATAATTACAATAGCCACAGTTGCTCTCTGAGCACCACTTACCCTCTCATCTGATCTAAACATGTCTTAGAAAAATTATTGAGTCAGAGAATATAAGGGATAGTACTGGTGTTACAAACAGATATAATAAATAACTTACTAGAAAAAAATATATTTTTAGATACTTAACACTTTGTATAAACAATGAAGAATTTGGAATAAGTTTTTTAAAATAAAGAATGACTGCAAATGAAGTATAAATGACACTTTTGGATATTATTGTACAGGAATGACTGGCAAACCTAAGGTAGAGCAGAGGTATTCTTGGCAGGTAATGTTAAATATTTTAAGGGTAGTTTCCCCAGGGATAGTTCTGCACCATCACTTACTGCTTCTAATGCATATTTCAGGAAACACAGAATATATCAAAAGGAGTACATTTTCGTCTAACAAAAAACATCGTACTGAATCGTATGAGAATAGAATCAAGTATTATTTAAGCAATGTTGGCAGAAATGGCACATTCTCATGTTAAAAAACAGCTAACAGAGGTCTCTTGTGATACTACCTTACTTGCCTGTGCTGCTTTTCTGTGTCCTGCAACTTGCAGAGACATTTCCACCTCTTCTAATGCTATAATTTTGATTTTATATCATTTAACAACCATTTCATATTCACTAACAAAAAGGTAGTCTATGGTGACTTAGGCCTTCTGGCACAATGATATTCATCTTCTATTTTACAGCCAATCAAATTTTAGCAACAGTGATTTATTTGTATTATAATAAAAAAGTGGTTTATAAAAAAAGTGTTTTATTGTTTGTTTGTTTTCAAAAAATTACTATACGTTTTTGTATCATTGTTCTAGACTTCTAATTGTATGGTGGACCATAGTTTACATAGGTCTAAGTACTAAATGCCATGGTTACAGTGGACTGAGGCAGCTGTTACCTTGGGGACGTTGGGCCCTATCTCCTCTATAACTTTACCAAACATTGGTTTAGTAAAATCTTTCTGACTTATTTTCTTCTTACATTAACCAGAGACAGCAGTCATGTACATGCCAGCAAGTAGCCTGGCACCACAGCACACATGAAGAGGAAATACACTTTGGGAACAAAATAAACTGTGCCTGTACAGTAGTCCTCACCGAGGGGGAGATTCCCACCAGCTAAAAAGCTTTGGAGCTGCAATTGCAATGTGCGATTTGAACCTCCAGGCAAAAAGCTAAAGAAACAAAAGAAAACCAAAACAACAACACCCCCCAAACTTTGTATTTTGGCTTGGTAGGGCCATTTCTAAGGCCAATTACATATGTAGTGCACAGTAGCGGCATGTTAGGCACATAGGAAAATGACCTGTATTATCTCTACCTAACTTTCATTCCTTCCATACAGTCCCTGTAAACAGGTATCTATTTGCAATGGTGTGAAGGGAGGGCTGCCATCAGCATGAATTTTAGAAGGTCAAAACTTTTCCTGTGTCTGTAAAGCCTGTTACTGTGCTGTACTGAAACCAGCAGAAGGTAACATCATAAATTAAGAACTGTATACTCCCTTCAGCAATAAATTTTTTTTGTTGTTTTTTTTTGTTTGTTTGTTTGCCTAGCACAGTGTGAGAATGATGTATATATGGAAGCAATGGAGATTTGTCTGGTGAACTTAATGGGCAATATGTTACTTTTTGCAATAGTACTTCTGTACCATATGGCACACTCAAGTCCTGGAGTCTCTTCAGGTGGAGGTTTTTGATTGTTCCATGTATCAGAAGTGTCAGAAACTCTCAAGTGTTTGTTGATATGGAGTAATTATAGCCAATGACATTGTTCTACTATTTTTTATTAAAGTGTTATGATGGTAACGGGATATAAACTTACTTTGCACAAGTCTGGGGTAAATGCCTTCAGAAATTAAAATGGACTAGCATATATATTCCCAGCAGGCAGATGCATGGCTGCATGGTGAGTACCCAGCAAAAAGCAGTGTCCTCTGCTTCTCCTGAGCCTCTAGCACCTGGTAGAACCAATGCAGCCACACAGACAGAGCTCCTGTTCAAGCATGCAACCACTCAGTTTTCCGGCTGTGGGATGTAAGAAGGATATTCCTAGAGGTGGAAAGTCATTGCAAGCAGGCCTGTGGGAGGTGTGACCGGGTTCATGAACCGCTCTGCTTGGTGGCCGAGCCGCAGGAGGAGGTGGGCAGACTGAGGAGTATTCCAGAGTCTGAGAGGGAGATTGATCGATGGAGCTGTACCCTGCCCATCTATGATGCATGGAAGCCAACTTCATCCTTGGTGAAGCATGCAGGAATGTGGAGACTACCATTGTTATGGAAACTATAGTCTTTGAGATAACATACTGGTTTCTGTTGTTGATCATGGGAAGGTCGTGTGATAGATGAAAGCTGAACAGTGCATGAACAGTACATATGTGCATGCATCGGACTATGCCCTATAAAAAACCGTGGAGACAAGCCGTGGTGTGCACCCAGCACCGAAAAATTGAAGACTGAGGACCAATGGGACGCCGCTGGATCCATGGTGGTGACTATCCTTGCAACTCTATCCCAACTGCTTGCTTGATTTCTGCCTTTTTCTTCCATTCTATCCTATTGCTACTGTTTTCTACTTTTGATAATAAAAGCTGTTTGGGGTATATGGCATTTGACCTCGTTTGTGTCTTAATCTCGCTCTTGGGATCATATTGAAACTTTCCCCGACATTGGATCAGGACACCCCTTGAAGTATTGAAAGGCTGCAATAAGATCTTCCCAGAGACTTCAGCCTGCATTGATACCAGGGGTTGCCCCAGCCCAGGTGCAGGACCTTACACTTGGCCTTGTTGAACCTCATGAGGTTGACATGGGCCCACTTCTGGAGCTTGTCCAGGTCCCTCTGGATGGCATCCCGTCCCTCAGGAGCGTCAACTGCACCACTCAGCTTGGTGTCATCTGCAAACTTGCTGAGGTGCACTGGATCCCACTGTCTATGTCATTGATGAAGACATTAAGCCGTATTGGTGCCAATACGGACCCCTGAGGGACACCACTTGTCACTGATCTCCATCTGGACACTGAACTGTTGACCACTACCCTCTGGATGCAACCATCCAACCAATTCCTCATCCACCAAGCAGCCCACCCATCAAATTGATCTCTCTCCCATTTAGAGAGAAGGATGTTGTAGGGGACCATGTCAAAAAAGCCTTACGGAAGTCTTAGGAAGACTTAGTGCTTAGGAAGAATTTCTTTACTGAGAAGGTGGTCAAACACGGGCACAGGCTTCCTAGAGAGGTCATTGATGCCCCACACCTGTCAGTGTTTTAGAGGCATTTGGAAAATGCCCTTAATAACATGCTTTAACTTTCAGTCAGCCCTGAATTGGTCAGGCAGTTGGACTAGATGATCATTGTAGGTTATTCTTTTTATATTCTATTTATAGAATTATTCTATTCTATTCTATTCTATTCTATTCTATTCTATTCTATTCTAAATTAAAGTAGGTCCAGACTCCTCAGACTTACAAGAAATGGTGAATTTTCATTTTTATTCATTATTTCTACTTGCTGTTACTTTGGGAATAGCTAAACTTGTGAAGATAATCTACCTTTTTGTGCCTCAGTTTCCTAGGAGAAAATGAAAATGCTTTCATTTATCAATTTTGAAATGTTTAAAAAACATAGACAAGTGTTATAAATCACAAAACAGAGTACTTGCCATAAGAGTCTCTCTTGTTACCTGTTACTATCCCTCTTGAAGACAGGACAACATTATGTAACACTGAGGGGTTTTTGTTAGTATTGATTTTCTCATTTCTCATTTATTCTTCATATTTCCTGATACACCTTACTAGAATAGTTGTATATATACTTTTTCTGGCTCCTATGATTTACAGTAGCTTTAAGAGTAAAGGTATTTGTGGGAAAATAATGATTTAATATATTTTTCCTTATGCCTTTTTTAAGGCAACAAAAAACAATGAAACAAAGAAAGAACAAAAAAAGAACAAAAGAACCCCAACCATAAAAACTTGCAACGTTCAGTTCTGCTAGGTACATTTCATAACATAATAGCCACATTATCATGTTTCTGATTTTCCACCACTTATTGTTTTTGGTTTGATCATACAGAGTTACCTATTCTAGTGTGACTTATTAAAGACTCTATTAAAGTATAAAATAGCCATATAAATAAAACAGAAGTTTTCCTAAATTTAGTGTACTCTACCTGAGCCCATTGGCTAGCTTTTTTAATTCTGAGCATTTCCTAGCTATAGCATTAGTTTCTATTGTAGCAAATAATATCTTACATTTAACATACAAGAATTATAGCTAACAATTTCTGTACTTTTTCTCTAATTTTGATGGTAACTCTCTGTGTGGTCCTGGGCAAACTAGTTGAAGTTCCTATTTCAGTTACTTGCAAGATTGCAATGAAAACTTGAGAACAATGAATATAGGCATGTAAATGCTAATAATGTCCAAAGGTCTTGTAGCTATTGTACGCGAACAGCCTTCAGTTCATTTGTTGACTTTGTGAAGGCATTAGCACTCAGGCTCGTGCAACACCAACTTTCAGAGCATTCAGAGCTTTATTTCAAAGTCAAATTCCAACAAGGCAGAATTTTACAGGCAAGTCTGGGAGCTTCTGCTTCACATTTGCTTTGTTATCAGACCTGTCCAGCCTGCTGTTCATGTGCTGCACTCTTTTATCTGTTGATTTGCTCATGCACAAAAGGTCAGAGAGAATAAGAGCTACAGCTTGGTTACTTTAAGTCTAATGTATTAGATTTGTTGCTGATAAGTAGCCTTTTACATGTGGACATACAGTGGTCAGGATTTCCTAGTATCTTATAATGATGCAGATTTTGCTGTCTGGAAGTTAATGGGGAAGTAAAAAACAAGAATATTTTGTAAGCAATTAGTGACCCATTATTTGCTGTGTATAGAAAAACACCTAAGCAGGTTACACTGAAACATAGATATGAAAGCCCAAAAGATCAGTAGAAACATATTGTGGTGTGAGGAGTGAAATGACTGAATTTCTCAGTACTAATTTATTTTAAAAAAAAATCCTAATAAACAGAGAGGCTATGGATTCCACACTGAATATAGACTAAAAAAATCCACAAATAAATTGAAGGTATCTGTATATTATGAAATCTTTTGCTCATCTTAGCATTTTTCTCTCAGAGTAAGCAAACCTCATCATATTCAATGAGTCTTAATTTTATTTATTCTTTAAAAAGATAATTCTATTAGTGACTTTCATAGCATATTAATGGAAAGAGGCACTAATATGATATAACACATTCAATTTCTTAGAAAGTGCAAATGTAAGACTCACATTCTGCTTTTTCTGAGAAATATCAGTGCTGTCTGCTCTTTCTTTTAACGTTGCCTATAGGGGAAGCCTTGTTATTGAGCAACCCTAAAATTACCACCAATACTTTCAAAGCACAGCTGATTCTCCAGTGAAGAAAAAAGACTGGAAGTGTCTAGCTATTTCAGAAATGAAGAAAACAGTAACATTTTTTATTTTTTCTTTTATTTTGTTTTTAAAGGCAGTGAGTTATTTAAGAACATCTAAAAGGTCCAAAGTGCAATTTCCCACAATACATATATATTTTCAGCCTTTATTTTAATTAAACACATCAGTCAGCAATGTACAAGTGTAACTCTAAAACACCCATATATAGAGAATGAAGAATAAACTTAGCTTTATAGACTACAAAATTGAGTATCTTTACCAGAATTTGATTCTTTTATAAAACAGCTCAAGCTTGATTTTCTGAGTCACAACTTTCATCATGGTTGTATAACACTTGTTAGAGGTGGGGGGAAGAAACGGGCATAATATGGTTATGTGTCTGCTTCCCGGAATCAGGAAATGAAATCTTCAGGTCCATTTGTCTGCTACAAAGCATTCAATTTTTTATCTTGCAGTGATATCAAGAGCACCCATTACTTCTAGGTGCCTCTCCAGAAGAGCACAGTTCTCCTCCTGGTCTGTGACACATGCATTGGGTGCCCATAGAAATCCTAGGAGGTACTAGACCTTTATGCAGTGCATAAAGTATCTTTTGTCCTCCTGCTTTTGACCTCTTTCCTGGCTGAAAGATAACAGAGATTGACAAAAATGCAAATGGCAGACTTTATTGTTAGTAGGTATGGTTATGAAATGGTGGAGGTGAGTGGGATACTGCTGTTCCTTCTGTCCATAGTTCGTAAGCTCTGGCAAAATACTGTATTCTACCGATGCTTCATGTAAGCTAGTAGGCATGCAGCCAGGGTGTGGAAAAATCATTCATACCAATGTTGGTATAAAAAGAGACTACTGATTGCTGGAATTTACATTAAGAGATTAGGAGCTCACTCAACTGGTTTGCATTGCAGCCTACAGAATGCAAAATGTAAAAGAATACTTTGGTTTGGCACAAGAATTTTCTAATATTTTTGTCCACAATTCCTAGATACGTATCTATTTTTCCCTGCAGTCTACTTTACAGATTGCTAATCTATAAGGGGACAATAAAACACTATGCAACAGGGTGTTCTGGAAGATAACAGTCAATTTACCAATCAGTAATTGTTCTCCTTTGCTCTTCGCACCCTTCAAGTATTTATATGGTTGTTGCCAAGTCAAATTTAAAAAATAAATAAAAATGCTTTTGTAAGAAATTGAAGTGATTCAGGTATTTTTAGAATGTCATATTCTAAGGTAAATCATGTGGAGCAATATAACATGTTTCCTACCTCAAAATATATGAAGGAAAAAAATCACTTTGGTTCATCTTTTGACTTATTCCAGTGGGTAGGTATTGAAAAATTATTTATCTCTGATCTTCTATGTGCTGTTGTTACTGAGAGGAAGACTGAAAAAAGTACACTGATTTGAAGTAGGAATAGTGAGTTGTAGTATGATTTTTGGAATCTTATGTGAATTCATATCCATGTGTTAAATTAACCTCAAGAAAAGTTTTGACTCATGCACAAATAGTGCAAAGTTCAAATAATTTTATCTCCTATGAAACATTCTTCTTGGCTGAAGAAAATATTTCAAAAATTTCAAAATGTAGCATTTGATCATTTAAACATCATTGGATATACTATTATTTTGAATTTTCAAATTTAAAATTATTTACTAAAAAAGCTTTAAAAATATTTTATGTTGTAAAATAATGTTGCAATCTTTGCAATACTTACTTTTTTCTGTATCTGGATAAATATCCATTTAAAAAATTAAGATTTCTAATCAAATGGGAACACTACTTAGACCTGAATGTAAAACTCTGCCTCAGCCAGCTTCTAAAAAGAGGATATAGGAGGTCACTTGAACTTATTAATTAAGACAGGAGAAAAATTTACAAAATTCTGGTCTTAAAGAAAGAAGTATGGTAAACAGTTTCACATCCCAGGAGAGATTCTTGCACTTTATATGAAATGTCAAGGATGGAGGCTGAGAGAAAAGAGAGAAGGAGCCAGAAAAGCAAAGTAAAATAAATACTTTAAGCATATTCACAGTTCTCTCTCTCTCTCTTTTTTTTTTTTTTTAAATCAAGTCATCAAAATCCTATTTGGAAACTTAAAATACTTTTCAGATAATGACTCAGATAATGACTATGATTCACCTTATCCAAGTTAAGTTCTCACAATCTGTTAGTCATATAAACTTCTAGGGGTATGAGAGAGAGAGAGTAATTTCTGAAAAGTAATTAACTCTTTTCGGGTAGATGTTCCAAGCAGGTATGAAAAATTGCTTTCTGGAGGTTCCTGTATCCAGTATTTGCAAAGGGGTCTCAAATCAAATGTCCAGACATAAAGATCTAGTGGCATTTGTGATGTCCCACAGTATCTCAGATATCTTCACAGAACTGACAAATATGAAACAGGGTTTATGGGAATCACATACTTCTGAAGGAATAACTGGGTGATAGGTGGGATACCCTAAAGCACCACAACTATCACTAAGTCCCTACCTGTGGGAAATTAAGTGAATTCAAGGAGCCTAGATAACTACTTCAGATTAGGTGCTTAACTCTCCAGAGGTGGGATCAAACAAAGCAGATTAATTTATGCTCATTTGCGCATCTTCAGTGGTACTTTTGACACATGAACTGAATGTCTGAGTTACCATTATAGTCAATAGATATCTAAGATTCAGCTCACTGATGCCATTCAGGATTTTCAGAATATCTCACTTGACTTCCAGTTCCTACACCAGAAAGATTTAGATCTCCCATAGGTTTTGTGTCATCTTTCTCAGTTCCATATAGACGTGTCCAGTATCCTAGGGCACCTCAATAACATTTCACACTGATTTGTGAGCAACCTAGTTTAGTCCTAGATCTCCATTAGCTACAGTGAAAGTTTATGACCCCTGCTTATATATACTTGCAGACACCAAATCTAGGTATCATAATCTGGAGCTGAATACTGTCCTAAATATATAAATTTAAATGCGATTAATTACATTCTATGTGTCAGATTGTATGTCATAACCCTTTTCAGGCTACAAAATGTTGTTGTCACGCCAAATTATGTCAAACCACTTTTCAGCACAATTTCTGAGGCAATTTTAATGACAGCCTTTGATCAGTTGTTTTTCAGATAGTTTTCATTACCGTATTCCTTTTTTTGCCTCATTTTCCGTAAGACCGTGGCCTAGTTGCTTGCCTGTAGCCCAGTGATAAACATCATAATAAAAACACATCTGCACAGATTGTAATGGTTTATTATAAGCACTGTAATGTGAATTACATGCATTCTAATAAGTCCCCAATTATTTACATCATATCTGTAAAGCCTTACCTTATTGGTAAGAAATATGAGGTTTAAAGAATGCTGAACCCTCTTATTCTGCACATACGTATCCTGTTTTCAGCCATTTTAGCCACTTAATTAATACAAGCCCTCACTGATGTGTTAGGCAAGGACGAGTGAGCCAAGAGTGACAGCAAGGCGGGCAGGGCAGTGCCCTCGTGGACTGACCTGCAGCACCCGAGCAAGAAGAGCAGAGCCGGGCTGGTGGTGGTCACCTGGGTCAGCCAAGAGTCCTGCCATCACTAGACGAGGTGATGGTGACGAGGCAGGTCAGGCCCAGCAAGGCACAAGGGCTAGAAGAGCGTATCTGCAGTGCAGGACAGCCCAGGCAAGGAGCCAGGGCAAGGGCCTGAGCTGAAAGAGTCGGAGGGGGACAGCCTCAGGTGTGGCTTCTCATGGCTCTTCTCCCAGCAGTGTGGTTCAGCTCCGCTATATCAGAGCTGACCCCGAACACAGGTAAGCAAAGTCCTGGTGTATTGGCTTTGAGTGGCAAGGTTTTGGTAGCGGGGGGGGGGGGTATTACAGGGGTGGCTTCTGTAAGAAGCTGCTGGAAGCTTCTCCTGTGTTCGACAGAGCCAATACC
>JANXJC010000008.1:22010334-22021890 GCA_027564655.1 Leptodon cayanensis
GTGCAGCTGAGGAGGGGGGAGTGATAGAATGGCTTTGGTGGGCACCTGGCGTCTAGCCAAGGGTCAACCCACCACACCTGGCAAGGGGAAGCCCTTGCAGAGCAGGATTACAGATAAAGACTGTTACAGCCAGGTCAGGGTAATCACAGCCTGTTGGTGCGTTCAGGACTTTGGTGTCATTGCCGTATACATTTTCATAGCAGAGTGGAGGAGCCTGTAGAACAAAATATCATGATTTCAAATCTGATTTCCATTCAATGAATACATATTTTAAATATTCATAAGTAGATATGTAATTATATACATGTTTTTATGTGAAAGAAATGAGCTCAGAAAATTTTTTATTCTAATATTGATACAAAAATTATAATTGAACAAATTATCATAGCTGAACAGGCAGTTTAAATTTCAAATTTCATCCTTTTTGCCCCTGATTACATTAATCGTCAAAAAAGATAACATTTTTCGCTAAGGCCACAATGAATGGATTGAACTAAGGCCACATCACCCACAGGGGAGAGTTGAAGGACTATAGATTCCCTGTTTTTTTGCTTATACAGGCCAGAAACCTGGCCAGGGTGTGCTGTAAAAGCTCCATATCTTATACACTAAATAGCTTTTTTGCTGAAATAAAGAGCTAAGAAGGAAGAAAGAGCAAAAGAGATGAAAGCAAAGAGGTTTGGCACATGCACAGTTTAGGAACAGTTTCAGTTTATATGCACATAAAAGTGGAGGTCTTGTATCACTGATTAATAACTACATTCAGTCTAGGTTTATATTCAATAATGACTGATGGTTTTGACTGTAGTTATTTGCCATCTGGTTTTGTTTCTCTCACCCTTCTCAATTTCTTCCTGTTTCTTTATTGCCCTTTGTTTCTTTCCTTCATTCCAGATGTTCCTCCATTTTCAGGGGTTTCTTCATTCTTCTCCCGTGTTTGAAACACTCTTTTTGAAGATGGTGACCACTTAGTCTACCTCACTTGTTTCAAGTATGTTCTTCAAAAGTCATTTCAGATGGTACACTATGTAAGATGGACAAGAAATAAAATACACCAAATACAAATGCAGAAAATTATGCAAGATTATTATGTTGTCCATAGAATAACCAGGTTACTATCTTTACGTGGTCTCTTTCTTATAAGGAGAAGCGCTGTGCTTACTCTGGCATTGAATATCCTTCTGTTTATTAGTAGAGAAATATCTCTAAAAATCAGAACTTTTGTCTTCAGAGTACAGATAAACCTCTTGTGGAGCAGGCACTACTGTGATTATTGTGAACTACATAGCCCATATCGTTCCAATAATAACAGTAATTCTTTGATGACTGTTTAGCTTTTACTGTATGTATGTAATACATAATAGATATGTCTTAATATGCTCCCATAATAACACATACCTAGAAATACATATAACATACCTACATAATGCTTAGCCTTGGAATAGTATAAGCCACAATATTCCCAAATTAAACTCCTGTTGAACACAGATAAATGTGAGTATTTATGTTTAATTTATACCCTTAATTTCTGAGAATGACATCTCAATATTTTCACATCAGTTCCCACTTATTACCATGTCAGCTCCAGAAAAACTGTGTCAGAAAAGATAATACTCCGGACAATCTAGTTAAAATGGCCAAATTCAAAAAGTTATTCCTTCAGGATAATCAAACATATATATATAGATAATTACTATTCAGAAATGCAGTAAAATGTTAATCTGACTTCTCTACTATGAATCTTAAGCCCCTATTAAGATATGATTAAGTTTTTCTTGTAGCAGGGATCCTAGATATTTAAAGAAGGGTATGGCAGATTATAGAAGCTCTCTATACTCAGAACCAGTACAAGCGATGTCACATGGGAGCTCTCTAATAAAAGTGCTCCACTTCCCTACTTCACAATGTCAATGTTCTTTTACTTTTTAGTAGTATCTATGTTTTTCCAGGATTGTAGTCCTGTCTTAACCAAAGGAAATTTTGTTCACCTCTGTTCTAATATGGATGTAAGATAACTGAAATCATGCTCCTTTCTGGAGACATTTACATTCAGGACTACAAAGTACCCTGGCACACCTGGCCATGACAGTAACATAGTCTTTTAACACATTCACAAATAAAATGGGAGAAAATTCATTTGAGTGTTGGATTGTTGGTAGGTCGGGTTTGTTATTTTTTTTTTAGTGGAACATACCAACAAATCTACATTACAATAAAGCAGTAATTAATCATGTGAAATACAGCTGTTTGTTTTTAACCAAAAAAACCCAACCCTCCAGCAGCAGAATATATGTACCAATTCGCTGTCATATCATAAAATCATAATATCACCATGGTATTCATTGTTTTCTGCTCACATGCTGTTATGTTCCTAATCCTACTTCAGTATTACAGAAGGCCAAAATATCCACTGACTTGGACAGAAACAATGTCAGGTCTCTACACATGCCTTGTGTGGCTAAGATGCAAAACACTGTGATGGAATCTTCTGTGAGTAATGATTTATATTGAGATGATTCTTTTGATATTGCAGAGTCCTTCAAACATCAGTGTCAGATAAGTTGAGCAGCATTCTCATTTCACCAAGGCACAGCAAAAGATTAATATTATAAAGAAGGTGACCAGTAACAATTTACTGTACCGCATTACTAACACATTTTACAATTTTAACCTTGAGACATGACACTTGATGCAATGTCAGATGCCACAGTGAGAAAAAGTATTCCTCACAGCAAGCCTCAGGCTACTTATTGGTAATTGGTTTCATGAACATTTAGAAAGTGATGAAATCATTTTTCCCATTTATATTTGAAATGCCTATCTCAAAAAGCATATTGGTCTACTAGGCAGTATACTGTCATGTCAAGTGTTCAATTTATTTTTGGAAAATCACCATCATAATCTAAACTGCTATGCTCAAAATCTTACTTATGGGCAAAGAAGCAGCACAGCTTATATGTACATAAAGCCAAAAATTTATTGTTAGTATAAGTGAAATTTTAAGAATCTCATAATAATTAGTCCAGATCGAATTGTTACAGAAAAAGAAAGAACAACAATTCAGTTAAAATTGTTATATACACACATTATTTTCTGCCCTCTGTCAATTTGTCAGTCCTTTGAATGATGCTCTTTACTTTGAGTATATCAGTCTTTGAGTATGCTTTTTCTGTTATCGCTTTATTAACTTCTTTATACTTGATTACTTTTGACAGATTAATATGTTTTCCTTGTTCTTCTTTCTATATAGAGAATTATAAACATAAAATACAAATAAACTGTAGTCCAAATAAATTCACCTCAAGTGTATGGTCAACAGACTCCTTTGTTTACCATGAGGTACGTATGTACTCTTATACCTGGTCTGGGGACCCTCATCATTGTCCCTTGGACTGTGGTCCAATGGACTGTGGTTCAGATTCATTAATCAATCTTGTTCAGGCAGCTGAAGAAATTACCTCCCGAAAACCTTTCTTGCCTACCACTTTACCCTTCTCCCAGATTTTCATTGTATAGTATTGGTTACTGAATAGAACAAGTACACATGTATTTGAACAATATTTGATGTACTAAAATTTAGCTGAAACTGGAAACAAGGCACATTAATAATCCAAATTTAAATTATTGCAAACTAGGGGCAGACATTCTTTTGTTCATGTTTTCTTGATAAAGAGGAAGCAGTGCCACAGAAGAACTTGGGACACGCTGGTGGACATATTAACTTTTTCAGCCTTATGAACTAAATTTGCCCAATATGTCACATCTCATAGTATTCATCTGCAAAAATAGCCATGATTTCCACTAACATGTTAGGCTGAATATATGCCTAGCTGTATAAGATTTTCTCACAGAAAGAAAAGCCTGACTGTGCTACCACTTACAAACAAACTGATCAATTTGTTTACTCTCTAAATAATTCATGTGCCTGTGTCTGTACATGGTACAGTTGAAGACACTTTTATTTCTCATTAGCAGGCAAAGTATAACTTCAAACAGAGCAGAATATTTGACATCATTCCATTGTCTTTCTTAAAATGCGCTCACTTTTTGTGTTAAGAAACCTCAGTCAAAACCCAAGAACTAAACAAAATTATTTCCCACTTGTTCTTTATATAACCCAGATAATAATTTAGGTAATGATGGTTTAGCTACATAGATTTTCTTCCTCAGAACTTCATGAGACCCAGCTGTTTGTACTACTCTACAGGTGATGACAGTGCAGGTTTTCTATTTTCACCTTATGGGTAAGATAATGTTTTATAGAATAAGGTAGGAAGAATATTCAAAAAAATCTATTTATATTTTTCTTATTCAGATCCAAAATAGGTGTCCAAAACATGCTGATTTTGTAAATATATCAGAAATTGATCAGAGTATTGCTAAATTAGAGGTTATAAGAAGTTGAAATAAACCAACATATTTTTGGATGTATATTTAACCACCAAATTTTAAGCAAAAACCTGGTGGAATTGATCTTCTGCATTCTTCTACATAGCCAATGGAGAAGAATTAGCAACTCTGAGATTTGATGCAGATCTCCGGTGAGCAAAACTGTCTTTTGAAATTGTTCCTCTTGCTCTCCATTGGCATCATACTAAATATTTTATAGAACCTTTTCCGATGCAAATACATTGGTGAGACAATTTTCGAGCAAAGATGGCAAGTATGAGTATTAAAAAATAGTTTTGTTACTTTTAAGGCTACTGGGAAGCACAATTGTGTCAGATCATCAGATGACACAACACAGACAGATGGTCAGAACATGAAGAAGTAAGTATTCTTTGGCTACATGTTTGTGTGTTTACTCCTATACTTTGATGAAGATAGACAGTACTACTATCAATACACTAACTCTAGAAGACTTAAGACTTCAAAAATATTTCGTAGTACAATGAAAATAGACACATCATCCAAACTGTAAAGTTACTTTAAGAATGAGGCTCCAAATTATCGAGTTATGCAGTAGACTGTTCTTGTCAAGAACTTATTGCACACTTTTATAATAAATATTTGTAGCTGTTGAATGGATCATCTACAGGCTAACTATAAATAGGGTCATAACACATAGTAACTTACTCAAGCTCTTCTGTCAAAAATCCAAAGATGTCAAAGGTTTTAAGATAAATGAAAGGATGACAAATACCAGAAAATAAGATTCTGCTTTTTTTCTGACCTGAGTCTCATGATCTGGATGAGAAGGTCAAATCAAACACATGTGAGGTACAGATTGAATCATAAGGAAATGTAGTTCTGTTACCCACAAAAGCTTCAAGACATATGTATTCTGGGACATATAATACAAAGTAAGTTGTCTCCTTAGGAGTTTTAGAAATGGAATGTGCTCTAAAATCTCTATAATCAAAACTAAAAATGCTATGATGGAGTTACACTATTTTTAAAAACTTTGATCTGTAACAGGACTGTTTTGTTGCCTTAGGCTATCTTGAATTGTTCTTAAACCACTTCTTTTTAATTGGTTAGAGTTATTGATGTCATTTTCTAAATGACAGGATCTAGGAGAAAATACTGCTCTTGTTTCACTATTTATCTTCATGATAATGGGCAGATATTGATAAGAATGACTGTCACTTGTATTCAGCAATGTCTGCTTTCATTTTTATACCTCGCAGGAAGATAAATCCAATATTCAGAATGTTGTACTCCTCTTATGGTTTATATTTTCTCTGGGGACCAGAAAAGGAGGTTGTCATTTCCTTTCCGGTTAGTGTTCACTATTATCTGCCATTAAGGTCCTTCTGTTACAATATTTGTAGGCAGAAATGAAACCTGTCAGATTTTTTTTTTTTTTCCCTGCAGCTTGGTATTTTACAAGACATTTGTAAAGTTTCCTGTGTTTTGCATCTGCTCATATGACCTGTAAAAGTTAATAAAGTTCTCTACAGGAAATTAAATCACAAATAATTCCATTAAAATAATTATTGCATTTGAGATGAAATTCTGAGCAAGTCTGACTGTCTGCTTGCTCATGGAAACCATAACTTTGGTGAGAAAAACTCTACCAACTAGCTTCAGACATCTAAAAGCTAAACGTGTAGATTTGACCCAGTCACTCTAGAAGTCTTTGTAGTCAATGAGAAGAAGGAACCTCCACTGAACCACCTCTTATTTAAGAAATGAATCCATTGGCTATAAAGCCTTCAGGGACTATAAAGCCTTCAGGGACTATAAAGCTAGACCCATAACTTTTAGGCATCTAAAATTGGGTCCAATTTTGTTTTATTCATGTTGTCAAATTATTTTTACACCTATAAGCAGTGACTATGAAACGTGAAGCTAGGATTTCATCATCACAATGTGCAATTAGAGAGCTGGAACCAAAGATAACGTCTGTATTTTATTTCACATGGGATTTCTTCAGCATAAGTTGTATGGGAAATATCTTGAGCATAAAGGCATATATATCCAGGATGACTAGATGCAGGTTTTGTTGAAACCTAGATATTTCAATTTATTTTTCCTTCCAAAATCAGAAGTCTAATGATGTGCTACATAGCTTTCAAAAGTTCAACAACTTTATTTCTTTAGCAAGACTTGTGTGTCTTCAGCAAGCAGAAGCATAGTAAATCAGACCACTGTTAGGAAACAGACTTGAAACCCTAGAATAAGGACATTTAGTTTGTATTCTGACATGAGCACCCATGCTAGCTTTTCCTACCTATTCAATAGAATATGGAAGCAAGTCACTAATACGGATGTCTATATTATGGCAAGATAGGATATTTGAAATGCTTTACAAATGAGAATGAGCTTGGGAATGCTCTTGTAAGCAGATGTAAACACAAATACTATACTTAAAGTCTTTATTTTTTTTCCTTAAAGGATGTTGTTGTGTCATAAATCATACCCTTTGTACTATCATGTATTTGATCATATTTAGCTGAACCCTTGTGAGCACAGGAAAGAGATGAACAAAATGTAAAAATGATGTGAGTGTGAAAACTTGAAAGTGCTGCACTTCAGTGGCTGGAAGTGTTTCATAAAAAGCAGTCCAGAAGTTGAAGACTCTTTCTTAAAAGCACAAGAATTATGCCTCACAACCTTTGATATCTGCTATCTACAGAGCTCAAGAAATTGGGAAGTAATCTTGCACCAAAATGTGATTTCTGAGCAAAACAAGTTGCAAAGAAGTTACATGAAAATTAGTTTGTAATACTTCAAAATGGAGTATTCCTTGCCCATTCCAGGTTTTAGTATTTATTATATGCTTTTATTTTAATTATGATTATCTTTTGAAGTATTAAGAGGTAAGTTCAAGTTCCTTTCATCGATCCTTTCCATTTTTCCAGATTAACCATGAACCCAAGACAAAACAAGCATTTGTACTATGCAATGACTTTAATAAAAGAAGACCCTGTCATAATACTCTGGAAGTAAAAGCATGAATAAGTTCCAAGTTATCTTCCTCAAACTTAACTTAATATTAAAGCAATAAAGATTAATCCTGTTTGGCCTGTTGCATTCAGATTGGAATCACTCTCATTATCCTAATAATTATATATAAAAATACATATTGGCTTGTTGTTGCTTTTGGTTTTTTTTCATCATTGACTATAAATATATTAATATTTTTTACATTTGTAAACATAATGTGTAGATTTTTTATTAATATATTATGTCAATATATATCTTCCACCCAATAAATTTCACCTCACAATAAAATGCAGAGTAAATCTATCATCAGTGGTGTTCTCTGTCTTCGGTTATGAGTTTACAAATATTAGTGGAGCTGCAACTAATGAAGAAATGTTTTCTAGATCAACAGAATATGTTGAGAAGGTATCAATGAGTGATCAATAGAATTATGTCTATTTCAAATAGATACAAATATTTAGAGAGAAGTCTCTCTGAATGTCCTCCAACACGGCTGTTAAATTAACAAAATGTTTACATGGCTGCCATAGGTACAAAACTCAATGCGTTTAGGACCTGACATTTTTTTCAAACTCCATGTTTCAGGCTCCATATCAGAAAATTGAAGCAAAAGCTTTATTTTTGACAGTATTATTCCAGCAGGTTTTTCTGGAAGAGAAGTTAATTTCTAGCTCTTGTAATTCAAAAGGAAACCTTCCGAGCCAAAGATAAATAGAAACCATGCTGTTTGAAACAGCTAACAACCTTAAACCAGTATTGATTAAAAGAGAGTACTTCAACAGAGAGTGAGCTTCATTATTTTTTAAGATTTATTTTAAACCACTGATGTGTAGATTTTGTGTCCCAGTTTCACACATGGGACAGACACAAAAATAATGCCAAGGATTTTTTCCTACTTTTTTTTTTTTTCTATTTCTTAAATGTACTTTTTTAAACTCCAAACTATGAGACATTTTGACCTTCGGGCTTCTTGAATTCAAGGCTAAGAAACTGTTTCCTAACACCTTTTCCTAAGAACCAGATTCACTGTACATGTTTGCAGTTGTATTTGTGATCCTTATTAAAGGACACCAAACATAAACGGATTCCCCAGGACCTCCTTATGTAGTTATCTTCATTGTTGCTAGTTGATTTTTTGAATACCCATACCAAAACACATAGCCAACCTTTTCCTTCTACAGAACCGACAGACTTCTGCAGTGTTCTCTTAACCCTGGTTATTTTTTAAACTACATCTACAGTGCCAGACAAGTCCATGCCAAAGATACACATTTGTGTGTATGGAGGAGGGACACAAGCCCTGCGCACTGCTGTAAGATCTGCTGACTGATACACAGAACAATTTTCCTGGACTTCTCTTTGTAATATAAACCTTGATAATATGGCTCGAGGAACTCTTCATAAAAATATATTTTGTGGTACATTTGTATTGGGTTTGCATGGCAGGGTTTTGGTAGTGGGGGGGGCTACAGGGGTGGCTTCTGTGAGAAGCTGCTGGAAGCTTCCCTATCTCCAGCAGAGCCAATGCCAGTGGGCTCCAAGATGGACCTGCCGCTGGCCAAGGCCAAGCCCATCAACAATGGTGGTAGTGCCTCGGGGATAACAGATTAAAGAAGGGGAAAAAATTTATCACAAAATATTGCACTGAATAACACTTTTGAATGCTATAAAATAGTGTCAGTTATTAAGTATTTAACACAATTTTTCACTCTGCAAAGGGAAGAAGTATATAACAAAACTTACATAGCCACAAAATCATATTTATGCAATCTTATTTCTGTGTTACTGACTCTGACCCTCTGGAATTCATTGACAAACTTGCCACATAGAGTAGTATGTCATCAGGATTTAGAAAAGACTATCTATGCACTGTAACTTTTTCAGCCACTTACAACACAGAGTTTACTATTAAGAGAATATTTAATCTATCCTGTGCAGAAATATATTTGGTGGAAGGTAAAATGTTGAAAATGGAAGGGTGTAGGAGGTTGCAAAACGATCCTAATCTCAAAGTACTGCAAAATGTCATCAGTTAGGTATCCTCTGTGGAGTTTGGCCATTCTTCCAGAAATGTATGGATCTCTCATAGATACTGTGTCAGCAGAGGTTAACCCTCTGGGGTTAAACCACAACACAGCAGAAGATCAGGATGGATGCCATAGGACACCTGAGATGGCAGTAGATGCCATCCAGCCTATTGTATGGCATCTCCCTTGGTAGGTAGGAACTGAACATCTGGAATGCTAATGGTCTAAAAGAAAACTTCTTGGGTAACTTCTTTTTCTGAGATAGACAGCTTTAATTGTGATGGTTATCCTTTTGATCAAGAAGTTCTTTCTCTAAGATGTCTTTTAAACTGTGCAAAATTACTCCTATCAGAATAGAGAGCTTAACCCACAGCCATTAACACGTGGTTTCATGAACAGTGGCTGCCAGGAACTAGAGATTATATTGATTGCTGTAGGCTTTTGATATAACTGTTTATTCAATGTTTTTGCTGCTGACTGAAGTTAGGGAAATTAGAGCTGAAAAACAAAATATTTTCCCACCTTGTAAATGTGTGAACAAAATCATTATTTTCCTGTAGAATTTCTTCTAAATCTTAAAACCAGAAGATTTCCCTGAGACTGTCATGACAGTACCATTACTAAGCTACTCCAGATCACTACACTTTATTTCAAAGATTATATCTTCTTAATAACCCCCCTCTCTGCATGTGCATACAATATACCTTAATAATTTCAGCCAAAAATGTTTCTTACTGCCTTTAATTACAGTGTATGTTCTGCTTAAAGGTCTGGCAAGGAACTGATTGTTGTGAGTTATTTTGACTTGAAGATGTGTTACGTACTAACTCAACATGACAGTACAATATATCAATCTAATATTTTAGATGTAATATCAATAGTCAGTTTGCGCTGAAATGCTGGTTTATAAAAAACAATAAGGAAACAGGCTAAAATGTGTGTGTGTGTTTGTTGTGTTCAAACTCAGTTTCTCCCAAGAGACCTGCACATGTAAACAATAATATAGTGACTAAAGACAATAAAGTTCACAGATTGGATCCATTTTGCCTAGATCTTACCTTACTTGGCATATTGTACATATGACATTAGAGTGTTGGCTGACAGTGTGGTTTGAGGGTTTTCCATCTTTCTTCCCTTCACCATACCATTTCTTATCACCATAATTTTACCAAGATTCCCACCTGAAATTGAATAAAATTATATATTTAGTCTGGATAATTTACAAACATTTTATTTCCGGAGTGGAGATGACGATGAACTGAAGCAGTAAATGCAGAAATCTCTTTAACCTGGAATGTTAAAAAATATCCACTGGCATTCAAAACTAAAATAGTAGTCCACACCCTAAGCAGCAATTCGGTTTTCTGAACTATAAACGCCACCTGGGATAAGAAACGGTACTCAGGTCTGCCTAAAATTATCCTTGGTGCTTATCTTTATTTCTCTCTAGACAGCTAAAAGTATCTGTTATGAGGCAACTGGCACCTACTTCTATTTAAGTTTTGATTGCAATTCAGGGTTAGGCAACAGTTTGTTATAGGATCAGAAAAAGAACAAGTAAAATAAAGACTAACTAATTAAAGGTTAAGATAATTGATTAAAAGAGAAGATAGTTAGGTAATCCTCTCCATGATAGGTAAATAGATTTCTTTTTGGCTTTTTATCCAGTGTTGTCCTAATAGAAAAAAAATAATAAAAATTAAAATGCAGTTGCATTTCAGGGAAATAAGTATGAAACTGCAGTTTTGGTCATTGCAATCAAAACTCTAAAGTGTTAGGCTGAAATGATGTTTTGAGGTCGGCAATTTTTATTTATTTATTTAAATCTATAGCTATATATATCCATGATTGGGTGCATCATCTCTAGCATTTATGCCCACAAATGGCTCACACAAGAAGTGAAAACGATCTCACAAAGTGCAATTTATGGCACGAGTGTCCGACATTGTGCTGTCACACTTTCCTGAGTTGTGGATTTCGCCTCTGCAGGTGTCATGGTTTAAGCCCAGCCAGCAACAAAGCACCATGAGGCCACATGCTCGCTCCTCCCCCCGATGGAATGAGGAGGAGAAAATGTGAAGAAAACCTCGTGGGTCGAGACAAGGGCAGGGAGGGATCACTCACCACTTGTGGTCAC
>JANXJC010000008.1:22027903-22042601 GCA_027564655.1 Leptodon cayanensis
TCTCTCAGCATCTCTCATATGAAAGATGCTCCAGGTCCTTAACCATCTTCATGGCCCTATGCTGGACTTGCTCTCCAGTATGCCCATGTCTCTCTTGTACTGTGGAACCTAAAACTGGACCCAGTACTCCAGATGTGGCCTCACCAGGACAGAGGAGAGAGCGAGGATCATCTCCCTGCTGGCAGCGTTCCTCCTAATGTGGCCCAGGATGTTGTTGATCTTTTTGGCAGTGAGGGCATGTTGCTGGATCCCGGTCAGCTTGCCGTCCACCAGGACCCCCAGGTCCTTCTATACAAAGCTGTTTTTCAACCAGTCGAGCCCCAGGGTGAACAGGTGCAGGACTTGGCATTTCCCTTCATGTCTGTCTACCCAATTTTCCATCTTGTTGAGGTCCATCTGAATGGCAGCATACCCATCTGATATATTAATTACTCCTCAGAGTTTTGTATCATCTGTGAACTTGCCGAGGATGCTCTCTTGACCCATTGTCATTAATGAAGGACCCATTATCGTCCCTTGGGATATACCACTGGTGATTGGGCTCTAGCTGGACTTTGTGCCCAGCCTTTCAGCTAGTTTTCAATCCATTTCACGATCCATTTATATAATCCAATTTATTTATCTAATCTAACCCAACTCACTTATCTAACCCACTTGGACAATTGCCATAAGATTCCTAATAAGTAAATACAATGATAGACTACTTGGGTATCAGAGGAAGTTATCTGTGGAGACGCAATTTGAGAACGTGAAATGAATATTAAGTAAATATCTGAGGGCTAAAAATGGGATGTAAAGGAATAAAATAACTTTGGAATAAGAAAAAGTGTTTCTGAATTACAGAAAACATTTTGGCAAAGAGTAGTTTAACAGCGTAGCAAATTATAGTGTAAATGACAGTGGCAAAAAGTCTGTATTATATAATTGATAAAAGGTAAATGTCAGTGTATTAGAGGTAGGCAAGTACAAGGAACAAAAGGCCCAGAGACTCATCAGGCATTGCTAGGTTACTAAAATATGATACTGAATTTTTGTCTTCTATAGTCAAGTCTCTCTTCTTTTAAGAACTTTTTTCCTAGGACTACCAAGAAAAGAGCTACTGTGCATTGTAAATTATACCTGCACAGTAGATTTGTCACTAGTTATTCTGTAAAGGCACAGAGAAATTCTTAACTGAATGCACAGAGTGTGATTTCATGCATATTTTTTCTTCTCTCAGCCAGAAAAGTCCCTAAATTGAACTCAAAACTGAGAGAAATTTTAAGATGCTTCATGGATCTTTGGGATTCCAAGCCTGTGAAAAAAAATAGAATAAAAATAAATTTGAAGAGACAGACATCAGTAACCCTGAGCAGCAGAGGAAAGATGAAGTTGTTTAGGTGTCTATTTCTGAAGGAATGCAGTAATATGATGGGATAGGTGTAATGACTTCATTTGCCTTTAAATAATACCCTTGCTGCCTATGACTTTATTTGTCAATGATAGGGAAAAAGAAGCTATGACGTGGCAATAGCATGGTTGAAACACAGCTGGAAATAGTAAAGGTTTAATACAGTTGTCAATATATGAACTAGCAGTGAGCTGAATAGCTCTCCAGACCCTTCTAACTGTATTGATTAGGTGTCCACTGATTACACCGACAGCTTAGAATTTTGAGTTTTTTTCCTCCACGTAATGTTTTATGCACACAAATACGATAAAGAAAAAAATGTGTTAGCTGAGGTCAGGAGTTAAACAGTAAGTGGAAGAATGGCTGAAAGAGCTTTGAGATCCCTGTGGTGTCATAAGAGCTGGGTTGTACAGTTAGAAAAAAAAGAAGTTTTGCAGATCTGTCTTGTGAGACTGATCATTTGCTTGATTCCTTCTACCAAGAGTTGTTTTGTTTGTTTTGGTTAAAGGAGTATTTTTTCTTATGTCTTACAGATGCATGGATAGAGTCTACAAAATGCAGCTCTGCCCTCAGCGGTTGAACAGTTTCTCAAGCAGTGCACCATCAGGCTGATGTGAACTGACAGTACCTACACCCAGGTGTCATTTTCTAACATGCCTGTCAACAAAAAATGTGGCTTGACAGATCTTATTGTTCTGTTTCACCTCTCCATGCAGTGTTCCTTTTCTTAACAGGAAACGTTAAGGGACTATTTGTTTAGTATGTAAAAAGTTCATGTGCATGAAGGCCTCCTGTGTGCCTGTAGATCCTAATGTTTTCTACACATAGACTCGTCTGGTCTCCCTAGATGCTTCCCATTCCTGCTATAACTTTCTCTACAAGGCTCTTGGCTATAGTACAACTCCAAAAAATGATGTGTTTTTTTTGTTTGTTTTTTTTTTTTTTTTGTTTTGTTTTTTTTTTGTCTAATACAATTTCTAGATGATGGAGTGAAGGGTTCAGGAACATGGTACATTTCTGAAATAGCTGATTAACTGGTAATTTTTGGCAAATTGAGAATTTATTATATGAATAAAAAATTGCAAATATTTTGATTGTCAATAAATAGAAATCAGAAGCCTGTCAAAATTCTATTTCTAACAAGAGTCAGAAATTATATGTAAGGCTTGAATAGTTCAGAAGTACATTTTGCTTTGCTGCTTAATTTCACATTTACCAATTCAAGCTATATGTGCTGTATCCACAGATGGTCAACAGTAGCAAGCACTGGAAAAGATGCCCCTGATACTATGTAAAGCAACTTATGCTGCTGCCTCTGGTAAGCAAATTAGGGACCTACAACAATGAAAAAAAAGTACCTCTGTATAATAGCAGTTAAGTGCACAATAGTAAGACACAATAGTTGTGTACAAAGCAGAGGAGAGGGAAACAGTTTAACAGAAGAATTGTTTACTGGGTGGAGCATGTATTTAACATCTGGGTGACCAGTCTTTAAATCTGTACTCTCTTTATTTAATACATTGCATAAAACTCTCCTGCAGAATATCCTAATTTGGGGGGGGGGGGCGGGGAGAAAAAAAGTGTTTCATACTGATATGAAAACAGTAGAAAAACCTAGATACTGCAGTTGAACACACAGAGATGATGTACAGCCATCCAGGGAGGCATGAGACAGCACTGACAGAAGAACACTATAAAGTAATCCAGTTTATGCCTAAGGTTCTTTTATTCTCTGAGCATGCAGAGCATAGTAAAAAGAGCAACATACCCTGTGTGCACTTTAGACGTAAAAGGATCGTGAAATACAGGTTGTGGTGAGTCAGTGAAGAAGGCAGAAATAGACTGCATTCATGCAATTGATGGTTTGACAATAATGTGACAAGAACCAGTGGAGAGGTAGAAAAACTTGAACTGTCAGTGACAATAACTATGCAAAGATGAATTTCCTAAATATTATGTGACAAGTTAACAGCAACATAACAAAATGTAGCAGACAAGTACACACTATCAGAGACCATCAGAGACCTAATGATTGAGATGGGTATAGCATGGCTGTTCAGTGATGCAGATTTTGTTCATAGCAAAAGTAGCCAAAGCAGAGATCTGTGATACCAGGTACCACAGATGTCAGTGATAACCATATGGCACAGCTAATTTAGAATATAAATGACATAAATTTAAAAAATGAAGTGCTATATGTGCAGTGATGACAGGAAGGTGTAAAGAAGGTGCAGCCAGACATAACAATAGGTCAAGAGACATAAAATAATTGGAAATTCTGATTAAAAATAAGGAGAAAAATTACCATGAAGGTAGTCAAAGACTGGAACAAGTTACCCAGGGAGGTTGTGGTATGTCTGTCCTTGAAAGTATTCAAGACTTGACTGGGCTCAACCTTTGGCAACCTCATCCAATTAGATCTGTTTTGAGCAGGATTTGGAGTATATGTTCTCTGGATGTTTCTCCCAACCTAAATTGTTCTATGGTTCTAATCTGGAATATTTTTAATTTCTCTGTGGTAGTGCTGTTGTGGCTGTGATGATCAACGGATTTAATAAAACAAGCATTGCAGAAACAGATAACATCTCTTGGCAGGAGGGGAATTATACAAGCTTTAGTGAATGCAAAATACTTCTTAGAGCTTGTTTTTAATACACATTTTGGATGATTCATCAGCATTTTTTGTTAGTTTTACTGGTTAGGTATTCACGTTGCATGTCCATCAACTCTTCATTGTCTAACGGTACATTACCAAGGTGGTAGATTAACCAGGCTCCAGCATGTCTGAAAGCAAAAGAAGTGCATGGCACAATTTTAATATTTCTCTCCTCAGGTTTTGCTCTTCATGATGGACAATATTTATAAAGATGGTTGCACTAAATATGGTTTAGAATTTACATATTCAGTCTTTTTGCTTTATCACTGTTGTCTCTTTCCATCCTTGTCCCTCCCTTTTAACCCACAAAATCAGGAACTGTCTGTAAAATATAAAATATGAGATACAAAAAAATTCCTAAGATGGATGCATTGATAGTAGCAAGAAATCACAGAGTCAAACAAAAGAATTTTTACAAGTAACAATACTAAGATTTCCTTCCCTTTTAGAGTAGTGAGGATAGAAAGGGAGAAGGGAGAACAGAGTGACAACAGTGATTATTAAAATAAACACACATCACTGTAAGATGCACTTTACTTTGATTACTGTGAAGGAATAATCACTTTACTGCCTTTGTTTTCATGACCTTTGTACTCATGTTAGCTGTTATCTTGCCAGGCATGGACATCTCTTTCAAATAAACAAGATATCTTTCTTACAGTTTATGTTCACTTTCTACTTTTGTGATTTTCCATTCTTACTAAGATTGTTCTCTGCAAATTAATCCGTTTCAAGTAGCTCTTTCCAAAGGTTCTTTGCTATGCATGTGTTGGACATTTATATGAACTGCAGTACACAATAACATCTCTTTCCATTTTAATTTGGTTTTACATTTTCTCTTATATGATGTATTAAACCTTTCTAGTCATTTATGTGTTAAAACATATTTCATTCTTTCCTGTATGCTGATTAAACACTGATGTCAATCACAGTTATAGGAAGATTTCTGCTTACCTAAAAAATAGAGAAGTTTGATTTTGGGTCAGGATTTAAAATCTGAATCTGCACTGATAAAATGTTCAAATCATGATCTGTACTTCCTGTTCACCCACTCAGAACTAGAGGGATCATGTATTTTAAGTATATTCATTTGAATAAGCAGAACAGATATATTGGCTAAAAGACTGTAAGAAATGTGTTATATATCGTTTGTCAGAATTTTGTACAGATGATCAAAACAGTAAAATTATTATGAAAAAAACATAAGCATCAGTCCCACTATCCCCATTATCATGGAAATAAGATCATGTTGTAATTATGAAATGCATATGCTATTTGGGAAGCAGTTGATTAAAGTCTGAGGAATGTTACCCTAAACTGAAAGGTTACACTTTGAGTAGTACAGCACAACTGTTTCTCTCCTTGAAATATTCTTTGCTTGGATAAGAAACAAACATTATCTGTGAGTTTTAAATTGTGTAGGAAAAAATCCCAAACAGTTAAGATACTATATCTCCTTCTGTGCCTTCATTTACAATAAATCACTTTAAAGTAGTACAGCTCTTCTTGCTCTTTAGGGGTTTTTTTTAATGTATTTGTTTGGATATTCAAACAGAAATATCAGGTCAAATTTTTGGTCTGGCTATTTCTTGCTAAATAAAGCTAAGAGGACTCCTCTGATACATAGGGTAACCCACTAGGCTGCAAGCGGATTTCAGTATTGGGTTGACCCCAGCCAGCAGCTAAACATCCACCCTGCCTTTCACTCACTCCCCTCTCCTGGAGGATGGGGAGAAATATAGAAGGAAGGCAAAAAGACCTGTGGATTGAGATAACGGCTGTTTAATAAGAAAAGCAAAGCTGTCCACACAAGCAAAACAAAAAGGGGCAGATCCCATGGGCAGACAGCTGTCCAGCCACTTCCTGGGAAGCAGCGCCTCAGCATGTTTAATTGCTACCTGGGAAGACAAATGCCATAACCACAAACATTCCTCTTCCTTTTCCTGAGCTTTATTGCTGAGCATGACATCATGTGGTATGGAATATCCCTTTGGTTAGTTTGGGTCAGCTGTTTTGATTATGTCCCCTCCAAGCTTTGTCCACACCCAGCCTGCTCACATTTGGGGAAGGGTGGGGAGAAAGAGAAAGTCTTGATGCTGTGCACTGGTGTTATCAACACTGTTTCAGCCACAAATGTAACACACAGCATCATATAGGCTAATACGAAGAAAGTTAACTTCATAACTTCATCCCAACAAGACCCAGTACAATTTTTTATAAGAACAGTACATCTTTTATATGAAACAGGAGGGTAGGCAGATCACAGTAATCTTCTTCACCAGTGGGGTAACTAAGAACAGAAAAAGATAACTTCAAGGTGTCTCTATTTATTGCCATCACTGGTGTACAAGCTGAAGCCATAACAGTTCAGGCTGTAACTTTTTTAACATTCCATAGGAACATATAATATTCATTTCAAGTTCATTTTTTTTTTCTCTCTGAGAGTGGAAAATCTTATCTGCCCTCTTAGGACAGCTTTTCAGTTACTGTACTGTTGCAAGTAGATGAAAGAGGCTGAAGGCAGAGGATAAGATTTTTCTTACTTAAATAATGATTATTATTTCCTTTGCTGGCTGATGTGGATCAGGTAACTGTATTCCTCAACCACAGACTCTTTCTTTATAGAAATAGACTTCTTAGACCTGAGAGTTTTAAATTGTTTCTATTTGCCTTTAAATATCTTTATAAAGGATCAAGAAGAAGGCTTGTTTGAGTAGAGAGAGCATTAAGCTCCCTCTAACATTAGAGAACACACATGCTTCTTCACCTGTGCTGTGATGAATTCCTTCAGGTGGGTGTAAGAACCAGATTGTCCTCCAGTGGATTTTGATTCTCAGCATTTTTACAAATTGGCTATAACTCTGTATTCAGTCAGAGTTGGGGGCGGAGGGGGGGGCACTGGAAGTGGCTTCTCTGAGAAGAGGTCAGAAGCTGCCCCCATGTTGGACAGAACCAGTTCTAGTCGGTTCCAAGCCAGACCTGCCACTGGCCAAAGCTGAGCCCGTCAGTGGCAGTCTGTGATAACCTATTTAAGAAAGAGTAGAAAATGCTGCACAGCAGCTGTGAGAGAGATGAATGAGAAAAATGTGAGAGAAACAGTCACGCAGACCCCAAGGTCAGTGAAGAAGGAGGGGGAGGAGGTGCTCCAGGCGCCGGAGCAGAGATTCCCTTGCAGCTCATGGAGAAGACCATGGTGAAAGAGATATCCACCCTGCAGCCTGTGGAGGACCCCACGGGGGAACCAGTGGACATGCCCCAAGGAAGCTGCAGCCCATGGAGACCCCACGCAGCAGCAGGCTCCTGGCAGCCACTGCGGCCCGTGTAGAGGAGCCCATGCAGGGCCAGGTTTTCTGGCAGGATCCGTGACCCATGGGGGACCCACACTGGAGCAGTCTGTGCCTGAAAGACTGCATCCTTTGGAAAGGACACATGCTGGAGCAGTTCTTGAAGGACTGTATTCCATGGGAGGGACCCAACGCTGGAGGAGGGGAACCGCACGAGGAAGAAGGAGCGTCAGAGCGTTTTGAACTGACCATAACCCCCATTCCCCATCCACCTGCACCACTTGTGGGGAAGAAAGTAGCAGAATTGGGAGTGAAGTTGAGCCTGGGAAGAACGGGTGGGGGGAAGGTGTTTTTAGATTTATTTTTATTTCTCACTATCCTACTCTGATATTAAATGGCAATAATTTAAATTGATCTCCCCCAAGTAGAGTCTGTTTTGCCCATGATGGTAATTGGTAAGTAATCTCCCTGTCCCTATCTCAACCCGTGAGCTTTTCATCTTATTTTCTGCCCTGTCCTGCTGAGGAGGGAGAGAGAGCAGCTTGGTGGGCACCTGGCAGCCAGCAGGGCTGCTCCGTTTATAGTAACAGTAACAGAGAACAATATCATCCAACTAACACCATTGTTGTGTCCAGCACTAGAGACTATGTGGTCGTTTGCAGTCGTTCTTTTGAAACTCCCTGCCTTGGAAATTGTGGAAGATTAAGCAAAGAATGACCTCGGGTTGACTGCTCAAGTCTGCTCAGTTTTAAGCTTTAACAGAGGAGTCATGTCACAGGTTTTACTCTAAAAGGAAACATATTTTGAATAACATCTGCTACAGCGTACATCTATCTGGTCTTCAGTAAGCGAAAGTTCTCTCTCAAACTAATAAATTTTATTTGAAAGTCGGTAATATACCATAATTGTGCTGCCTGCAATACTTAAAGGTCTTTGTGAAACTGCTTTACTAGCAAGTACAACTATCTTTTTTTCTTTTTTCCCCCCTCACAGAAATCACAAACCTGTTCTTTATTCCAGCAAATACTAGTGTTTGTTTTTTTTTTTTTTAATATCTTAAAGTGAGTAAAATTAATAAAAAATAGACACGTTCAGCCTGCAAAAGAAGGACATGAAACTGGAGCATCTATTTAAATTAAACATTTTTAAGGAACATAGAAGGGAGGGAGAGAGAGGAATTTGGCAAAAATTGCTTTCCTATTCCTGGCCACTACAGGGAAACATGTTATCACTATTTCCTAACACTCCCAGCTCCACTGTAGGGTCTTTTCAACAGTACTCCACTGGGAGCTATTAGACCTTCTTTTGGTATCAAAGGTGATTGTGATCCTAACCAATTTACAATTCTCCATGCTATTACATTCTTCTCTTTGCATATTCTTTCTTTTCTTTACATATTGTCTCAACATCTATGTTGCTTCTTCGTTTTTTGATTGTATTCACATCAGTATCTGTATTTCATTAAGCCCCTGCGTCGCTGTGGTTTTTGTATTACTATATAAACAGTGCATAACCTTGTGCTGTTTGTATTACTATACAAACAGTTCAAATATTGAACTTTCATCAAATTTTGTAATGTAAGCATACCTTTAACAATATCAGTAATCTTGACTATTCTCATTATACTCTTTTTATTATCAATAATCAATCTCACTTCCTCTCCTATTACTATATTCTCTTAACTTATTAACAGGTTTGGGTTTTTTCTGTTGTTTTTGTTTTATATGGTAACAAGGCATAGCATTCATAGCAGTTCTGACAGCTTTTTCAGATGATTGGTATCAAGTTAGATGTCTCCAGTCAAAAGAGTCCTTTCCCATTACGGGGGTCCAAAAGTTTTGTCTTACTATTCTGTCTTTCCTTAAGAAAACAGTTTTCAGACTCTGCAGATCACTTACCCTCCATTGCAGTAGTAGTTCTAGCACTTTTCTACCTCTATTCCTTTAACGGCCCCTTTTCCCCTCCGAATGTCTCCTACATCACCACTCACTGATCTCCCTCAGTTCCCTCATTCTGAACTTCACCCTGTTCTTAAATGGATGAGTCCTTTTTATGTTCTCTGCCTGTAAACTTAGTTTTTCTAAACTTCAACAAACCTGCTGTAAGCTCAGTTAAGCTCAACCCTTTTGGCCATGAGCAGCGATGGTGGTAACCACTCAGCTTCACTATAGACTTTTTGCACCACTTTATTGCCTTATTCATTGTTTGTACTTCTCATGCACACCTTAAAAGTCTCTGAACTGCAAGTTTCCCTAAGGCTTTCCCTTTGCTAACAAAGTGCTTTCTTTCCCTACCTGCATGAAAATCTTGTGTGGCAGCCTTTGTTACTGACTGCTTTGGTACTCTAGATAAGAGCTTGCACAGTCTCACATGTTATTTGCTCATAACCATAACTTCACCATTTTACAGAGGAAGAAGAAAAGATGGGAAGAGAAAACGGTTCTTGCCTAGTCAGTTGACCATCACAGAGTCTGCCACAGTTCAGATCTTTTCTAGTGTCTGTATCTGTGCCAGGAAAAGTCCTACCAATGCTTCTTTGTAAGGAGCCTCTGATAATGTAGGCCTGCATCTTCTTTTTCTGGTACAAAAGTGGTTTTTATCTACCTTTTTTTTCAGTTTGCAGATCATTCTTTTTTTCTGGTTTCTTAATATATCATCTTTATTCTGCCTTAGATCCCACACTGTCTCTCTTGTCTCTTCCTGCTCTCAAACTGATTAACCTTCCATGGTCACTTTTAAAAAGTCTCACTGCTGTCTCTTGACTCCTTCATTGTACATGGACTTTGAGTAACAATTTTAAAGTGTTGCCACTTGTGAAAATGCATGCCTAGTTTTCACATTCTTGCAAATGACTGACATTATTCTGTTTGGTGTAATGAATATTTGTATGCCTCACACTGATTGATGTGTTCAAGGGAAGATTTAGTGATGGATTAGACATAATTGGGACAGATGGACTCCTTCAGCATGTATCTTCACTTCGCATATGGTCTGAATTCAGATTATGAAAAAATTAATTTATACTCCCATTTATACTGAAAAAATACCCTTAAAATATTTTTTGAAAAGAGAAATTGATTTACTGATTCATAGAATGAAATGTGGATGAGTAATCCAGATTTTCCTGTAATGTCTTATCAGAATACTCATTCCAATAGCGTCATAGTCTGCTACCTATGCAATACAGAATAATTTTATTATTGTATTAAAAAGCAAAATAAAATTATGTTAAGATTGCTAAATTAATTACTAAAATTAGAAAATACTTGTTGGTACAGTCTTCAATTAAATGATTGCATATCAGTCAATTATGTATCAGCAAAGTGCTGATGCTAGGGAGCTTCCTACCAAATGTCAAGCTCCACGTCCCAGTAACTGAGATTCTACATTTGCTTAATTTAATAGCTGTATTTACAGAAATGAACAAAATTTTCATAATTATTTGTGGAATAGTCTCAGAAAAGGGAAAAAAAACCCCACCAAAACCTCATATCATTTATGTTAACCAAAGAAGACTTCTAATTGAAAGACAACATTAGCCATGGGCAACACATCGAATTAATTACAGGCATTGTTGACTGCAGTGGCTCTTATTCTGTATAACATAAATACAGGTCTATGTGAGTTATGGTGTTGTTTGGTTTTTTTTTAGTTTGACCTTAAAAAAAAAGACATATTAACATACCAAATTGGTTTAAGATTTAAATAAAAATAGATTATATGTATTAAAATGTCTCTATAGTTAACATCGTAAATCTGTCCCATATCTAATGTATAGCACCTAGAAACTGACCACCTCTGCAGGTGTTTTAATTATACAAGATATAAAAGTCAAATCTTCTAGCAACATGCACTTTTTATACGTAAATATCAGGTCTGAGAAAGCTTAGTAAATTCTTACTCCTGTTTTTGCTTAGAGTGTCAGCCCAGAGAGTTGCCAGTTACCTTAAGCTCATGTGATGCATGGGTGTTTGGTCTTTGACAGGCTCAAGGATAGCAGGCTGAATTCAGTAGCTCGAACAGGATCTAGGTATTGTTTCACATGTCTTAGGGTATTTCATCTGACCCCCCCACTTATCAGTCCAGAAGAACATGGGTCTGCCAGCTCTGTCATGTCTTCCAGCCTTGATCTTAGATACCCCAGGACATCTTAAAACCCAGTAGAAAACTACATTTAGGTAGCTAAATCAAGGCCAGCGAGTTCTTTCAAGGGCCAGTACCTACACCCACTATTCTCCTTTTTTCCTGGCTGCATCATCTCTTGTGAAACTCTTTCTCTCAAAGCTTGATGCAGTAACATAAATATGACCAGTTGTGCTGGTTTCGGCTGGGCTACAGTTAATTTTTTCATAGTAGCTATTATGGGGCTATATTTTGGATTTGTGCTGAAAACAGTGTTGTTAACACAGGGATGTTTTTGTTATTGCTGAGCAGCGCTTACCCAGAGTCAAGGGCTTTGACTCCAGTTCATATTTGAGTTCTTTTTCTGCTTCTTACAGCGCCCTGCCAACAAGTAAGCTGAGGGTGCACCAAAAGTTGGGAGGGGGCACAGCCGGGACAGCTGACCCCAACTGACCCAAGGGATATTCCAGACCATAGGACGTCACACTCAGCAATATAAAACTGGGGGAAGAAGAAGGAAGGGGGGGTGTTCGGAGTGATGGCGTTTGTCTCCCCAAGTCACTGCTATGTGTGATGGAGCCCTGCTGTCCTGGAGATGGCTGAACACCTGCCTACCCATGGGAAGTGGGGAATTAATTCCTTGTTTTGCTTTGCTTGCATGTGCAGCTTTTGCTTTACCTTTTAAATTGTCTTTAACTGAACTCACGAGTTTTTTCACTTTTACTCTTCCAATTCTCTCCCCCATCCCACCTGGCGGGGGAACGAGCAAGCAGCTGTGTGGGCCCTAGTTGCTGACTGGGGTTAAACCATGACACCAGTGCATCTGAGATGCTATAGGGTATCTGAGAAATCCACATGAAGCTGACAATTACACTAAGGACCTATAGAAGACCATATGGAGCAGCAACAAAGGAAACATGGGATAGCCCACACAGACAGTGAAGACTTTATTTTAGGCAGGTTGATTAAATCCTAGTTGTATGGCCTTTCTTCTGTGCTACAAATGCAGCCTGGGATTTGATTCAGGTGCCTAAACACAGGACTCTAGCGTAATTTGAAATATCTTTGGATAGTCCATATATTTTCAGCTACTCCTCTAGAAAGGCACAGTTATCTCATAAATGAAATATTATATATCAGCCTCACAGATGTCTTAGATATCCTAGGGTATTTCATATAACACTAGATGGGGAGGGGAATAGGGGTAAATAAACTGAGCCATTAGGGACTGGGCTTTGAATGCTTTTAGAGAATAACTGTATAAAAGTTAGGTACAAAAATCCTAATTCTAAAGCTTCTATAACAATCTAATCTATTGCATCTTGGAACTACATTTTTTTATCATATAATGTAATCATAGTAAAATTCATGCTTGCTCTATACAACCCCACTCCAACTAAAGCAATATGTGTTTTCTGTTTTAAGTTTTATCTAACTATTCACATTAATATCAATATTGATACAGAATATTTATTTTAAGGATAATATAAATTATTACTGTGCAAAGCCTTTAAATAATTCAAATAAAATAAATATATGACAATAAAAACATAAATCCTGTCAAATATTTGTGGAAGCATAGGAAGTAACTTTGGTTTATAAATAAATAAAATAAAAAAGTGTCCTTTTCTAAGTCTGACAATCTCATTGAGATACATGTTTTAATATTCATGTTAGGCAATTATTATTGGTCATCTTATACAATCTTTAAAATAGTCTATGATTTCCAGTTGGTAGATTTTACAGCACAGATACATTTCTTTACACTGTAACCAGGAGGTCAATACCAAAAACGTGATCTGACTTTGAAATAGAATGAAGTGAAGTGTGAAAGGGACTCTCACAATGATAAGGGAAAAGATGTGGGGGTTTACTGTTAGTACCAGGTATCTTTTTCCTTTATCAGTTTTCTTTTCTAAATTCATGGATGTGGACTGAGAACCTAGGTATATTAGAGAAGGATGTAGATGTTACGCATTTAAAAAAGCCCCTGATTTCTGCATTTTAGCTGTAGAGGCATGCCACAGGGGTGTCTAGTTTTGATGTGTTTTAACATATTTTGAATACATAATAAGTTGGGGGTTGTAAAATTATGACCAGTATGCTGGGTGCACTAAGAGAATCTGTTCACATTAGGCATATGCAACTACTGTGAATTAAATCACTGACTGCATCTTCGATGTATATAAAAAAACATCCTATGAGATTCATTTAAACAGTAATCTTTGAAAAGCATTTAGGAAGATGTTTCACAGTAGTTCTTGTATCTAGGTGCGGATTTTAATATTATAAAATACTTCACATAGAAAAGTTTTTAGATTACTTTTCCAACGTTCCTAAAATATGTTGTTTTGTTTGAACAGTGAGATAAAACCACACCTCATTTTCTGATTAAATTCCTGTTGACCTTCTAAATTGCTAACAAACCTTCTTTCTTTTGCAGTCCAGGACTCACCTACCTTGAATTTGAGCCTTGAAATTTATAAGATGCACACTTTTGGAAAAAGTTAACATCATGGGTAAGCCTGTGCTTTTGAGTGGAATGATAGTAAAGCATAGAGATCTCAGCAGTGCTGGTTTCAGGTAAGACATCACTATTGTCACCCAGAAAGTGTAACTCATTTGGTCTATGTACTTCTCAATCTCAAGAGATTTTCCCTGTAACCCAATACTAGGAGATGGTTAAACCTGGCCAAGAGTACTTCCTGATCCTTTCTTTTTGAAGCTGGATTGCTGAAAAAACAACTATAAACATATCAAAGGCGGAAGATGTCATGGGACTTTGGCCTCTACTCCAAAGACGGTTTAGAATGACTTTACACTATAATTGAGGAAAGAGATCTTCCCCTCTATAGAGTGTTCAGTTCATAGCATTTCATAATTTAAGTGGACTACATGTTCTCTGATGGTGCTTAAGTTCCCTAAAAAGTCAATAAAGAGAGAGAGGTATCAAGATTTTACTCTGAAAGTCAATGGATAATTGTAGATTTCTCCTACGCTTTACAGGGAAACTCAATGCATATCTGAAATCTCCTTAAATTTACATGCCAAAAGCACAAAATCACAGAATCACGGAATAGTTGAGGATGGAAGGCACCTCTTGTGATTACCTAGTCCAAAACCCCTGCTCAAACAGAGTCAGCTGGCACATGTTACCACAACTATGTCTAGTCAGATTTTGAATATCTCCCCAGACGGAGACTCCACAATTTCTCTGGGCAACCTGTTCTGGTGTGCAACCACCCT
>JANXJC010000008.1:22059675-22082261 GCA_027564655.1 Leptodon cayanensis
CTGTCCGTACCCCCAGGGGGGTGCCCGATTCCCCGGGGCTGGGGCTGCCCTGGTGCCCCCCGGCTGCCCTGCTCCTGGCTGGGGCGGTGGGACGGGCCCTGGCTGCCGGGCCCTGCCCTGACGGACCCCACGGGGAGCCCCCTGATGCTCCCAGTACCCCAGCCCACAGGCAGCCTCCAACCCTGACACTTCATTGAAATACTTCAGCAAGCCCCCTCTGGTCTAGGGGCTCAGAAATTCTTTAGCTTCACTTTATTGCCTCCCACAAACTGTTGTAGGATAGGGGTCGGTGGCTTCGGGACAGGCCTGACAAGATACCTCCTTTGCTTGGAGAGTCTCAGTTCAGCAGGCTCTGTTGGCTTCAAGTATGCGAAACCCCAGGTACGATCAAGACAGTTCAACTGCTATGTTTAGCAAGATTTATACCAAATCTAACGCTCAGTAAAATTGTGTGCTACTTTGACTGAAACATGAGTGAAATGGAAAAAAAAAAAAAAAAAAAGACTAGCTTTTGTAGTTAAATCTCATAAGAAGCAATTCTGAAGAGTGGGAAAGTTCAAACACTGTTTTGAAGAGCCAGAGGAAGAGCTACAGATGTTTTAAAATCCTTTGTTCCTGGATGTGGTGAACAAAGAAATGCCAAGAATTATTAATAGAACAGAGCAGGAAATTATTCTCATGCCCTAAAAACTTTTCGAGGATTCATTATTTCCCATTACACAATAATACTAAGTATCAATGAATTATTTTTTATGTGCATTTCTGAAAACAAAATAAAAAAGAATGCTTGAAATTGGGATTGTCTTCTGATGGCAGTCATCCACATTTTTCTTTCAAAGAACTGAACAGAGCTTATTTTTTTTTTACCTAGTGATGATAGAACCCACTTTTTATGTAACAGTTAATTAGTCAGAATACTCACTTGAATGAGGGCGACACAAGTAATGTGAGAATAGATCATTTGATTAGTTACACACATGGAAGTGTTCTGACTGGAGATAGCAAAGACAGGACACATTAGATACTAACTACAGAGTACCCAGTAGTTTAAAGAAAACAGGAAAGTGATGAATTTGGAAACAAATCTCTTGCATATTGAGTGCAAAACTATATATCATCTAACAGGAGAAGAGGAACTCAGGGAAGCAATTGGTGGGTCATTACGAAAGTTTCTGTTTCTCTTCCACATAGTAAACACTAGAAGAAATCTTTTGTTGGTTTATTTGTTTTGAAGTAAAAATTCTCAAATCATGTTTAATACTTTCACTTACTGAATCAAGCAAATCAAGTCATGTGCTGGCCAGGTACTGTCTTCTTTGGTGAGAGAAATGAGAGGCCGATAATTACTTCTCCCTCCCTCCCTCCCTTTCCCTCTTTCTCTCTCCTACACACACATTCTTCTTGTTGCAGTGCAGGTGTATATGGTCTATATATCTTGGCATAAAGGACTGATTGCTTCTTTTCTTCAATGGTCTTGGGTGCTTTGCTTTTTTTATATCAAGCACTTGTTTGTAAGCTTGTGTACCATGGTAAATATAAGTTAGCCAATACTATTGAAAAGCCACAGTCTTTATTCATAGCTAACAGAGCAGCATCTGAGGACTGGTCTTGGTTTGCCTTGATTCTCAGCTGATTTTTCTTTGTTTTGTCTGAGGCTGTACACTGAGGCTGGAGGCACAGAGAGTGTCTATTGTGCAACCTGCAAACTTCAGCTGGGCAACAGTAAGAAAGAAGCAGTATGTGATAAGAAAACACATTCAAATAAACTTCAGCAAGCCCAAGACTGATGAGAAGAAGGAAGACCCCCTTAACTATTACCATCATACTCTTGACAAAGATCTCAAGGTGCTGATGACTTGCTGTAACTCTCACCCTGACTCTTAAGGAAAGCTACTGACCTTTGGCATCAAAAGAACATTGGAAGGATGACCTTTACATGAGAGAAAAATGTATAGATATTAGAAAGTTCTCTTGTATAGCAATTTTAAAAGTATTATGCATGAGCCATTTCTGTATGAATTTGGACAATGAGTATGAGCTTTAGTGCAAATGGTCTACTAATAGGAACTGATTGCTCTGTTTCAAATTGACTGTTAAAACATTAATTAGACTAATAATAACTTGTTGTCTTTATATATACAGGGTGTCCCTTTTTGCCATAACAAGATTTTGACTATGACAGAGAATAGGTTTGAGGACTGTTGGTTAATCCTTAATCATAAACATAAGTATAATTTCATATTCATATGACAGAGAATCACGTCTGTGGTCATGCTGAAATCTGACAGCTGGGCAACATGGCACTATGTTAAAATGGTGGTCTCAAGCAACAGAAGCATTTAGTTTCTCCAAAGTATTTCTAGTCTTTCTACAACATAATATCAAAAGATAGACAGCAATTACTGTTTACCCACTTATTACTTTCTGCTTAATTCATGTATTGTCACCACAGACAGTATGTCCACCAGTTGTACTTGTGTTACTGGTTGCATGGCTTGACAGAAGTCCCAAAGAAACTTCACAAGATTTTGCCTTCAGGATGAATATTTTTTTAGGTTGGTTGGATTGGTTGGAGTACAGCGTAGGAGGAGGACAATGTGCTGTCGATGTGGAGTTCATAAACTGAGTGACTAGTAGTCACGCACGCAAAGGCAACTTAAGAACTTGCCTACTGAACACAACATCTCATGAGGAGGTGGAGCAAGTCATGTCAAGCTTCTAATTCCTGATTGTGTTAGGAATACAATACAGAAAGGTGCCAGAAATCCAAGAGACTTTTTGAATGCTCTGGAGCCAGTCCTTTGCTGGTGCTGGAGAGACACTCTGTTGGATCTACTGCTTACAAATAAGAAAGAAGTGGCTGAGTATGGGAAGACTGATAGAAACTTTGCTGTTACTGTGTTATAACAGAATTTAAGATCCTGAGGGAGATAAGGAAAACAAACAAAAGAATAAAAACCCTGGTCCTAGTGAACGCAAACTTCAGCTTGCTCAGCGAACTGCTAGGCTGGACCTTGTGGCATACCACCCTGAAGGGGCCCAAGAGACCTGGTTGATCTTCCAGGACAACCTTATTAAAGCACCAGAACACTCTGTCCAATATGCGTAAAATTGAGTAGGCATAGCAGGAAGCCATCCTGACTGAGTTAAATGCCAAAAGGAACCATAGAGGATAAAAGTGGAGAAAAGATACTTGGTAATGCAGGGATGGAGTTTGAAAGGACAAAGCTCAGCTGAAATTACGAATAGTGAGGGATGTGAAGGGCAACAAGAAAAGCTTCTATAGATACATGACAGCAAAAAATAAAATCAAGGGAATTGTTGGGCAACCAAGTGATGAAGAACGTGGAAAGTGCTGAGGTAATCAATATCTCCTTTGCCTCAGTATTTACTGGTAAAGCCTGCCAACACGTCTCTCAGGCTTCCATGCCTGATGAGAGAATTCAAACAGAAGTACAGAGGAGGTTCGAGGTAGGGACCACGTTGACAAATAGGACATGTGCAGTTCAATGGTACTGGGTGGGATGCATCTGAGGGTGTTGTTGCCTCCAAATTTAACAGCCAGTCTAAAACCTAAAGCCAGCTCTGCTTCTGGTATGCCATGGTTTAAGCCCAGCCGGCGAGCAGCACATAGCTGTTCCTCACTCACCCCCAGTAAGATGGGGGAGAAAATCAGAACAATAAAAGTGAGAAAACTCCTGTGTTCAGATAAAGACAGTTTAATAGGTAAAGCAAAAGCCATGCACACAAGCAAAGCAAAACAAGGAATTCACTCCCCACTTCCCATGGACAGGCAGACGTTCAGCCATCTCCAGGAAAGCGGGGCTCCATCACGCCTAACGAGGACTTGGGGAGACAAAACACCATAACTCTGAATGTACCCCCTTTCCTCCTTCTTCCCTAGCTTTTTATTGCTGAACATGGTCATGTGGTCTGGAATATCCCTTGGGTCAGTTGGGGTCAGCTGTCCCGGCTGTGACCCCTCCCAAATTCTTGTGCCCCCCCCCGCCCCAGCCTACTCATTGCCGGGGTAGTGTGAGAAGCAGAAAAGGCCTTCATTCTGTATAAACACTGCTCAGCAATAACAAAAACATCCCTGTGTTAGCAACACTGTTTTCAGCACAAATCCAAAATAAGCCCCATACTAGCCACTATGGAAAAAATCAACTCTATCCTAGTCAAAACCAGCACACAGTATTAGTATACGTTTATATGCATGCACAGCCTTTGGCAAAGCATTTAACAGAGGGTCCTGTTTTTTCCTACCTTCCTTCAAGATACATAGTTTCTTCTACCAGGAGATTCCTGCTGTACGTTTCTGGCAGCATCACTAATGGCTTCATCTACCCAGCTAAGTCATACACATTGCTTTTTTTACGCTGTAAAACTGGGTTCTCTCCAGGTTGAATTAGAACTCATCAATAAATGGTCATCTCTTTTTACAGCTCAAAGGTCTCTTTTCTGCCTGTGTACTTACTTTCAGCCTCAGCTATCATCTGTGATTGTTCATTTTACATACTTCAGAGGAGGTAAACTCTCAACGTAGTTTTCAGAGGTGTGGTTTTCTGAGAACCTCAAGACATTTTATTTGAGTCTGGCACACATTCTTGCTATGGCTTTCCCAGGTTTATCAGGGTTCATGGCAACTCATGTTATGCATGCACTGTAGCATGTACCACAGCAGTGGCAAAAGAACTTACGTAAAATATCTTTTTATCTGCTTATTATTAGCAACTATCTAATTACTGGTATGCATTTAAATTTGATTCTTCTCATGTCTAACACTTCTGAGAAAACTGTTTGATGTTATTGCAAGCCACTGTCATCATTTTGAAGGTGGTGACAACCAGGAAAATCTCTAACCTCTGTAAAAAGGTGGAAGTCATGCTAAGCTTTAAAAAAGCAAGAAGGAGACTCTGAGGAACTACAGAACTGGAAGCCATGTTGAGATTTAAGGTGATTGGAAACAGATTTACCACAGCCAAACTGTGCTTGACCAGCCTGATTTTCCTCTGTGATGAAATTTCTGGCTCTGTGAATGGGGCAAGAGCAGTGGATGTCATTTGCTTTGACTTTAGTAAGGTCTTACATGGTATCATTGTAGCCAAATTGGTGAGATATGGTTTGGATAGATAGTCTGTAGATAGGAAGGTGCAAAACTGGCTGGACCACCAGATTTTAAGCGTTAGCATTTCAAAATCTGTCAGCCAGTTGTGAGCTGTGTTCTTCAGGGGTCAGTACTAGAGCTGATGCTATTTAATGTCCACATTAACAACCTGGGTGATGAGGTATAACTGAGTGGCACCTACTTATGTGCAACAGGCCCCTTTTATCCTTCCTCCTCTCTATTCTCCTTCTCTTTTTTCCTTCTTATCCTTGCTTTTACACATCTTGATTCTTCCCCTACACTCCTTAATAAGTTTTGCATAGTCCCACAGTCACCTCAAATACCCATACTATTCATGTTCCTATAGTTTCTCCCTCTTATCAGTTATAAAGCCGAGGCTGGCCCTCCTTAAAGCTGTGCCTGGTGTTTCTTAATGGTCCATCAATTAGTAGCTGTAGAGTTTTGGTCTTTGTTATTGTCTCGTTTATCACTTGCTTATCATATTTGTGTGTCTGTGTGTTTTGTTTGTCTCTTTCCCTGTTTAACTTATAAAAGGTCCTTGACCTAATAACCTTAATGAACCAGGTGCTCTCAAGTCCCACACACTGGCCACTGACCCACTGGGGAGCAGCTTTTCAGAAAAGGGCTTGGGGATTGTAGTGAACAAGAAATTGAGTACGAGTCAGCAGTACAACTTTGTCACGTATTAGCCAACCACATACTAAGCTACATAAGAGTGTAGCCTGCAGGTTGAAAGTAGAGATTATTACCGTCTATGTAGCATCTGTGTGACCCAAGCCTGTCATACTGCCTCAGGTTCTGGGCTTGCCAGTACAAGAAAGACATTGGCATGCTGGAGAGGGCCCAGAATAGTCACCAAGAAGGTCAAGGGGCTCAGGCATATGACAAGCAGGAGACACAGAGACAACTGGGTTTGTTTAGCCAGGTGAAAACTAAAGAGGGATGTCTTCAAAGGGATGTGAAAACTAAAGAGGGATGTCTTTCAAGACTGCTGTCTTTGAGTGAGTACTTAATGGGAGGTCATAGAGAAGACAGACCTATCAGGGGTTCACAGTGAAAGGACAAGAGGTCAAGGTCAGAAGCTGCAAGAAGGGAAAAATTATTACTAGGTATCAGAGAAAAATTCTCCACAGGGAGTATTTAAGCACTGGAAAAGGTTGCTCAGAGAGTCAACTGAACAAGGCACTTGACAGTGTGATCTCACTTTGAAGTTAGCCATGCCTTGTGAAGGGGAATAAACTAGATGACCTCTAGGGGTCCTATCCAACCTAAATTATTCTATGATTCTAATTTAAAGGTGAGTATTGGCCTGGAATAAAATGTTTTAGAGAAAGGTGAGGAACATTCAGTTTCATTTGTAAGATATGAAATGTAAAGTTTGAATCTGGGTGGAAAATAGTACTCTGATTTAATTTACTTTTTGCAACAGTTCTGCAGAATTTATATTAGCCCATTATAAAATGCTTATAAGGAATGTTCTAAGGATCAGTTAGACATGTTCCTTAACTTTACTTGATCTAAGTCTAATTTCAAGTGACTGGATAACAATAAGACATTCCTCACTGAAGTATATGTGAACTTATAAACCACCCTTAGAAACCCTGAGAAATGCTGTCTAGCATGTCCTTTACTGAATCTAAAATATGGAAGTATTCTTTCTGAGTTCTTGTTTCAGCTGCCTGGCCCTGAGATGACAGACAGCTGGCATCACAGAAATCAAGGGAAGTAGAAGCACTTTTCAATGACTATTAGTGACATTGGAGTGTTTCTGGCATGCAGTGATGGGGTAAAAGCTTCAACCGTAAAGACTGAATAGTACCTACACATTTGAAAATCTGCTTTTGTAAAAATAAGGGTATATCAGCCATAAGTCAGACTTCCAACTTATTTCTGTTTCTTGAACTTTGCCCTACCAAATGCATTTTATTTCAAAATCATTACTCAGGTTTTTTCCAAGTCAACCTGCAGCAGTTCTCAGTCTCTGGCCCTTGATCTCCATGCAGCTTGTGGTCAGTTCAAATGGGGTTTCTTTAGCTGGGCTGCATCACATGCTTTGAAGCAGGGAAGCACTGGCATAGAAGCTGGTGCAGAATTTCTTCCTGTCTAGGAAGTGGCTTAGCAGAAATCCACCAGATTGAGAATATGTCTGAGGTTGGCTCTGGTTCCAGGATTTAGCTACGTCCTCAGCCGTTGTCCAAAGTGAAAACAGTTTGGTGCCCTTGGGGAGTTACTGTTTACTCTCATAGACAAAGCACTTTAAAAACTCCTCTTTTTCCTAGTTCTCTGAGGTATATAAAATGTAACTTCCAGAATGAAGTAATTTGAAGGTTTAAAAGATGTTTCAACAAGCCAAGAAGGTTGTCTACTCATCACCAGGAAGTTTACTATGGGTAATTGTCACAAAAGTCATCATGAAATATGTAAAATTTTTCTATGAATACAGTCTTGAAAAGTAAGCATCTATTAATTTCCAGGTTTTGGACATTAGCATATATATTTGCCCTGTTCTTTCATGGTTTAGTCTATCACTGAATCTCCTATCTCTGCACTGAAGAATGTATATTTTTAAGGGTGAGGTTTGGGAAAGCTATACAAGGAAATACCCTTTTCTGATAGGAGAAATTCCTCACATTTCTTTACAGATACTCTCTTTTAAGGCCTATGTGAATGATTTTACTCTTAAGCATATACAGAATCAACAGCTATAATGCTTTAGTTCTCATGGTATCTAGTTATAAAACTGGAACATCTAAGCACACAGCCTTTGAGAGAACTTGATAACTGAGAAAAAGTAGAAGAATTAAATGAGGTTTTTAGTAGTGTGTATAACTAGGGAAAAAAAGACCTGCAATACACATAGTATAGGTGTATGAAGGTGAGCATAGTGACTAGATTATCTTGAAAATAGGTGATTATTTTTATTGAGGGATATCTAAATTACTCATTTCAATATCACATTGATTTTTAACCTATGAAACCTACATAAACTATAAAAAAAAGGTAAAGAATGAATAGGAAGCTGAACCAGGATTAAAGTTCAAAGCCTCCTGACCCTCTGTACTATACACACTGCTGCTTTCTCACAGCAGACCTCTTCTAGCTGCCATAAGGACTTCCAGCATTACGAGCTATTAGTTTCAGCTGCAAAGCCAAACTTCTCTAAGTGCTTTAACGCAACTCAGATTCCTTCTTCCACTCATGTCTTTTCATTCAATCCTATATTCACGGATATTATAAAAACAGTTCACTTATCTGCAGCAATTTGCATACACATAAATACAAGAACAGTTTACACAGTTAGCTAAAGCACATTTTTGCAGTAAATAAATCACATGCTGTCCTTTAGGCCCTGAGAGGTAGTATAAATTAATCTCTTATCTCTTTCTAACCCAGAACATTGATGCAAATACGTTAGCTGCAGAGTCAGCTATGCTCTTCTCTCTATAGGATAATTTATTTACTTTTCTGTAGGTCTCAGCTAAATGATAAAACCGATATTGTAAATTCAACATCATATACATTGGTTTCTGAGAAAAAATTGCAGCCTACTTGCTTCTAATTAAGTGGAATTACCTGGGAATGAATAGAGAGTAAAAAAATCAACCAACCAAACCAAAACAAAAACATTTTAGGAAACAGGATTTAAGAAGCTGTATTGATAATATCCACGTATGCTAGTATGCAAAAATTTAACATGTGATTTTGAATCACACTGTTCTAGCCACAGCAATGTGTGGTGGGTTTTTTTTGTTTCGTTTTTGTTTTTTTTTATGATCAGCAAAATAAAGGCCTGATTCATCTCTTATATTTATTTTACTGCAGTATAACTTAGCTAATACCTGTTTACTTAGTGATAATTTTCTGCATAAACAGAAACAATCAGAAGCTTGTTGTTAGCATGTCTTCAATTATTATTTTATTTTATTTTATTTTGTTTTGTTTTATTTTAATATTCCTTTTGGATTAAGAACATCACATGGAACTCCAGGCTTGAGATTGAACTTCAGATTTTCACAATGCAAGTATCCCAAAACCAAAGAATATCTGTGTATAATGTACAATTCTTATGGGAATGGTTCTTTAGAATAGGTACTTGCAGACACTAAAAAATTATCATAATTTTATTCTTCAGCTGTAAAGGTAAATACACAGTACATATTTATAATCTTGCCTTAAGTAATATAATCCTATAGAAGGATAGATATATTTACGAACCAAGGCACACACCCTGTATACTTTTCTAGGACAAAAGCTGTGAGATGATTGGAACTAAAGATGGCAATTTGGATGCCTGAAATATTTTTTAAAAGCTAACAGAAACAATGATGATGAAGTGACAGAAAACTTACATAGCATAAATTTGTTTAAACAATTATGAGGTTTAGAATTCCTTTAGGCTATTCATTAATAGAAAACTACCCAGAATGACACTGAATGTCAATTAAATTTATAGGCCATTAATAGAAAATCAATCTTTATGGTTTTAATCAAAACAGAGACAAAAGACTAACCAAATCGTCTGTGGCAGGTGGAAAATGATCACTGAAGTATTAGAAACAATTCTCAGCCCACATCATTGCAATGCTCGCCGGATAACAGTGTCGCAATAGGTATGCTTCATTTTTCCTGTATCTTCAGGTATTGGGTTAATCCTGAAAATCTGATGTATCAGTTGTCTGATGTCTAAAAATCCTATAACCTTTCTCTTAGTAAGTCAGAATATGTCCCCTGAAATAAGCAGTATATATATAAAAACATCATTATATTAATTTTTGGAGTGCCATATTTGACTTTTGCTTCCTCAACATCTGGCCCAATGCTTGTATATACTGTACTGAAATGTAGAGATTAATCTCCTTCATTTTTTCCTTTTAACATCTGTTTTGTCATAAACTTCTAACAAATTGAGTACACTGGCTTAAGAATTATTGTAATGCCTATTAGCAATATCTGAAAAACTGTATCATTTTATCTTATTGTAATTGTAATAGAGACAATAGGAATACTTCAGCTGTGCTATGTAAGTGCTTTACTTTGTCTGAATGAAGAAAAGGTTATGTTGCTTTTTCTATTACCATAAAAATCTTCCACCTCATTGTCCTGTTGTGAAAAAACTTAACAAGTAAAAATGCTTTGAAGGCAGGTTTCCTAATCAGATTTTTATAAAGAGATATCCTTCATTGCTCAACATAACAGGGCAGTTGAATGCCAACTGGTAATTGAAGTCCCTCTGAAGAAAAATAAAATATCAATCACACTTGTCATTAAAAAAAGAAGTGAAAAGGTATACCAATGAATGTGGTTTTCTTTTGAGCCAAGGATTTTTTTAAACAGAAATACTGATTTATGCAACCATCAAGTTTGAATGCATGCAACACAACTTTCTCAGATTGAATTCCATTGATTTTCTATAACAATGTCAAGCATTCAATGCATCACAGCAGCCGTGAGACTGAAATAAATAATCCCTTCAGAAAGAAAATGATTCTTCTCTTCTTAAATACATAGGTGAACATCTTGTTCTCCTGCTCCCTTGCTCTGTTGTAGCTTAAGCCGTAAGGTTTTAGAACGTCTTAATTCCCTGTCTTCATTTTCATTTAGGATAACGTGCTTTGTTTTTCTTATGACCTTCTTTACGCTCTCGCCTCTGGGACAAGTTGTTAGAACTGTATGCCATTCTGTTTATGAAATGTGAAGAGATGTAAAGAACAAAATAAATGCCAGCGAATTCGGCTTTGAATGTAGTTATAGGTGATATTGGCAGAAGCTGAGTAGCACAAAACTAGCCTTGAAAGATGCTATTTCACATGTAAGATTCATATTTGAAAGATGCAGTAGACTTGTAACATACTGCATACACAAATTAATATTTCTAATGAGATCTGCAGTGTTTCTGATCACACTGTCAGTCATAATCACTTTTCTGATATTGTTAGTTCTGGTTATTTGAGCTTAATATTTATAGCCCAGGATTATCATTTACAAATTTGAGTTTGATGGGATTTGTACTCCACAGCAAATTTATCACTTGCTTTGTTATTGATTTGTTAGTCATTTACTATGCTTTTTCATACATATGATTTAAAGTTAGTAAATAATTTAAATTGCACTAGGACATTCATTTTAGGCACCTTCAAATGTTATTTTGAAATGCTTACCATGAACATAGCACCACACTATTGCTTATAAGGAATGACACAGTTGTCAGCTGAGTGTTTCCATGCAAAAAGCTACTACAATCCCCAAAGTATCTAAATGATATGTAACTCGGTTGATTTCAAATACAGGCTTTTCAGGTGACACTAAATAAATAAAAAATCCAACTGTTTTGCAAGAAACAAGAAATATAATGTAGAGGATTAGATTATCTTCTCATCCTCTTATTCAAGAACAAGAGAAGAATCAGTTCTTCATTTTTGTTTTGTGTAAGTTATTTGCTGTACATCAAGGAGTTCCAATGTCTATTCAGCAGTTTCCACAACTGCAAGTAGGCCTTTTATTTTAATTGGCAATAGCAGGTCAATACTGATACTGATTTGTAATCATAATGGGTTGATATCTGTAGCTAATATTGAATTTGTACAAGCATGGGACTGATTGTTTCCTCTGGTTCTGAACTCTTGTGCCAGGTTAACAGCCTCAAACAAGAAATCCCTATTTGAAATGGATGACCAGTGAAAATGTAGTGTTAAGAGTGATGGCTATCTTATTAACACCATCTACTTTAAGCATCTTGCTTCTGAGATTTTAATTAACTCAATGTCCCTATTTTTCTTACATGCAGGAAAGAATGACAAACATCTTCAGTGGGATATTTGAGCAGAGAGATAGGTTGGGTGTTTTGATTCATCTCCTACAACGCTTGTCTCCATGGATTGTAAAGGAAGCCCATGGCAACTATATTCCTTGACATCTTAAGTTTGATGGTTTGAACCCTGTCCTTTTACCATCTTCCTCTGACTTTTAGGGTGGTTTAGAGTAGGCAAGATGTTTACTAGGCTGCAATATCTAATACAACTTAAAACAGCATATGTATGAACATAAGTTTCACTGAACATACAAATTAGCTCTGCAGTAATGCAGAATAAATGGAACAGGAATGCAATATAGCAGTATGTATGGTGAACAGAAATTGGTAGAGCTTTAGATGTAACAAGTCTCTGTGAGAGCCTATTCCTTTTTTCAGAAATTTTATGAAAGCCTATTCTCATAATTATGTAATATCTAACTGGGCAATGAATTAGCAACTGTACTGTAGAATGTCATCTGGAATTGTATACTGGCACAAGACAGAGAAGGGAATAGAATACAGCTGGTTTATGTGTGTTTATTTTGCTTCTGCATGTTTATCTTCTTGTGCTATAGGTAAGAAAAAATTGGTTGACTCTGAAATCTTTTACATATGTATTGTTTCCCTGTCCTTGGTGGGAGAAAAGATGGTCTTCATCAGCATGATAGTTCCTGATGATACAGAGCACTTTAAGTATAATTTAACAGATATGTAAGTTCAAAATGACTAAGAGTATTCAGTAGGGGAATAAGGTGGTGGAAAGTTACGTTTATTGCTTTATTATTAAAATGGAACTTATTTTATCAAATACATAAAAGAGTTCTGGATAACTTTTAGGTATTTAAATTTAAGTGAGCTTCTTGTAGGCAACTTCTTTAGTTAATAGTAAGAGATAAACATCTTTAGGTGATATAAATCACAGATTCAGAGTCTAGGGAATCACAGAATAGCTGAGGTTGGAAGGGATCTCTTGAGATATCTAGTCAAGCCTCCTGTTCAAACACAGTCAGCTAGAGCAGGTTACTCACACCCCAGTCCAGTGGTATTTTCTCTATCGTGACTGACTGAACACCTAGGCTAGAATGTGACTCACTAAATAAACCCCTACAGTAGAAGAAAGCTAGGTGGAAATGGGCAAGGGTGATGTATCTATGAAGCTCAGAGAATAACGCAAAGAAGCTGATTGTATCTCAACACAAAGGAGACCGGAGGGTGGCCTTTGTTTTAGATAAACAGCTATCAAGAGTTGAATGGATCACCTGGTAGTGAAAATGTCTCCCTGATTAGCCAGGTGAGCATGGGGGGATTGGATACATGGTTCAGCCCAACATAGAGTATAAAAACTAGACAACAACAAAAGGATTTTGATGAAAGCAACAGGCTTGAGCTGGCTTCAGCCCGTGTACTCCTTCCCAGTGACTGGGGACACCTAGCGTCATGACAGTGACCATATCACAGAGACCGGTAATGGGAATCACATCAATATTCTGATTGAAGTGTATATTGCAACTGCTATATTTTGCCAAGTGTAACGTACATTTGTATTGTGTTTTCAGTATATTTTGTATTCCTCTGCTAAATCAAAAATCCTTTGTAACATCAATCATCTTCAAATAAGCAAATGTGATATTAACATTACACTATCCACATGTGGAATATCTAAAAGAAACTAGTCAGAGAGTATTGGACTCTGACAAGCACCTCCCCAGATCAAGACTCCACAACACCTCTGGCAACCTGTTACAGTGCTCAATCACCCTCATACTAAACACGTGCTTTCTTATACTCACATAGAATTTCCTCTTTTCCAGTTTGCGCCCATTGTCCTGTCACTGGGAACCACAAAGAAGAGTCCATCTTTTCAACCTCCCATCAGATGTTTATAAACATTTGTGATGAGTTGACCCCGGACAGCAGCTAAGCCTCATCCAGTCCTTCACTCACTCCTTCACAGTAAGATGGGGGAGAAAATCAGAAGAGCAAAGGCTGAAAACTTATATGTGAAAATAAAGGCAGTTTAATAGGTGAAGCAAAGCTATGCATTCAAGCGAAGCAAAATAAAGAATTCATTCATTCACCACTTCTCATCAGCAGGCAAATGTCTAGCCACTTCCTGGGAAGTAGGACCTCAGCATGCCTAGCAGTTGCTTGGGAAGACAAATGCCATAACCACAAATAGCCCTCCTTCCTTCTCCTTTCCCTGAGCTTTTGTTGCTGAGCTCTATGGAATGCAATATCCCTTTGGTCAATCTGTCCTGGTTTTATTTCCCTACCAGTGTCTTGCCTACCTCCAGCCTACTCACTGGCGGGGCAGAGTGAGAAACAAAGAAAGCCTTGACACTGTGCAAGCACTGATCAGCAATAACCAAAACATTGGTGTGTTATCAATGCTGTTTTATCCACAAAACCAAAACACGGCACTGTACAGGCTGCTACGAAGAAAGTTAACTCCATCCCAACCCATCTTGGTGGCCCTTTGCTGGACTTTGCCTAATATTTCCACGTCTGTCTTGTACTGGGAAGCCAGAACTGGACCCAGGATTCCAGGTGTGGCCTCACCAGGGCTGAGTAGAGGGGAAAGATAATCTCCCTCAACCTGCTAGCAACGTTTTTTCTAGTGCAGCCCAGGATGCTGTTAGCCTTCATGGCCATAAGGGCACTGGCTTAGCTGCTTGTCTACTGCAACCCCCAGGTCCTTCCATATAAAGCTGCTTTCCAACTGCTCTGTCCCCTGTGTGAAGTAGTGCCTGGGGTTATTTTGGCCCAGATGCAATTTCATGCACCCTCTCCTAAATAGCATGAGTTTCCTGTCTGCCCAGTACTCCAGCTTGCTGAGGTCCCTCTGAATGGCAGCACACCCATCTGGTGTATCAGCCACTCCTCCCGGTTTTTTATCATCTGTGAACTTGCAGACAATGCACTCTGTCCCATCATCTGTATCATTAATGAAGATGTTGAATAACTTTGGCTCCAGTAGCGGTTCCTGGGTTCAATAAATGAGAACTAAGACAAATGAAACATCCTCTGAATGCATTTTTACTCCACATTGTTTGTATGGAACCTAGGGTAACTAGGTCGAAACTAGAGGCATAACTTTTAGATGTCTGTGTTATAGCACAGGAAGTCTTTCTGTTTGTAAGCCATGAGCATAGCATGGCTGCATCCTGCTCCAATATTGATCTAGCTTCACTGGAACAGCTGAAGAGGCAGAATATCAAATTAAAATATTAGAAGTGTTAGAAGATGCAAAATAAACTATTGTTTTACTTTATAAAATTTGTTTTACGTAGCAACTTACCTACTCTAAGACACGTGAGTTCATCAAGAGTGTCTACGGCCTCTTCTGCCTCTGCTAGGAATTTACCTTCCTGTGTTCAAGGTTAAGTTCTGACAGGGTACAGCTGTGTAAGCCTGGATCAGAATCCTGTGAAAACAGCTAATTCATGAAGAAAGAGCTGTGACAAGCTTTGTCTGGAGTGTCCACCCCTCATCTTGGGAGTTGCATTTAAACTCAGGCCTTCGCCTATGGTCTTGCCTGGGCTACACTGCAGGTATGCTGTGCCTGGGCTTGTGCCTTGCTGAGCTTGATCTTACCTTACTGACTTGACATCTTGGTTTTGCCTTAGACCTGCCTCATCACGATGGCCTTGTCTGGTTACAACCAGACTGTTGGCTGAACCTGGTTTCCAGCACAAGACCTGCTCTTCTTTTTTAGTGGCTGGGTCTTTGTCAACACCCTGCCTGCTTTGGTGTCAGCCTCAGCTCCTGACTTACATTGCCTTGTGGAATAACCCACTTCTGCTGCTCTATGCCACACATAGCATCCTCTCTTTCACATTGAGATGTCCTTTTGTCCCTGCCAGATGGATGTGAGGCTGCTTTGGCTCCATGTCTCCAGGTTCAGCCAGTAGTGAGTCTGAGCACATATTCCTGATTCACAAACAAACACAGCTGGTCACACAGATCAAAACAGGAGTCACTTAAACATGAACAGCACACCCGCTTCTGTTCCACCTTTTCAGCTGATTAGGATTAAAGTCTGCTTGCAGAATTTGGTTCTCGCCAGTAGCTTGGGCCCAGAGCCTGGTCGCATCCATTTTCTTGAACCCAGACCTATTGGGCATCAGACCTGTGGTCTGTCTCTCCAGATGCGGTCACTCATATCACTTACTCTACTCACTGCCTAGTCCAGCTTGAAGTTCACTAGTGGCTCATGCACGTAGAGAACAGGGAACACACACATGGAAAAAAGGAAGATTACCCTAAAAGACAGGGCAGGCTGCACTGATCAGGCAGAGGACTTCCTCAGACAGGTGCACTGACCAACAGGTTGCTTATACGCAACTAGTGACTTTTAGCCCCTTTTCCCTCTTCCCCCTCCCCAACTTTTTCCTTCCAATCCACCTTCGTCTCTGCCTTTGATCCTTTCCCTAGATATCCCATAATACGTTTCACACATTTCTTCAATCTTCTTAAAGCACTCCATACTGTTTTATACAAACCTCACTGTCTTTGTTTTTCCCCCAAATTCTCTTCTCCTTGCATCCTATAGGAAGTCCTTTTGTCCTTTAGACAATAACCCCATATAGTTTGCAGGGTTTTCTGGGGAATTTCTTTGGCTGACTCATTTTGGTGGGCTTCACACCAGGGAAAATGATCTAATAATTGTCTTTTAATAGTCTTAGGAGCAGCTGAGCCAGTATACTCTTTCGCTGACTGTGTTGCCAGGGTTCCTTCACCTGTCATTGCTCCTCTGATCCTTTCCATGGTTTTGTTCAATATGATTAACCTTTAGTGAGATAACCTAATCATAAGCACACCAAATAAAGGAACTTTTTTTTTCCCCGCCATACTTTACGATCATTCAGCAAACAAACCATAGAATTTGAAGGTTTTTTAAAAGTTATGCAACCTTTTTGCCAAATTCTTGAGAAATTAATTTGATGCGTCATATATGACAACAGTCAGAAGTCAGAGTTAATAGACCTGAAAGGAAAATACCCTTGGTACATATTTCTGTCTAAAACCCACCACAGGTGATGTGACCGCAGGTGCTGTCTTTGTTGTTAATGACAACACCATTAACCCGAATTATATTAGTATGTTGTTAAGTAACCGTTTGAAGTATGTCTGAGCAAAGCCCATTATACACACCTGAGTGCAATCATGCACAATTGTTTCCATAGAGGTAAATGGGGGTTTAGAGAGGAAGCAGATGACTGAAAAAAAGTCAGACAAATGTAAAACTCAAGATACAATCAAACAAAATATTATTTTATTAAAACCCAGATAGAAGATACTGTAGTGCCTTTTCAGCATCATGCAATGATCTAAGATACCTACCAGCATAACATTTAATAGGTATTACTCTTTTACCACCAATTTCCCATAATTTGATTTTTATTCCAAATTATTTATCAATAATATCTAAAATATTTTCAAGAATTTTCCTGAAATATTTGTTCGTGCAAGTTGTCAAATTTCAGAAAAATGCCAGCATTTCAATAGAAAGACTACATAACAATTCTATTGCTTCAAAATCTTTCTCTTAAAAAAAAAAAATTCTGAAAATATTATAGCTGGAATAACCAAGAGATGCTGGTAAGTATTGATAGCTTAAATATTTGCTCTAAATTTCATTGTTCTGAACTATCCTTTCTTCTATATTGGCATATGATTTACACTGATGTGAAAAAAAAGAAAAAAACAAAAACCCAGGCATAGTATCTCTGATATGCTACATTAGTTGTAAATTTTCGTTTAAGCTTTATTAATTATAACAATAACAACTTTCTCTATCAGGTAGCTTCTGCACCTCTGTTACCAATATTATTAGTGTATGTCAAGTTAGGAGGAAAGGTCTAAGTTTGAAAACATAAGCACCACTTTTTTTTTTCCAATTGTTATTTTCTGTAATAAAAGAATACTTCAAATGAAAAAGAGTAATTAACAAATTCTCCCTGTTAGTAAAACTGAAAGCTTAGACACCATCACTTCTCTTGTGACACCATTTGCTGAACTTTCTCACCATCATAGAAGACTTGAAAAACAAAGTGGAAATATTTCCATTTTCCTTTTCAGTGCCCGATAGACATTGTCAATGTTAGTGAATTTAAGGGCAAAATTCAGGGTTGATGCTATGCTATGTTAAGTGCACATGGGAGGCAGAGAGAGAGTGAAGGTGAACCTGCTTGATACTATGCATACATTTTTTTCAGCCTGGCATATAAATTGTACTCTACAAACTGAGATTATACATAAACTATTTTTTTCTTCTTTCTTTTTGTTAAAGTCTTTCATTTTGTTTCTGAATGTATCTTTTAACTTATTGAAGGTAAGTATAATAACTTTTTGCTAGCTAAAACTTATTACTATTACTTGGCTCATTAAAGGGCTCAAAGAACAACAGTATGGAAAGGAAGATTTGAAAAAAAATACAGAAAAGAAAAGATAGTTCACCTTAAAAGCATAGTGTTACTAATAATGACCAGTTAATGTTTATAAAAAATGAATTTTATGTCTTTGTAGGATACTGACACTGATTCTAAGTCTCAAAGAGTACACTGCAGCTGTGAAATAATTGAAACTGGTGCTCTTAATGTGGTATTTTGACACATTTTCGAGAGCTTCATAGTAACAAAAGATAGTTGCATACCTACTCACTCAGAAACTATGGATGCACGTTGTCTTTCTGACTATTTTCCTACAGAGTTATAATTTTTTTTATTAAAACAACTGATTTAGGTGGGAGAAAAATTGTAAGGTCTTCATAGTCCTGTAGGAAGACTTAAGTCTTAAAGACATAAAACGCAGGTCTTTATAAAATATCCTATCCAGTAAATGACATAACAAACTTTTTTGTACCCCCTTTATTATAAAATAGGTAAATATTTTATCTGAATGTTTATTTCATTTCTATATTTAGATACCTATATAAGAATCAAGACATGAAATCTGCCTTTCACGTATTAAATTGGAGAAAGCTCTTGAAACTTATTGATGAGGTCTGATGTCAATGAATTTTTGGTCTGGTGGAGGTGAAACAACAGAAGGTAGGTGCTTGCAAAAATGAACAATAATCCCACCTCTCAAAAATGGTCAATGGAAAGGTGGTAGAGCCAGGAGAAGAGGAAGAGAGGCAGGAGCAGTAGTGGTCTTGGACACATCTGATCACTCTCCATCTTGCTTGAGATTGCTGATCCTACCAGAACCTGCAAGCATTTTGCAGTCTCCAGGTTCCAAAGCTGCTTTAGCTACATACTAATTCCACATCAAAGCAAGGTAACTCTATATGAAGCACATGTCAGCTCTCTTTTCCCTGTTTTCCATCCAAAGAAAAACCCACCTGCATGTCCCAATAGCAGGTGCTCTAATCTATACCAGGTGCCAATCTGCAAAGCAGGGCACTGTAACAGGTTATACAAGCATGAAAAAGAATGTCTAGACAGAGCCTGAAGGAACTTTTGCCTTAGGCAGAGGTCATATCTGCTCCTTTTTAGTTTTTATTCAGAGTTTGGGAAGTATGGGAACAGAAGCCATACAGAGCTTCTTCATTTTCTCTGATTTAAGCAGGAAATCAAGCAAAAGTTAGGGTGAATAACCCAGACATTAATACTTGTACTACATGTAATCCTTTGAGAGCCACAGAAATTGGGCTGTAATCATAGCCCAGTATCATAGATAATAGCTATTCAGATATATTTTTAACCATGAAAATTAACATTTAAATAAACTAGACTTATTTCCTATGAGTGCCAGAATTATTGAAATCTCATTTTCAAAAGATTTGTGTCATTTTTTCCCAATGCAATTTCCTCTATAATATCACCTGCATAATCCCTATGTTTACCTATGTGGCCAGCCTGAGTGCTGGATTGTCTGTTTGTATGTTGGTGTCTGTTCAGTACAAATATGCTGATTGTCCAGTTCTGCCTGGCAGCTTTTCAAAGGAGACATTACAATTTGGATTGTTCTCCTCTATATGGTCACAGATTTTTTTGAAATTAATTTTTGACACCTTAACGTTTCCTTTCATGTTTGACAGAAATCAGATGAAATGTTATAGAGGTAGGTGGATTTAGACAGACAAAAAAAAAAAAAAAAAAAAATCGTAAGTCTTCTATCTTTAAGAGACCAGGCTGAAAGCAGAAAATTTGAGAAAGAGAGCTCATCATTCTCTGTCTATTTATACACTTCAGAAATTATAGATGTGAAAGATAGTAAGTAGAGAGCTATCAGGTCTGTTTACTTCCCTTCCATACTTTGTATGTTGAAAGTAATTTCTCAAGAGTATAGAGATCATAGGAAATCCTACGGACCTTAGGAAGAGTGCTGGTCTTGGCTGTCTGACTGCTTAGATGAGTGGGTAGTAGATATATTTTGTCCTGGAAATCTGTTCTATCGTCTTTTCAGTAAAAAAAAAACCCAGTGTGTACTATTTGATGACAAGAATATTTTCTTTCCGATTGCAGAAAAGCCATTGTTTCTAAAGTCTTCTCTCCGTGCATTGACACAACCACATAAAGACTCCTTTCTTTCCCTCTTTACTTCTTTATGTGAACACACTCTTTTAGGATCACTCTTACCAGCCTCTGGGCAGCTGACCAGTAATTGATGCAAGAAGCATAGAGGACATATGAGGAAGCCTTAGCATCTGAGGTGGGTGGAGTAATAGGAAGGAAATGAGACTGAAAACTGAAGCAGTGCAAGCATATGAGATTTAAGATAAAGATATACATAGATCCTGAGAGCCAAAGGAAAAAGCCATTTCTGTCTGGCTTCACCTCTTCACACACAGATCCCTTTTGCCACAAGGAGACAGCTAATGGCACAAGTCAGGCAGGTTCCCATTATATAAGGAGTAATGACAAGATTATGAAGTTTGCGTGGTTCACATGGGGTCAGGGTGAATGCTAGAAGTTCCAAATGGATGTCTAAGACTGGCACTCCGTCCAAGATACCCAGTGCAATTTACAGTGCAATATGGAGGCATGGAAGGTTTTCAGAGAATGCCATATGTGTCCAAACCATGAATAGAAACAAAACACTTCCAGCTAGGGCATCCTCATTGGAATGACCCTCAGTAGCATCTGACAGTTCAGTTTAGCTACAGATATAACCTGTAGAGTCCACTTCTTTCACCCTTGAAAAATGTAATAAAAAAATAAAAGTTTTCCCTCATTATTTCTTACTCCTTCACATCCAGAGGTTCTCTAAAGAGACCAAGGCAAAACATAAATCAGACAGTATCTTGAGCAGGTCAGGTTTTTCCATTGTTTCTATACTTTGCCAAAATGCCTATGATCATTGGTACCTAGAATTCCTTTTTCAGTTTCTAATTAATCAGACATTGTCCAAAAGAGTAACAGAGAGAAAAAAATAACACAAAAATGCCATCCAATTTACCGGTTGGCTAGCTAACTTTGCCAATATTGTACTACAAATCACTGTTTTTCTATCTATAGACAAATAATTATTGTGGGAAAAAACAGCCTTTAAACCATGCTACTTGTAGAAAGAAAAAAATAAACCCAGTTTTTTTGTGTTTATACATAATCTTCTCTCAGAAATACCTGATTATTCATAGTCTTTAGTTAGGTATACTGAGATCCATCAGAAAAACTATCATTACCAGATATGAACTTTGATCTGTTTCTCTGCACTTCTACTTTTAATACAGTCTTTATATATGGTAGCAATGACATCAATTGTAGTATCGTGAAAACTGGAATAAGATTGTGTAAAACTAAATAAGAAATGTGATTCTATATGTTTAATGAATTTAATTTATTTACTAGAAGAAACATCTTTAGAAATCAGTTATGGCATTTATTTTTGATAGCTAAAGAACAGTTCTCAGACAAATCTTTAAGGAACTGCTAAATTATTTCAGGAGACTGCATATGATCTATCCTTGACTTAGGCACTGAAGAAATAGCTTTTTAAAATAGGTCCTTATTTATACAATGATGGTCAGCTATAGATATGAAACTGTTTCATGGAAGAGTACAAGCACTTTAATAATCTGAGAGTATCTCATATTAAAGACCCAGAAATGGCTTCCTAAAATGGTTAGCATCTCTAATGCAATACAGGCAGGATGAAGAGTCGCATGCTTTCAGGCCTTTACTCCAAGAGATATTTTTATCTTAAAGAATCATTGAATGAAAAAGAAAACCAATTCAAGCATAGAAGACTAGTATTCTCTGCTCCCAGAGTGATGTAATCACTGGGCTACACAATCAGAGTCCTCTTTTGTTTCCTAGTCTGTGAATCTGCAGTGCTCCAGTCCTAGAAGATGAAGTAATTTGAAATTTCTGAATTCCCATACTCGTACAATTAGGCATTCTTCTTGAATGCACACCACCATCATCGCTGGAACTTCTTTTCTTGATTCTGTTTACAAGGAGGAACAAAGATAGACGTTTATAGAGCAAAATTTTTGACATCCACCTTAGGGTGAGGTGAATAGCACCCAAAAGTAAATATTTGTTGTGGTTTAACCCCAGCCAGCAACTAAGCACCACGCAGCTGCTCACTCACTCCCCCCCACCTAGTGGGATGGGGGAGAAAATCAGGAGAAGTAAAACTTGTGGGTTGAGATAAGAACAGTTTAATAGACCAGAAAAGAAGAAACTAATAATGATAATGATAACACTAATAAAATGA
>JANXJC010000008.1:22090372-22146906 GCA_027564655.1 Leptodon cayanensis
CCCCGTGCTGCCCGGCGCTGAATAAACATACCTACTTTACAATCTTACAGATTGTGGAGTCTGTTTTCCGCACGTCATAAGCCAAAATCATACTCCCTCTGGTGCAGCAAATTAGATAATCAATCCATAGAAAGTAAAATAAGTTCAGGAATAGATCCTGAGACTCTTTTGGCAGTCAAGCACTCCATGACTTTACAAAACTTATAGACAATTGACTCTAGCTCTGTTGAATCCTGTGCTAGTATTCTTCCATTATTGGGACATACATAAAGTAACAACTTTCAAAAACTGCTATCTCCATTTTGAGTTATTACATTTTAAGTATTATACCCTGTAAGTTTTCTTTATCTCAAGAACTTGTGTTTGCAGCAAGTAAGCTTTGAATTCTCTTTCTAAGTTTATGGCGAAAAAAAATCACACATTGTCTTCTTAAACAATTTTAGAATTTATCATTTCAATGAAAAAACATTTCATGTAAATTTTTTTGTTTCTGTCCTTAGACATTTTAATCTTCACTAGAAAGGAAGACATGGTAATAGCTGAGAGAAAATGCCTTTCCCCTACTGTTAATTTGACAAAATATTATTTACCCACTCCCCATGTCCCTCACACATAAGATCATTGTGAGTGGGGTTAATTATAAGTTTCTTTCTTAAGTCTTTTTGTTTGTTTTTTTTCACCTAAAATACACTCAGATACATATACTTAGTTTTCAATATAAAGACAAGCAAATAATAACAGTCCTCAGTACCCAAATATATTTAAAAATTAGCTTTAGTCTGTAAGTAGAATAAAGTCATACTTACAACAACCGACATACCTAAGAAATAAATGAGATTGACAGGAAAAAACCCCACCACTTGAATATTCAGCCCTTAGACATTTAGATGTAGCAACAACTAGCAAAAGTGCTGCAGCTATTGTTGGATGAATCTGTAATAAGGTAACCAGAAACTGGTCCCTTAGATAGCCGGAAGCAAAACTAGACAGACCACTGTAGGTCAATGTGAGGAGACTGGATTTTCTGTGGAAAGCAACAAGAAGCTGGAGTAGGTTTTTGCAGATCTTGTGTAATATTCTTTCTGCACATGTATCAGACATTTGCACCAGCTTAGTGGAAAACTGTGGTACTCTACAATGAAGCCTGCTTCAGCTGTCGGAAGGATTTCATGATCCGATAAAGTAATCTCAGTCTATCACTAAAACTCAGATTGAATCAGGTCATTGGAAGAGGTTGGATTTCTTCAGGTTATCCTATAATTAGTTCTGTAAGAGAATTATTCATGCTTACAGGTAAAGTCCACCAAATACCTGATACGTTTCCTTCTTTAGTTCCCTTTACTCTGAACATTATGGAACGAAAAAAGCCATCTAATTAGATACAAATGACCCATGTATTTTCTTTCTTCTTTTCACTGCAGGAACATGTCTGTGAACATCTTACTGAGAGGTCTTTGCATATTCACTGTATCTAAAGATAGTCACTGCCTAACACTTGTAGATTCAGATGATTTAAGATTATATATTTGAAATTTTTACATCTATTAATAATAGGTGTTGCAGGAGTACCTGGAAGTCTTAAAAATTAGACAAGATAATAACAAGTTGGCCTCATTTTCCTTAACTTTAGATACCGCAATCAATAGCTAAACTAGTGACTGTAGGCTCCCCTTACTGTCAATAGAAACTAATAGGCTTCTTCAGGATGTGATTCCTATTTATACTGTATTGTAGGAGTTTACAATTATATGAACGGCCTTTGAAAATAATATATTTTTCTCCACTGACTATGAAGCAGTACTGGGATAACTAGCTTAGATATGGATGTTGACATGGTAGATATCCACAGTTAGTCAGATGAATATCAGTCACGAAAAAGAAAGTTCTTGCCCCAATCAATTTACTATCTAAATAAGAAAGGAAGAAATGGAGATTCAGAGAAATTAAATAGTTTGCACAAAATCGGAACATAAAAGTAATATCTCCTGAGTCCAGCTAAAATGTTTTAAACAGAGGACTCTATCTGCTTCACTCTTCAGTATGCAGTTGTTCTTTCAAATCTCTTCCCTTTAGCGCCCTGGAAAAGTCCTTATACTACACTGCTATGTTGATGACAGGGTTTTTTTGTTTTCTTTTCTAACTTATTTCCGTTGTACTAAAAATGCTGTTTGATTCACTTCTACATAGAGACCTCATCAAAAATTGAAAGGCTTCAATAATTTTAAATCATTCTACACTGCACATAGAGATTTAAATTTCAGTGCTAATTTTTTTATTAGCACTTTAATTTGGAAGGTACTAGGCTTCTACAAGATTTAAAATTATTGGAGCATTTCAAATTTTTATAAGCTTTCTAGTAAAGTTGTGACTATGGTTCTGGGCTTGTAAAGTGTAGCACAATTTAAATTTAATCTAAATTATTTAAGTGCTTCAGACTTCAGGGAGATTTTCAATTTTTCAAACTGGGATTCATGTTCAGAGACTAGAGCAATCTTATAATGCAAAGTGCTTTCATCATTTTAAAGACCTGCGGGCAGCATTCAGAACAGGCCTTTTTTATTGTCAGTTTGTTAATTTAAATTATTTGTTTTCATCTCCAGTGTATGGAAAGGAAACAAATAAAGTAAGAGCATAAAGGGAAGACACTGTTTCCTCCAGAAAGTTTAAGATAACAATGAGCTTTCCTGTCTAGATAGATAGGGAGGTGATGTGAAGAACACTATTTTGCAATGTACATTTTGAAACTTACTATAAGCTGTTACACGATCTATAGTCTCACCCATGCCTATGGATATTAAATGTACTCATTACCTCAAAAGATGAAAGAAATATAACTTGCATTCTCACTCTTGCTGAAGACTTCGTTTCACCTAGAGAAGAACCAAAATGAGTTTAATTGTATTTTGTTTAGTTTTAGGCTAATGTAAACATACTAACTTCCTGTAAAATCAAAAAGTGATATGTCGTTTCTAAAGCCATCTTTGCCCTACAATTAACTAAATATTATGGCATTGAATACACGGATTTCTGATTCATACATCCTGTGAAGCAAAATTTCAAAGACCATTATTGAGCACCTGGGAAAGAATTCTCCTAACATCACCAATAATTTTGGAACTGAAATGTCTCCACCCATCTAATACATGAACATAACTAATTCTGCTGGTCTTTTCCATCATTCTGACAGTTATTTTTCTGTTACAGGAACATAATTTGCCATTCGGGTTGTTCAAAGTAATCTCATTCCTTTTCCGTGGCACTATAAAACTTCTAAAGGCACTAAGCAATTGTTGTAAAGTTAATATGAAAGGTGTCAGCATTGTTAATTTTGCAGGAATGAGCTTTCAGATTCAGTTTGAGCAAAAGTTACGTTAAATCTTTGGTACATGTATTTATCAAGATGTGCCAAGAACTGTTGAGAAGTGGTCGTGATAGTGAAGCATGCATTAGAAACTCTTGAGCTAGATCAAGCAGGAGGGAAAATGCCCTCTTTGATCCCTTGGTCTAGTGCGTCAGATACAGCCAGCTGGTGGACAGTCATGTAATTTGTATCACCCTGGTTTAGAAAGAGCTTTAGAGATAAGTTGTTTGAGCCACTAAAGGATTGGAAGATCTAAGATGATTCTTTTGAGGTGAATTAACTAGGTGACAAAGCCAACGTTTGTCCCTTTCGTAAAAGAGCAGTAGTCTTCTATTTGGATAGTAGGAGCTAATTGTACAATCCCAGGTGAAGCCTATCTACCACTCACCTGGCTCAGAGGTGTGTAGGACATATAGAAAACGTCTACACCAAAGAAGCTCTTGATCGTGCAGAGTGGAAGTTGATAATTGGTGACAGACAATGGATTCCCAGTTCCTCTCCATTAATGACAAGAAGGGAAAAAGAAAAGAACAAAATACCTTGACTTATGGAGGAGTGTGATTGGGTCTTGCCTTTGCAAGCTTGAGGGCCAGATTCACTGATTTACTGTAAGTACTTTGGTTGCTTCTGTGTACAAACTAGTCATAAATTTGGTTTAATGACATACCTTAAACTAGGTTTATAGCTGTGTTCTGTTCTTAGAGTGGTATAAACCATCTGGAGAATACTACTAAATCTCACCCACAGAATCAAGGCCAGGTTCTCAGCTGATTTAAATTTAATTTTGTTTAGTAATGCCAGTTTATATCATCATCAGTATGTACCAGAATCTCCATTAAGACATTGTTTTGATTGGAATATACTTAAATAAGGACAAGATGGCAAACTTGATAATTATTCAACACTAATTGTTGTGTGAAATGTGCAACAAAAATAATAATAATAAAAAAATCTTCCCAACAAATCCACATAATAAGGGACAATCCCTGTCCCAGGGTTCCTGCACTGGCTATGCCTGATGGAACATTAATGATATCTGTAACCAAAGTGAACTAAAGGGGATTTATGAGGGATCAAGAATGTATCTGTGAGGAGTCTTCCGGTTTTGTACAATATTGAAAGAAAGGACAAAAGTAAGTGTTTAAAATAAAAGGCAGAGAGGCTAAGACAGAAGTTGAGATTAAAAGTTATGGTAATTTATACTTACAAAACTAGTTGGAATTTATGCTACATGGTCACCTTAAGAGATGGAATATAGATTTTTTTTTTTAGGATTCTAATAATTTCACTAAAGTCATAATAAGCTGAAAAAACCTCAAATAAATAAATAAAAACCCCAAACCAAGTCCTTGTTCCCAATCATGTTCTCCATTCATGGAAAGGAGATGAGAAATAGGAGGTAGGAAAAAATCCTGTTCCATCTCCCTATCAGTCTTATTGCCAGAAGGGTGCTGGTTGATGTAATGTTTTTCCTACTAACAAGAACTTCTTTTAATGTTCCACCTTTGGATGTTTCATGTTAGCCAGAGGACAAAGTTTACAACTGTCATAGCTATGCTAGGAATTTATAAAATGATGCAAATTGCCTATGTCTGTATGTATGTAAAAAGTGTTTGTGTATGTATAAAATATTCCTAATTCCTATGTTTATTAATAAATGTTGTCCATTATAGTTTGAAGGATGACTAGGTGGTTTTTTTTAATTAAAATTTGCATCTAATGTTTTTGGGTTTTTTTTTTCTCTCCTTAATTTCTGTTCGTAATCACAGTCCCTGTTTTAGTTGCACCTATAGCACTTTTTTTTTTTGGTAAAAATCTCTGATCGCATTTATGAGGAAAAATGCCTCTTTGACTAAACAGAAATTGTAATCAGCAAATTAATACATTGTATAAAGCTTTCATTGAACAGATTTTTCTCATCTAGCAGGTGAACTGTTTGGGGATTGGTTCTCACATTAAAATGAAATGGGTATTTGAGAAGACTCTGGGTGTTTTGGAGAGAAAAAAAACAAAAGCCAAATAAGAAACATATAGAAATATTTGCTTGATTTTTTAAAAAAACAGAAATAAATTAATTTTCACCTGATTTTTTTTTTTACTTAAAAAATTCTAATAGAGCAAGGAAAGAAAATAATGGGGAAATATTTTCCAGACATTTTCATTATATTGCCTTGTATTGTTATAAGAAATGTCCTTCCTGATGCCTAATTATTTATTACTCGGTCAAGCAAAATGACAAATGCATTCAATGTTCATTGTAGTAAACAAAAATCTGAATCAATAGCAAACTCAGGGTGGTAACTACAGCACAAACAGACCTATAAAACCTTGTAATACACACTGTAAAATTAGTTGTGTACTGTTAGAGTTTCACTTTTCTACACATTTTAAATTCTTTGTACTTATTAATTCATCTTTACTGATAGTTTTGTTCCTTTTTTTTCAGAACTTCCAGTAATATTGTAAAACCTGGAATGTACTACAGTACAGTGACAGCAGATTCTCTCAGAGAGAAAGTTCTGCTGCACAGAATATAACAACATGTCAAGTATTTCATTTTGGATGCTCTTGAAAGTATTGTAATGCGAAACTTACTTACAAATATTGTCTGGGAATTAGCAGTACTGTTATCGAAACAGTCTACATTTTAGTTTTCCTTAATTTCCGTCATTCTTTCAGTCATGAGATATTTTGTTCTTTCAGTGCTAAATGTTTCCTGTATAACACTTTTTTATTTTTAATAATAAACTTTTTCAATTTATTAAAATTTGAAAATTTTGATTTTCTGCCCTTTATAGTGAGATTTAAATCTCTAATGCCAAATCTTATCTAACACTGGCCCTCTGTATACCACTGTGAATACAGCCACAACCCTAGTTTTCCATTTGGTTATTGAATATGAGATTAAAATTACTATAGTTTTCTGGGCCATAGTTCTGCCTTAGACAATCTACCCAGCTATTGTTCTTCCTGCAATCTGCTTGACAAAGTAGGAAATCTTCAGCAGGAAGCTGTAAAACTGCAGTCCACCTTGTCTTCAATAAAGAAATCATCCCTCTACAATAATAGTTTTACAATTCTTTTATACCACAGTCACTATGTCTCTTAGTCCCAGTAAGGCAAATTTAGAAGACACTCCCTCCAAACATCCTGTAGTCCCCAAATATATTTGCCTGATGTGGCATCTGATATATCAAGAATTATAAAAAGCTGTGCTCTCTTTTTCTGGATAAACAGTAGTTTGCTAGAGGATTTTGTGGTCTCCAATAAAGGGTACCAAGAGCAATCCTGAGCACTGTAACTCTATTGCCTATACACACATATTGCTAAATGCTCTAAATTGCTTTAATTATTTCCTAGCACGGTTTTGTTTTTTTGCTCACCAGCAATCTCCCAAACAATTTGTATTAAATGCTTGAGAGTTAGAATGGGTCATGGGCCATTCCCAATAGACAAATTAGGGAAGTCCATACTTTCTCTGGAGTGCATATGAATTTAGTAGTATGGATACCAGCTGTTCAGAGTCAGCTGATGTGACTCAGAGAATAGGCCCCGGCACTTTTAATGTATTAGTTTAATTTATCTCAAATTCCCTCCAGACACATTTTTTTTAATTCTTTGAGATGTGGTTTTCAACTTATATGTTATAAAAAATTATGCATAAACCTTCTCTACAAAACTGAAGGATTTCATTTGTTGGGGAAACTATGTTTTTAGTCAGGATTACTTCCCAACCATTTGTCCAGCCATTGTTTTCACCCTTCATAAATGGTGTGTTTACTACTTTCCAGGTGACAAGAGGGTCTAGTAATACCCACAAGACATAATATACCTCCGCAGGTTAACCGTTCCCTGAAAGAAGTATTAAAAAGCTAGTATTGTGATTATGTATCAAGTTCATGGATTACAGGAAACCCTTGGAGGAAGGTGTGTGCATGACTGTAACCTCAGAAGAAAAGCAGTACATAAGAATAAACCTGTCCTCTGACCAGCATCTACTTCAGAGAAGGCAAGTCTGAGGACAGGTCTTGTTTTGGGATTGCATCCTAGCTGAAAGAGCAATCTCAAAATAAGATACACTCTATCTAGTCAACTTTTCAGCTGAACTAAATAGAAGAAGGTGCTCGGAACTGAAATAAAATACAGGCAGTCAGGCATAGTCTATTCCCCCTCCCCCTCCCCTGCCGTTTATTTGTCTTTGAACATAATCACCTCCTTCAGATTTGTAAAGTAGCAAATATTACTAAGTCTTCATGTGTGTTATGGTGTTGGTCTAATGTTAACAATGGTTTCAAAACTCATGATCCTAAGCAGGAGTATTGCACAATTCTGTAGGGTCCAGAATCGCCAGTCAAGATTCATGATACCAGAGAGGTTGGGAAGTGCTATAATGCTAAACTCACAGATCCTATCTCAGCAGTGCAAACCATTATCCTGGAGAAGACATGTGCAACAAAAAAACAGAAAAAGACAAAGAGGAGAGTGGCAGAAAATCCGATAGTCTCTTCTGAACGATAGTGTTTCTGCTATCCCTTTCCTCTGTGAAAAAGAGTCAGAATAGGGTAGAAGCTCTCTAAATTTACTTTTATTCATTTTATAGTACAAGTAATGAAATTCATATATCCTTCATTTAAAAGTATTTTGGAAGCAAGAGTTCACTCTGTTGTCAAACATTTTACTAGCTTCCATATACATCACATCTACAACAGTTCCTCATAAACTAATTGCATTATAATTGAGAATGATTTTGTCATTATTATTATTATTTTGGCTTAGAAAATTCCATTCTTTAAAGGAGTTTAAATTCTGTAAATCTAGGCTTACTATTTCTCTCTGTTTGCTGCTCTTTGGATGGCTAGGCCCATATTGTTACAGGCATTTGTATGGGTAAAGTTTGGATATACTATTCTAATTAAACACTTGGCATTAGTACCTGTGTGGTAGTGCCACACAGATGTGTGGGAGGGACACTGAACATGAAGAGGAGCTGAGCAGGAAAACGAACAATAGGGTGCAGTGGATAAGTGGGACCATGGACACTGAAAACTGCATAAACTCATGCAGATCAGCTACAGGAGTTTCTCACTTACTGGCTCCAATGACTTAGTGTGAAATGTCCTGGGAAGCATCTCTTGCCCTCACTGTCCTGGGAACCTGTCCAGAAATTTGCCTGGCTCCTCAATTGTTGTGTATTTGAGCCTGATTTTCTTTCTTAAAATCCAGTACCCTTGTACCATTGTGCTTTGTGAACTCATTAATTATTTCTCTAGATTCAGCTAATTCATTGTGGCTGGTTCCACATTTCACTATCTTTCTCACATTTTCAATCAATTCCTCTCTATTTACAAGTAGGTCAAGGATGGCTTCTCCTCTAGTTGGTACATGGTTGGCTGTCTTTGGTTTCTAAGAGATAATCCCTCTATAAATGGTGTCTTGCGACTCTAAGTACCTTGAGTTTGGTCCAGGAAATTTTCATTCCTGCAGGTCTCTAGTCATATACCATCTGTCATTTCTTCTTTGTTTTCAATTCCTTGCAACTTTACCTAAAAACTGAACCATTGCATTAGTTAATAAGGTTTTGTGTAGTTCTCTGCTATGTAGGTCTGCAGTTTTCAAATGGCTTAAAGGAACCGGGTACCTATTTTTAGTTGGCTTTGGTTTATTTTTTTTCTTTTTCTTTTAGTATGGGGTAAATTACATATACCCAACAATGTTGGGCTATTTAAAATCCTAATAAGAATTCTGCCTCCTGCTAACTTTTCCTATATATACACAGTTCTCTCTATAATATATTGGAATTCTAGTTGTGAGAATCATCAGGTACACTTCCAATAAAACACATCATATTATTGTAATACTATCATTTAATATTATTTCTGTGTCTTCCTGTTGTCTTCTCTGTTTGGTTTTTGCAATTCTCAAAGTATACAGTTCATTACTTACTCTTTTTTCCCAGATTTTTTTTTCACCTTCTACTTTATTTAAACACTTAGGCAGATTCAGTGTTTTATGAGCAACAATTTCAGTATGTACAATCTCAGTATGTACCAGATGGAGTTAAAAGAAAGCTAATTTTCCCTCTTCTAGCTGCTAACAGTAGTTTAACACTTTTCGAAAGAAATGTACCAATTCTGAACTTAGGTTAGCTAGTCATATGTCAAAATATGGTAAGTCTCAGCTCAGACTACTGCAACATGCAACACTTGCAGCTGTTAACATTAATAATAGAGAACATTGAGACAATTGTAATAGCTGTTATGGTCCTCAGTATTATACAGATGATGATAAGCAAATCTTTGACATGATTATTGTATCAGTCTATAGTTTGTGAATACTAATAAGACGTACTTTGACACAGGGCATCATGTCTGAACTGAAAAGCCGTTACCGAAATTATAATATAAATAAAATGTGGAGTGAAAGGCTAATAACAAGTGTGCCAGATGTTATACTCTGGAAGCATAGAATATTTATGGACTGTTCCAGTCAGGTGCAATAGATGCTCTGGACACATGGAACTTTTGAGAAATACAGCATTGGAATATACTGAATTATACAGTATGATACAGATGTTTTGCAGGGGATGCTAGTTACCACATTCCTGACTTAGCACTGGAAACAAAATTGGATTTTCAGTGATGTGGAAAAGGAGACTTGATGCAAATTCTACTACTGATGAAACAGTGTGCATCTTTTTGCTGGTGACTGAGAAAGAGGACTACTTTCATCTGATTCAAAAATCGAGAAAGACAGGAAGAAAACAATCTAAAGTTACAGCCAAGCACTTTCATGCACCATCATTCTAGACCTATTAACTGACTGGTGCACTTAATCTGCCAATTTCCTACATAGTAAATAGGTGTTAACTCTTAAATATATGCAAAAGTTATTTATTGCTTTAGTTTATACTTTTTCTGCTTGTGGTTTATCCCAAACAACGTCTGTGTTATTTGGGAAGTTGGCTGGTCACTGGTTAACTCTGAGAAGCAGACAGTATATCTGTGTGTGTATTACAAATATTAAACTACAAGAAGGGACCAGTGCAGTTGTAAGAGGACTGAAGTTTTGTATCTTGGTCTGGATGGAAAACATTTGTTTTGTCAGGAAAAATGATGACCAAAGACTTAGACCTAACTGTAGGTACTGCAGGGAGATCATGAAGAAATGAGAGGCAAGTAACTTTGATCTTTATCAATACTTCATTATCTTTCCTCAAATCCTGGAATTCATTAATCTAAACCAAATGCTATTGGCCACTTTTAAGTTTTGGGAAGATGAGGAGAGTTCAGAAGGAGGGACATGAACCCAGCCTGAAAAAGTGTGCTATTTGGCTCCCGTATTAGACAGTATATACTATTATCAACTTTTCCTTTGGAAGTTGGAGAATACTTCGTGCTGTAAGGTAATGCCACTGGCTGATGATCTTCTGCCAGGCAAAAGAAACCTGCATGCACCAGGTAGTTAAAAATTAGATTTACGTATGACTCAGAGAAGTGTTCCCTACTTGGGTGGTGTAGGCTTGGCTAAATGAGTTTAAATTTGTCTAGTTTTAACTGATATGGAATATCGGTAAGTAACAGGTGCGTTAAGACCTGGACACGATCTTGGGTCCACTGATACAAGGCAAGGTGTTCAGGGTAAAGGCAAAGACCATCAGGAACCTACTGAGGACACTAATGGGCCTTACTAGCCCCAACCCATCTCACCTGGGATCTCACCCCAACCCTTCCTGAGGCCCAATATCCCTCTTCAGCTCAGCCTGGGGCCATCAGTACCTGCTGATCTTGACTCTTGGTTGAACGTGACCACGTTCTCTGGGACTGCCCCGCTCCCTGGATGGGGCAGTGGGATGGGCCCTGCCCTGCCAGACCCCATGAGGAGTCCCTGATGCTCCCTGGCCCTTATGGAGCTGCTGGCCTGTGCTGGGAGAAGAGACACATCATTCTGTCTAAAGTATAAGTGAATGTAGAACAAGGAAGGTTGGATTTTCCAAACTTGTACAGTCACTTTACAGTTCTGCTAGTGGACATGAGTACTCTGCTCAGTAGTATGAGCAAGGCCCTTAGCCTGAGCTAGTTTTTGAGCTTTTCCACCTTCCCGTCTGTTTTTCCAGGTAAGCACTGGATGACTTTCCCCTCTCTATTAACCTATTACATACTTGCTTCTCACTATGTTCTTCAGCAGCTTTTCAGTTAAGATTAGAGAGCTTTTAATAGCCATATCAGACCTCATATTGTTTAAGCTGGAGATGTCCAGATAAAATTACGTGTGAAAGACAAGTTTACTACTCGAAACAGCAGTGTCCAATCTCTATGTCACTTAGCTTTTGTTAGAGAAAAGATGAACATCATGGGCATTTTTACATCCCCAAGACCAGATGAAAGAATATATTTAATATGTACGCACACTAGACCATATGCTTACCATACTGCACATGTGTTAAAGGTTTAGATTTTCTTCCAGGCTAGTTTAAAATAATAAAAAAAAAGAGCAACACCCACTAAAATCTACAAAATACTTTGACATTTATTTTCTTAGCTGTTTGTAGATATTTTTACCGTGATAAACTTAATTTGCATACTAACTTTAGCCAGTTTCATCAGATAAATCAATAGCATCAATAAATCAATAGCATTGTGAACTTCAGTTTTCCTTCCCCCAATGGCTATTTTATCTGAATATTTGTCACGGTTTAAGCCCAGCTGGCAACAAAGCACCATGAGGCCACTCGCTCACTCCTCCCCACCAGTGGAATGGGGAGGCGAAAATATAAAGAAAGGCTCGTGGGTTGAGACAAGGACAAGGAGTGATCACTCACCTATTATGGTTATGGGCAAGATGACACAACTTGGGGGGGGGTATTAATTTGTTACCAATAAAATCAAAACAAGAATAATGAGAAGTAAACCCAAATCTTAAAACATCTTCCTCCCACCTCTCCCTCCTTCCCGGGCTCAACTCCTCTCCCAGTTTTCTCTACCTCTTACCTCCCTCAGCAGTGCAGGGGGATGGGAAATGGGGTTGCAGTCACTTCATCACATATTGTCTCACCTGCTCCTTCCTCCTCAGGGGGAGGACTCCTCACACTCTTCCACTGCTCCACCATGGGGTCCTTCCCTTGGGAGACAGTCCTCCACAAAATTCTTTAAAGTGAGTGCTTCCCATGGGCTGCAGTTCCTCACAAACTTCTCCGGCATGGGTCCTTTCCACAGGTCAATCTTCAGTCACAGGCTGCTCCAGCATGGGCTTTCCCACGGAGTCATGGCCATCTTGGGGGCATCTGCTCCCCTGTTCCTCTTCATGGGCTGGGGGGGGGACAGCCTGCCGTCTCACCACGGGCTGCAGGGGCATCAACTTCCTCTGGCACACCTCCTCCCCCTCCTTCTTCACTGACCTCAGTGTCTGCAGAGGGGTTCCTCTCACATTCCAGTCTGCTCCCCTGCTGCAGGTTTCCCCTCTGAAATCTGTTCTCCCAGAGGTGCTACCGCCGTCGCTGATGGGCTCAGCCTTGGCCAGCAGCGGGTCGGACTTGGAGCCGGGGAAGTTTCTAGCAGCTTCTCACAGAAGCCACACCTGCAGTCCCTCCCTCGTTACCAAAACCCTACCACACAAACCCAATACAATATTTTAGATAAGTAAATGAAATTTTGATATAAGGAAAATAGTTATGAATATACTTGTCATAAATATTTGAGTGCTGCTTCAAGTCTTACTGTTGCATAAAGGACAGGTTGAAGCTCCAGATTGTAGGCACTTGGTTATTACATGACTGTATGTAGGTGTCAAAACTCCCATTAGAGTTGATAAAAAAAGGGGTTCTACTGAATTGTTCACACATTCATGGCTCATGCCATTTTAGTTCTCTAACAGTATCCAGGACATCAGCGTGGACCTAACAAATGTCGCAAGAACTACAGGAGACATGCAGACTTCTGGACTAGCAGATGGAGGTGAATGGGGTTACCTACACTGTGGAAAATGGCACTAGATGTCTGTGCTTCAGCAGCTGATTCCTGTCCCTAGTTGTTAAAGTCAGTGGAGTCTAGACATTTACTTAGCTTAATCAACACTGGATCACCACATGCACCTCACATGTATATAGCTTGTTTGTGAAAACCTAAATACAGACAAACCGAAACTCCCACTCCTATTATCCTGCCATTTTGTCCTCAAGTGGAGTACAGAATGACAAAGGTCATCAGGTCCAGACCCCCTGATCAAGCAGGGCCAGGCGCCCAGGACCATGTGCAGGTGGCTGTTTTGAATCTCCAAGGAGGGAGATTCCACAATATACCTGGGCAACCTGTGCCAATGCTCAGTCATCCTCAGAGTGAAAAAGTATTTCCTGATGTTCAGATGGAACCTCCCCTGTTTCTGGTTGTACCCATTGCCTCTTTTTCTGTCACTGGGCACCACTGGAAAGGGCCTGCCTCCATCCTCTTTACACCCTCCCTTCAGGTATTTCTATGTATTAATAAGATCTCCCCTGAGCCTTCTCTTCTCCAAGCTGAACAGTCCCAGCTCTCTCTGCCTTTCCTCATAGGAGAGATGCTCCAGTCCCTTCATCATCTTTGTGGCCCTTTGATGGACACAGCAGTCCAGGTGTGACCTTGCCAGGGCTGTGTAAAGTGGAAGGATCAGCTCCCTTGACGTGCTGGCAATGCTTTTCCTAATGCAGACCAGGACACCATTAACCTTCTTTGCAGCAAGGGCTCATGGCTGGTTCCTGTTCAAACTGGTGTCCACCATGACCCCCAGGTCCTTTTCTGACAAGCTGCTTTCCATTTTGGCTGCCCCCAGCATATATTGGTGCCTGGGGTTTTTCCTCCCCAGGTGCAGGACTTTGAACTGCTCCTTGTTGAACTTCATGAGGTTCCCATCAGCCCATTTCTCCAGCCTGTCAGGATCCCTCTGGATAGTTGCACGCCCCTCTGGTGGATCAGTCACTCATCCCAGTTTGATGTCCTTAGCAAACTTGCTGAGGGTAAACTCTTTCCCATCATCCAGATCATTAATGAAGACATTAAACAGGACTGGACCCCTGAGGTACACTGTTAGTCATTAACCTCCTACTAGACATTGTACCACTGATCACCACCCTTTGCATCTGTCCATTCAGCCAGTTTCCAATCCACCTCACTGTCTGCTTATCCAGCCCATACTTCATCAGCTTGTCTATGAGGATCTTACAGGAGACAGTGTCAAAGGCCTTACTGAAGTCCAGGTAGACAATAGCTACTGCTGTCCCCTCATCTACCAGGACATTCGTTTCATCATAGAAGTTCATCAAGTTGGTCAAGTATGAGTTCCCCTTGGTTAATCCTTATTGACTACTCCTGATGATTGTCATGGTGTTTATGTGCCTGGAAATGGTTTTGAGGTTTAGCTGCTTCAAAACCTTCCCAGGGACCGAGGTGAGGCTGACCAGCCTGTAGTTCCCTGGGTCCTCCTTCTTGCCCTTTCTGAAAATAGGAGTAGCATTTACTTTCCTCACAATGACATCTGCCAGCTCTCTCAGCACTTGTGGCTGTGTCCTCTGAGGGACCATGGACTTAGGTATGTCCAGTTCGCTTAAGTATTCCCTGACATGATCCTCTTCCACCAAGTGTGCATCTTCTTTGCTCCAGATTATTCCTGTGGTCTCTGGTGCCTGGGACTCCTGAAGGCTGGTCCTACTAGTAAAGACTGAGGCACAGAAGGCATTCAGCACTTCTGCCTTTTCCATGTCCTGTGTGACCAGGTCCCCTGTCTCATCCAACAGCAGGCCCGCTTGCATCCTTACATGTTTGTACCATCTCCATTTTTGTAAAAGCAGATTGAGAAAAATGTAAACTTCAGCGACTGAAAAATTTCATACTGAATCACACAAAAAGGCTGAGGCAATTGCCAAAGGGAGGTAGATTTCTGGAGTCCCCTGTGTCAGCCAGCGAAATACAAAAGGACTTCTAGTGTATTAAAGAATCTTCAGGAAAAAAAACTTGAATAATTATTTTAATTAAGAAGAATGGCCAAATAATAACATTGTATCTGTGATAAGGGTTAGATAGAATGAATATGTGGTTAAAGATTCAATTTTTCTGGATGTTGTAGTGGATTTGGTGCAGGAGGAGGGGTTATCTGGAAGAAATAACATCCTCCACCATTAGGGAGTTCTGGGCTGCTCTCAAAATGTGAAAACTAGCTGAGGTTTCTCCTGGAATTATACTTCAATGGGAAGCTCTTACAGGTAATTCTCTGATAAAGACACACAAACACCACTCTATTTAAAGAAGAAGGCTATCTGTCATACAATGATATTTTGGAGTGAAGGCTTATACCCCAAGAGTCCCAACGGGGTGTGTTGCAGTCATTAAAAGAACACTTGAGGGAAACTAGTCTCAGAGCTGGTCATTAGGTAACAGTCCTAAGGAGGAGACTGAAGTTTCCCAAAGTCATTGAGGAACCCAAGTCTCATTAAATTCAACAGAGGAAAAAAAAAAATAAAGAAAGAAAATCCAAAATCCTAAATGCTTTTGTAAATCTTGGCCTGAGGCAATATTGGTTTAAACTATCTCTTGTCTTCAGGCTGTGAAAGATTTTGAAATGGACTTATATTACTGTGGAGACAGGTGCTGTGCTAACCATCCATTTATATGGTACCTAATATGATGCTTTCTCAAGTCCATTTCTTACAAATGTTTCACTATGCATGAAAATATAAAATGTTATTTCAGCCCAAGAGAAGTAATGTCAATACTGTAGCAGGGGTGAAGGGGATGGGGGCTCAGACATGCACCTGAGAGGTAAAACTCTGATTTAAAGACTTCAATTTAGTGTTTGCTAAATATAAGATAGACTATGCATTACAGAAAAGGTTAAATCCAAAAGGCATTGTAAGGTTGTGTTTTGGATGCTTTTGTTCAAAGCAAAATGTGTTATAGGTCCAGGCTTATCAGGAAGGGATAAGAACTGAACCTCTACTGCGTCTTTAGATATACTCAATAAAGTTTCCTAGCTATTTAACTTTTAAAAATGGGGACAGAAATGCAAGCTTAACATCTTCATTTAAATGACCATACTAATGTTTAAACTTACAGATTTTTTGGAATGATTAAGGCTGTATTTTCCAGCAAATAAGCAGCTTGCCAAAATACAAAGATTTAGCCCTTTTTCATCCATTAAACTGATATGGCTAGTGAAGTAACAGTACCAGTTTTACTAAGCCAAGAAAGCTACCACCTGTCTGGTAGGGCTTGAAATTAAGATTTTATTTGCTACAAAGTTCATGAGTTTGAGGTCCATTGGGATTTCTCTTGAATTGCCAAATCATTTGGCACAGATCATTCCAGAGCCAGCAGATGACATAATACACTTTGGTCATTATTAATCTGAGCTAGACTTGAAACAGTGACCTAGAGGTAAAAGTACCTGTACATTATTTCCAATCCCGTGAGCAAAATAGCTCCTGTAGGGTTCATACTTAGCAATAACAACAGTTATACTGAGCAGACAAACAGTAGAAGCTTTTTATTTGCTTCTCTCTCTTAAGTAGATTTGTTGCAGCCAGCTTTCATATTCACATCTTACAGGCCTCTGGGTATTAGAGCTTGTGTCAGAAAAATCATATTCAGCAAAAACTAAGTTTCTTTTTTTTTTTTTTTTACTTCATATTAAAGGGGCTTTTGGTGACAAAAACGGATTTTAAGGTGTAACACCAAAGCTAAAAAAGTATGTATGTCCACAGTTATGAAGTACCTGGAGCACTGCGTTCAGCTCTCGGGACTCCAAGATAAGAAGGACATGGACCTATTGGAGCGAGTCGCTGGAGCCCCTCTCCTATGAAGACAGGCTGAGAGAGTCAGGGGTTTTCAGCCTGGAGAAGAGAAGGCTCCGGGGAGACCTTACAGCAGCCTTCCAGTATCTAAAAGGTACCCGCAAGAAAGTTGGAGAGGGTATGTAGAGACAGCACAAGGGGTAATGGCTTTAAACTGGAAGAAGGTAGATTTAGATTAGCTGTAAGGAAGAAGTTCTTCCCTGTGAGGGTGGTGAAGCACTGGAACAGGCTGCCCAGAGAGGTTGTGGCTGCCCCATCCCTGGCAGTGTTCAAGGCCAGGTTGGATGGGGCTTGGAGCAACCTGGTCTGGTGGAAGGTGTCCCTGCCCATGGCAGGGGGGTTGGAACTGGATGATCTCTAAGGTCCCTTCCAACCCAAACCATTCTATGATTCATTTTATAATTCTATAATTGTGAACAAAGTAGGATGCTAACAGTTGAAATATAGCTAGGCTTGAGACTTGTATAATGTAAATCTCAATATGTTTTCCTTTCATAACAATTTACTCTAGAGGTCATTATTCCATCCCATTAACTTTTTTTTTTAATCTAAAAGTCGGCAAAGCAGCTGTAAACAGCTGTAAACCAGCTCTGTAGTGACACTGTTACTTAATAATTTATGCTTATGAATGGATTCTGCTGTATGAAGAGATGATGTGGAGGGTACCCATGTTAAATGCTGTGACAACGTTCTTTTAGGCTACATATGGATGAATAGTAAAAGTAGCAAAGAATGGCATCCTTTGTAGCCTGAGCTGTTTGAATTCTGTGGAACAGTGACAATTTGCATCAATGTGACCATCCAGTCTACACTTACATAAGTAGTTCGTAGACCATAAAAGCTTATGGTGTGTAGTAGAATACCTGAGAGTATACTCCAGTTTTTTAACACCATACAGGGACACTCACACTATGGACAGGAGCCTTGGCTCTTAATTTCAATTCAAACTCCATACAGGTTTACTAATGAAGAATAAATTCAAACTCCCTGCGCAACAGATATTCTTCAACAAAGAGCTAGGTTGGCATGTGCCAGAGCAGAATGCAAGTGTAAGCGAACTCATAGGTATTGTATACATCAGGGGCACTGAGACTTGAGTACCAAATTGGACATGGCTACATCGAGCAATATACAGCAGTGTACACTAGGCGTGATTCTTCTGCTAGTTTCAATACTTGTATAAAAAACATACTAGTTAAGACAAAGATTTTTGATATCCATTTTATATATATGCACATTTTAAAATTTTATTTTGTCTCTTTCTTTCCTGTAGTTCTTTCTTTAAGTACCCTGGTGAATATTTATTGGTAACACAAGACATATATACATGCATATCTTTTAATAGATAATATCAATTTTATATATTTTTATATGCATTTCTGACTGAATAATTGTCCTGGGGATGTAATTCTCTAGAACAAACTTGGTGGAAAAAACAGTTCTGTAAGACTGTTGATGAAAAAAAAAGCCCAAATATCTTAGCTCTATTAAAGCTGATCATTAAAGAAGTTAACAGTCAGTTTAAATTAGTATCTAGAAACTGTAGATGCTTTTATTTATATTACACAGATTTCATGGGCACTTATAAGTACAAAGTTGTACCCAAAGTTTTCCTGTACGGTTTCTATTAGTCTGGGTTTTTTTATTAATAGTCTGAGAAGAGATTAGAATGGGCAATTCAGCACTTTAGGTACAAATCAGAATACAGAAATTAAGGACATGATTGTCTAAACATCATTTTAGTAGTATTTGATGTGCTTAGGGTACTTGAGACATTTACTTGGGACAAATGGGTATGAGACAATACTTATGGAAATTCATGCCTGCCTTTCCACTGCTACAGAGGCTGCTAGAAGACAGGTGAGAACCCTAAAGCATCTGGAATGGTCCTGGTTACTTAAGTTTAAGTGACTTAATTGCCCACTAATAAACATTAGAAATTATCTGTGTGTGATTTCAACCAATAAAGTTTAATCTTTCTTTTAAGTGTAATGTAAGTATTCAGAAATTGAAGCCTCTCTCTAGTTTATTTGAGTAGTTTGTTTATGCTTCACTGACATTTTCTTGCTGCAGAGCAAATATCCTGAATTGGGGATTTTTCCATATTTTGTCAGTAACCAGTTTGACTATTTCTAATTATGTTTTCCTTGCTGTTTGTGTATGTCATTTTGCAAACAAACACAAAGAAACCCCATGTAGTTTTGCATTCAGCTCACAGAGGTATAATCTGTTGCCTTTGCTGGAGGAAATCCTCAGTGATGTGTTGCCAATATTTTAACAAGAGACTCTCACAAATCATTCTCCCCTTAAGCCTATGTTAAATCAGGAGTATGTGTGCTCCAGAGAGGAATGGCGACATACTCATTTCTTTCCAATTTAATGTGAAAATGCATTCTCATAAGCATAACCAAGAAAGATGGGAACTTAACTTGGCAAGCAAACTGGTATTAAGCTCCTGGAAATATCTAGACTATGTTCCTCAACAAAAACAAACTGATGAAAAAAAATGTGTGCGGATAGGTTTACTAGGATAGCACTGTGTTTTGAAACAGCATGTGAGCAATACTGTTACTCGTTATCTGTTGAGATATAATACATTGCGGGATGTTTGTTTTCTTCACTATGATATCTACCATTTGGTAAGCTCGTAAGGGTTCCCAAAAGCAAAATGTTGCAGATATTGTACGCACAAAAAAAAGCTGCACTAAACAATTGTGAATATTCTGAAAATGCTTTCTCTCTCTCAAATTACATTATGACACCCTTATAATACCACACATGTGTGTGTGTTTCAGTATTTCCCAGGGCAATTACAAGGGCTTAGGAAAGCACTATTGTATGGGGAATATCCTTAGGAGTTACCAGAGAATAGGGCTAGCCCAGTGTTATATTCCTAAGGATCTTAACACAAAGAAATTATATAGGGAGGATGAGAACACTCTGCCTAGGTCTTCCTCTGCCAGTGGCCGAGGCACTCTCAATAGTGCCATAACCTTTAGGCTACTGTAAATTTTGGGAAAACAAACTGTCGTTGTTTGCTGTTAGAGCTGTTTCACATTACATTGATAAATGAAATATTTATTGGTTATAAAAAGAGCGATGCAACAGAAGGAGGTATGACATATCCTGTTCCAATACTCACATGCACTAGCAACAGTGCTGTGTGATTTAAAATGGTGGCACACAAGTTTGGTTTTTTTTCTAAAGCCCTGAAGCATACTGTCTCCTCAATTTTAGTTTTAATCTATTATTTTCATGAAATATTATATTAATTTTGCTTAATTTAGAATAAAAAGGTACTTAATAAAGCTACCCATATCCCAACCATGAATAGTTCCCAGCAATTTGACTTAAACATTATGCTCACTCTTTCTGATCAACAGGTACATAATGAATTTTATGGAAAGGCAATCACTTGTAAGGAGGCAGAAATGTGAGTTATTTATTTATCTCAATGTACTCGAAAGGTTGATTGTGAGACCACTGGCTGCAGCAATGAATGCCAGGTTTCTGGATCCGCACAGAGGTAGCCTTTATAGTATCAGATTCCCCTGAAAGTAGACCCAATTTTGGCCTACTTTTTAGCATTCTAAAGCATAACTATGAGCCTTAAAAATAATTAAGCGGATCAGTACCTGAACATGTACAGAAACCAAAGTTTACAGTTTTAATGAACTGAAATGAAATTAAATGGCCCTTACTCCCTGTCCTGTCAAAAAAACCTACCCTTGAAGCCAATATGTAGACAGTTATGATCTTTATAACTTTTCAGGTGGAAAGCTACAGTTTTTTAGACCTGATTCCTTCCCTTTCCTTCTTATGAGAGGAAAGAAATTCATTTTACAGAATTATAGGGAATGAAATTTAAAGGTGCTGTTCTAGATAATAGGTGGTGTTTCCTCGATAGGTAGCCATTGAACTCTGAGGTAGAGCTCACACCCACCTGACTGTTGTGCTGACTTCTATCAGATATAATTTACAAATGATATTACAAATACTGTCCTAAGTATATGGTAGATTTGCATAGAACAGTTTTATGAAGGACTCTATTAGAAGTCTCTTACTTTTTCCTTCTTATCAGACCTTACCTTTCTATAACTTACTTTAAATGCCAAATTTAAAAGCTTTCTGGATTAAAGCACAGCCTCTTTTTGAACACTAGAAAGAACAGATTTTGTTTTACGTGCAAAATGCATTGCATGGTTTATAGCCCAAGGTTTCAGAACTGGATCATCTGTTTCACAGTATTTGATTCAGTTGTCTAACACAGACACGTCATCTGATTTAAGATGAGGCTAGCAGATATCACACATAACCTTGACGGACATGGATATAAGTTGCCTTTGTGCCTAACAGCATTGTGGGAATCCACCTTCTAGTAATAGGGGGAATAAGGAAAAGTGATACATTTACCCCAGACTAACTGCCTAGTCCTTTTTGCGATGTCCTGTGATAACTGAGCTGGTGCGAACCCACCGCTCCAGCAATGCTCCAGCCTCTTGGACTCTTGGTGCTGTGTCTGGCACTCACGCATAGATGTCCTGATTCCCTATAGCCTGTCCAGATGGCTCTAGGGGCTTCTTTGCAGGCAACTGAATGAAGCCCTTCATGTCAGAACATTGAAGCTATACATCAATTTTGGGTTTACGTAGCCATTAGTTTATATTTTTTGGAGAGAAACAGTTGCTGAGAAATATCTACATGCTACAATAGTGATTCAATAGCTTTAAAAATATAAGTTTTTAAACCAAGAAATGAGGTCATATCTAGTCTACCTAAATCTTGGCTAAATTGGGATTTAGGCCCCAGAATTACTCTTAAATTCCTGATTGTAAGAAAGCATATACTACTTTCCAGATCTTGCTAACTCTGTGTGTAATAATTTCAGCTAGCAGTATAGGGTTCCTCTCATTAAAAGGAAAATGGGAAACTCTTAAAAATTATTAATTTCTTTCTAAGATAGATATCTACGATAACTGGGATTCCTTGTCAGCTGTCAGTGCCCTTTTCTCTCTCTCTTTTTTTCTTTTTTTTGCCCACAGGCCCAGGCACTGCAAAAAATTCCTAAGATGCAAATAGACACACAAAAGAAATACGACCGGCAACACAGACCAAAACAGAGAGAGAACAGTGCTTTACTGGTACCCACATAAACATGAGTAACAGCTGATGAAGCCTGAAATTCACTAGTAGAATATACACACTTACTTTTTTTGATTCATAAGTCAAACCTTCAAACTCCAGATCAGACTTGAAGTTTGTCCAGATTACATGCCTTCTCCCTGGGCCCTATTACGCAGTCTCCAACTCCAGTCTTGGGTCCTTCCAGTACCCCTACTCACTGACTAGCCCAACTTGAAGATCTGTAGGAGACCATACACTCATTAACTCGCTCACTCAACCACCCACCTAGCTCACATGTAGAGAGCATGGGTTTTTATGTGAGAGAATACAGAGCTCCTGTGAGAGAATACAGAACAGAAAATGAGAATAGCATTTAATAAAAAGGCAGGGCAGACTGGTGATGAAGCACAGGACTCAGTCCAACAAGCATACTGACCAGCAGCTTGCTCATATGGAACTTGTAGTGAATTAATATTAAATCTTGCCTTGAACCCGAAAATAAGAATACTGAAAGAGTCTAACCACTAACAGTATACAAGTATTTTATAACACTATGATGGCATAGCTAGACACAGTTTAGAAGCATTTTACAGCATGGTTACAGTATGTAACCAATAGGAGCATAAAAGATCAAAGGGAAATATAGTGCAAGTAAGAGCCACCCAAATGATAAAAAGGAGAGAGGATTGCAAATAGGCAGTTCATTTTTCTGAATACACAAGAACAGTGACTGGGGAAAAAAAAAAAAAAAAGAGGTACAAAGCATTGGGAGCAGACAAGAAGTCCTTCTGGGAGGGACGCATATAGCATGGAAATGCCAAGTATGAAAAGAAAGCATGGAGAAGAAGGAAGACAAGTCTGCTTCAGTTTTGGCTTTTCCTTCCAAAGAGCTCTCAAGCCTAATTACCTTGACCTCAGAGAGCCACCAAGGACCACTGTCTTCAGTGCTAAATATGCAGCAACTGCTCTGCAGTATTGTATACTTACAGCTAATTTAGAGTATTAAGTGTTAAGGACTAACAGCATCATATATGAGTGATGATGATTAACGATGTGTAAGAACTGAGTTAGTACTGTGTGTTGTTAATGAACTGATTTAGTAAGGTTTACTTTTAACCGGAATGATTTTGTCAGATTTTTAAATGCTCCATCCCAGCCAGCTCTGATTACATAAAAATATATATATGTACAAACATATATAAAAATACACATACATCTACTATCAACAATTCTTTCCTATGTGATACATGTCAGTTTGTTTGTTTGTTTGTTTGTTTTTATGTCAGTTACAAAAGGCTTGTTAAATCTCTTCAGTGCTGCACTTGTATGGTTATTTTGGTAGCCTCTCACTAAGCTGATAATTCTGCTCTTTGCTATTGTCTTTGTTATGCACTATTTATTAGGGTTTGCATATCTGTGTCCTTAATTTATTGCTGTTCACATCTCTTGCATTTGTCTCTTATGCTGAATAGCCCTTAACATAGTAACCTGATAGAACAGATCTATACATTCTAGATATCCTTATAAGGCGGTATATCAATAAATTTTGGCCCCGAAGTTAGTGAACATTTTGACATGGAAGTCAATGAAACCAGCATTTCATTGGTCTCCTATCTTCTCTGAGATATGTAACATCAGCCATTCAGATTATATATTATGAAACCACACTGTTACATAAGATCTGTCTTTCTTTAACTTTCATTCTTTCCTACCCATAGACTACAGTGTTCAGTGGTGTGTATTAAGTTTCACTTAATGATCAGCAAATTGATTAGGATGTAAGGAAAGATAACAAAGTTGATTAAAGGCTTCCCAAAATTCACTTACGGAGTAAAGCTTTAAAAACTAAATATGTCCAGCTTGGTTAAGATATAATGGAAAGGTGATCTGATAATGTGCAGAAATATCTGATGCCTGTCAACATTTCAGGTGAAAAAGTAACAGACTGTTATAGGAAGAATAGGAAGCAATGTTATGAAAATACCCACATGAAAAGAATATTTTGAACTTCACAGAATAAAATTCAGGCAGCGGATCTGATCAACAACAGACTGAAAATGACAGAAAGCCTCAAATATTATGCCTCACTTCATCTTTTCATAATACTGTTAGAAGAAATAACAAGATGGCATTGTTTATAGTGTAGGGCTCAGAATGGTGAATTCCAATTTGAGCTTCGTTACTGACTCATAAGAGAAAGTGAAGGGATTGTTTCCTTCAAGGCAAGAATTTCCTAAGTATAACGTGGTGATAATAAAAGACAACTTACTTTTAGGAATGTGAGAAAGAGAAAATGGCTTTAAAATGTGAAGTAAATTTATAAAAGGGAAATGGGATGTGTATCAGGATTTTCTGACTGTTGCCTAAAGCAACAGTCTTTCTTAAAGGCATCATAGCATATAGATATTGCAGCAGAACACTGAGGCTAAAAGCAAAGTTTTTGAGTTTTACTCTGGAGCTGATTAGAGTTTCAATGTCACTTTGAAAAAAATAATAGAATGTATAGAAGGAAGTTTTTAATATTGAGATGTCTCAAAAGCAATGTATATGTAGCATAAATTCTTTTTATATATGCATAAGGTCAGAAATGGAAAATCAAGGGAGTAGAATTATCTCTCTAGGGCTGTAAAAAAGGTCCTCAGATCATGCACTGCTTGGACTAGGTAAACATAAAAATATGCAAAGCCAAATTCAGAAAACAAACCATTCACAAATGTCGTAGTTGCATTCATATCTGAACAGCTTCTAAAAAAATTACTGTGGTCAATATATTTGGTACAAGCAATCACGCAGAACAGACTGTGTTGATTTTGTTGGGTTGCATGCTCAGCAGCCCCAAAAGCAGAGTAGAATTGAGAGAAGGTGTTTAATCTTTCTAGAAATGGGCTATTGTAGATTTAATTTAGTCAAATTAAATTTGAGTCATTTAAGTTATTCCTTTCCCATTGTGCTGGTTTTGGCTGGGATAGAGTTAATTTTCTTCATAGTAGCTGGTAGGGGGCTGTGTTTTGGATTTGTGCTGGAAACAGTGTTGATAAGGCAGAGATGTTTTCCTTCCTGCTGAGCAGTGCTTGCACAGAGCCAAGGGCTTTGCTGCTTCTCCCCCCACCCCAGCAGCGAGCAGGCTGGGGGGGCACAAGGAGTTGGGAGGGGACACAGCCGGGACAGCTGACCCCCACTGACCCAAGAGATATCCCAGACCATAGGACGTCGTGCTCAGTATATAAATCTGCGGGAAGAAGGAGGAAGGGGGGACGTTGGGAGTGATGGCGTTTGTCTCCCCAGGTCCCCGTTCGGCGTGATGGAGCCCTGCTGTCCTGGAGATGGCTGAACGTCTGCCTGCCCGTGGGGAGTGGGGAACGAATTCCTTTTCTTGTTTTGCTTGTGTGCGCGGCTTTTGCTTTACCTATTAAACTGTCTTCATCTGAACCCATGAGTTTTAGCACTTTTATTCTTCTGATTCTCTCCCCCATCCCACCAGGGAAGAGTGAGTGAGAGGCTGTGTGGGGCTTAGTTGCTGGCTGGGGTTAAACCATGACACTATATAACATGCTGAATTCTGAAAAAGACAAATTATTATAAATCATAAAGCCTTCAAGGCTCTATGAATATGACAAGCCTTTAAAATTGATATAAACAATATCTATGGATTACAGGTAATAAAATAGGGGCTGCCATTCTTTCATTCACATGAAAGAAAATTATTATTAAAACATATATTGGTCAGATTATGTTTCAGATTATTTGTTATTGTGACTTTATTAAGAATTTTAAAGGATTAATTGCTACTAAGAATCTTTGTGTCTGTAAGTCTCTAAATAATTGTCTGCTTTAAGTCAGATAACCATTTCACAGGAGAGGACACATGTTAATTTCTCCCAGTGGTCACCAGGAATCAGATTCAGTAAGTCTGGGTGCATGTATCCTTGCAATAGTGTCCCATATGATATAGCATCAGTGAAACAGAAATGTTAATTAAGCTGAAAAAAACAGACTTAAGAGAGAGAACATAGCTAGCAGTGAGTTTAACCACATAAATCTGACTTTTAAACTGACTATCAAGTATAGTTTCTTAATTTCTCCCATGTCTTATTCTATCCTATTGGCAAATGTAGTGCAGGGGATCTTGTATGACCAACGTCTATTTTCTCCTTCCTTCCTGGATGAACTGAGGATCACAGTTTCAATGGATGTAGCTCTATAAACATCACAGAATCTAAATTCATTTAAACAAGATATATACTTATGAAATGATAATTGTAAACAATGATACATTTAAGCTGGAACATGATGCAAAAAAATGTTGACTGTTGTGATGTTAAAACCAGGGAAAACAATTTAAGCTATTTAAAATCAGAATCATTATAAGGTTTATATCAGCTGAATTATAAATCCCTCATGAATGGATAAATGGATTTTCTAAAGAAAATGCAAACAATTGTGTAGGATTTTTTCCAGAAGTGTTATTGTGAACATCTTCTGAGTACATTTCTGTAAAGCCTATCAGAAAATTTATAAGATCCAAAAAGAATAAAAACAAAATAATATGAACTGAAAACATCCTGTGCTTCTGTTAAGTTTTTCATTTTAGCAGTGAATAATGGTCAGATAAAATCGGTTATCAGTTTTGGGATTACTGAAAGATGAAATCATGGTATAAAAGGTTAACTACGACCATTGGATCAAGCTTCTCTCTCCTGATGTGTATTATAGATCACATTTTTACTTTTTATGCAGTCATCCCAAAGTCAAGATTGCATCAAAGTCAATAACTGTTTCTGACTAAAAATGTATTGTATTTAACTAGACTAAAATAATCTTTTTCCAGTGGTTAATTACCCTCACTCTTTGATATTTGTGCCTTATGCGCAAATTGAATTTGCCTGGCTTCAGCTTCCATTGATTTTTACTTGATTTTCCTTTCTCTTCTAAGCTAGAGACCTTTATTAATTGGTGCTTTTCTTCTAAGGAATACATAAGCAGTAATCAAGTAATTTCTTAGTCTTCTTTTCATATGCTGGATAGGCTTTTTAGCTATACTTCTCTGAAAAAGCTTCCTCTGAGTTGTACAGAGCAAGGTATACTTGTTTTCTTGCACAGATCTACTCCACACGATATGCAAAGTCATACAACATCCCATGTGCCAAATTCAGAGAACCGTGCTTGGCTGCACTTCCAGAGTTGCTTTCTGTAAGGAGAGTAAGCAGGACACCTTGAAGACACCCGGAGTACCATCCAAAATTAATAGATATCCACTGAGTCTTTCGTTGTCATCTGCTTTCAAACAATTCTGTGAATTTTTTTTTAACCTTTTATATTTTAACAGCTCTAAAAAGGTGGTTATTAGAAGACTAAGCAATATTTCAGTACTAACAATAATGCTATATGAAAGAAAAAGTAAAATCCCTTTCCGTACTCCCAAGTTCCTACTCTGTACTCACTCCATTTATAATGCCCAGGATTTCAGTAATCTTTTTTTTTTTTCACTACATCATAGTTGCAGAATGTTATACAGAGATGTACAGGTGTATGGCCACTATGATCCTTAACACCTTCTCAGAAATACTGAGAAACAGGAGAAACTTGACTTGTTCTGTCAAGTTATGAAGTGTATAATTATGTGCTAACAGTTCTGTTTCTACAGTGTGTTATATAAGAGTATATAGGTTAATACTGGGGATCTGGATCCCCAGTATAACTGCCACATTCTGATCACTATTTGCTGACATTTGTGTCATTTGAAAATGTTACCGCCAGAGATTTTGTTTTTATATTCAGGCTAGTGATTCAAGTTTTGATCACAGTATATATTATGCATATATATAACACATAGAATATATTGTATTAATAATAAATATTTAAATAGTCATAATATATTAATAACACATAACATATATACAATGTATTATATGTTATGTATTAGTATATAGTATTAACCACAGTATCAGTCTCAGAGGAATACTATTAGAAACATTACCACACAATGGTGATTTACATGGATAGTCACTTCTTCTGGTAACTCACTTACACACTTCTCAATTCTTTTAATGTAGGCATTATCTTTATTCTACAATTTTATTTTTTTGAAAGAAGTACTGTTTAGCACTTCTCAAATAAAAGAATAAAGTACCTTTATCATCTAACGTTCCAATCTGCTTGAAGAATTAATTCAGGTTTTTTGGCAAGGCCTACTTTCTGTTAAATCAAATTGGCAGGGACTAATTATATTCTTTTAATTCTTTATCAGTTTAGTCATGTATGAGTATTCCATTAATGTACCAATACTAGATGTCAGACTAACTGTCCTAAAGTTATGCAATTATCATCTGCTATTTTGTTAAAGAATATTTAATGTGTAGTGTTAGTTTCCAAATGCCAAAGATTTAAGGTATTTCCTTAATCAATTCTTTAATCAATAATTACAATTTAAGGATAAAGAAATGGAGTAAAATAGTATACTGTGTTATGTCAAATATGCTCTTGACACCTACGGAGGAGTGTACATCAATAAAAGACATCAAATAAATGAAGAAACTGTTATCTAATAAAACATTCTCTATCATTAAATAAAGGTATAATCCTCCAGATTGGAGTAATAAAACTGTTTTGTAAGTAATAAATAGGGTAAAATAAAGTCTGCAATCTCAAAACTTTCCTCTATGTATTTTCATAGAAAATTTCAGGAGAGATTGTGAAATTCTCATTAAATTCTTGCTTTACATATTTCCTCTTTCTGAGATAGACAACTTCACAGAGACTTCACAAATCTGGTGCTACCTTTCATCTTCATTCCCCTTGAATGAAGATGATGCAATCATGTGTTAAGCTGAAAGAAAGTTGGCAAGGGGACATGCCAGCTCTTTCAGCTATGAATCCCTGTTACTCTAGAAGAACCTTCATTGTGCACATCACAGAGTAGCTACAGAATTTTATTCTGGATTGATCATCCTTTCAGTCTCAGTAATGATATAAGAAGGCTTTACAGCCTGTGTGCCTGCATCCAGAAATGCCCTGCAAACACTGAAAATGTGTGCCTATCTTTGAAACAATGCAGGGAGGAAGGTTATCTGGTTTCTACCTGGCAAGTGAAATCAAAAGGGACATGTATCCATCTTTAAGCTTCCCAGCCCCTTACCTATTTTTAGTATAATATTGAATCTTCTCCTCTGTTAACAATGGGGAAGCAGACAGAGAAACAACCACCATTTTATTCTCCTGATGAAAAAGCACACTTGGTTTTGCCATCAACAACAGAAGGTAGTATTTGGGAAGCAGCTCTGTTGCTGCCACTGAACCTCTTTTGATGGAGCATAAAGCCAAAGACACTGCCAGGACCCCTTTCTCTCCCACTCATGACTATGATTTTGCTGGCTTATCTGTCTGCCATACATATTTTCCTGTTTTGGCTATTTGAAAGCAGGCCTTGTTGTCCTCTTTTCCCAGTGTAGCTGAGAAACAGATTTATTTAGTAATGGGAAGGACTGGAAAATAACTTTCAGCTACACCTCAAGCGTATCTGTCAAGACTGTGTCGTTTTACCAGAGAAAGTAAGATGAATCCTTAGCTATAGTAAAAAGACTGTCATCATTCTTTTGTATTTGCTAGAGAGGAATTAGAATGGTACTGTATATAGCATTGGGGTAACTCTTACATGCTATTCACCTGTGTACATTTGTCCACTTTGATATACCTAGCATGCATGGATGATTTCCTATCTGAGCCCTTGGGATTAGAAGATGTTGTTTATTCATTAACTAGGAATAAATGATTGAACATCAGCAATCCAGATAATGGACTAAATAGGGGAACATTAACCTCCATTAACCTCTATTTTACACTTCCTATACCTTGTCTAAATTGCTTTGATCTTTTGGTAATGTCTTATGACAGCCTTTTTGACAATAGGATTTTTCAAATTAGGAAAGGATAATAATTCATTTCTTTGTTTCATTATCCTATATAATGAAGGAAGTATAGATTGTATTTCACAAGCCAGAACCCAGAAGATATTGCTTGCTAATTCTGTAAGTATGTAATTAACATAAAGCAGTGAACTTTTTACAAGTTGAATATTGTTATTATAAAGTAACCATAAGGAAAACAAAACTGAAATTGTTTTTAATAGTTGTTCATGTGACTTACGATGAAGTATCACAGAATCTATCAGGCAAAAGTAAAATGGAAGTGCTTTTTATTCTAAACTTCAGACTTCAAAAAATCATAACCTATGATTTGGTGTAATTTTAGCCAGATGGCTTTCCATCAATATGATTTAATAGTGAAATGTTGCATACAACTTCACATACATGCTCAAAAATTATTTGCATTTTTAGCAGAATGTCATTTATAATAATAGAAAGAGGACATGTCAGCCCTTCGCTTTTCCCTTTTTTCTCTGTGTCTTTTACGTTTGCTGTTTCTAATATACTCAGTAACAAGTCATTTATTTTTCTAGATGATAGAGCTTGGTGTACAAGGACAACCTTTTACATGATATTGAATAAGCAGTCTGACTATTTGGGGAAAAAAAATTATCAGGATGATACTTTATCTCTACCATTACAGTGCTGAAAGGTATTTACACACTCTGGAGCTAAAAAAGTTAAGGAAAAGATGACATATCAGATGTCAACACTGCTGAGTGAGTATCCCATTCTGCAGTATTTGTAATTCCCAGATAGAAATGCCTGACCAAGCCAAGCCGTGCTCCGTGTCTGGGCAAGCCTAAACCTGGGTATGCATCATCGCTTTACTGCATTTCATAGTTTGGGACTAAAGGAGTTTCGGTGTTCATCTCTGTTGTGGGCTAACACCAGTAGGCAGCTAAGCCCCTCGCAGCTGCTCACTCACTCCCTGCAGTGGGATGGGGGAGAGAACTGGAAGAGCAGAAGTGAGAAAGCTCATGGGTTGAGGTAAAGACAGTTTAATAAGTAAAAGAAAACCAAACCAAAACAGAAAAACAGCAACAACAAAAACCCAGCAAAACAAAGCAAAGCAAAACAAGTGATGTAAAAGCAATCGTTCACCAGTTAACCTGATGGCCAGGCAGTCCTCAGGCAATGTCAACCCTTGGCCAACTGTCGTCCCCCCCCCAGTTTTATTGATGAGCATGGCATTATACAGTATGGAACATCCTTTTGGTCAATTTGGGTCAGCTGTCCCAGCTGCATTCCCTCCTAGACTCCTGTCCTCCCCCAACCTACTCACTGGGGGCAGAGTGAGAAGCAGAGAAAGCTTTGAGACTGTGTAAGCACTGCTCAAAAATAGCTAGACCATTGGTACGTTATCAACATTGTTTTGATCACAAATGCAAAACATAGCACAATAGGGGCTGCTATGAAGAAACTAATTCCCTCCCGGCCAAAACCAGTATGATTTCATATGGGAGCCACATGTGCTTCAGTGAGTTATTAGATTTAATTCTTAGCAGAGCAGGACCTAAAACCAAATCCATAGTTCACATCAAAATTAAGTCTAGACAAAACTGTCATTCCAGCCTCTCTTTTCTGGATGTTAACCATAGCAGCTGCCCTGCTGGATGAAACTGCATGTGTCATTAAATCTTGTTTTGGTCTTCTGTAGAAGGAAGGAGAGTGCTGCTCTCTGTGGAAGCCTAAGATGATTCCTTAAGGCTTTAAGATCTATCAGAATTTTCACTGGAAGGCATTTTACTTTTGTTTCAAAGTTCAGCATCTGTCTAAACACATGTGCTCTTGAAAACAAGTGAAGTCTCTATTACTCTGCCTTCCTAGGGCAATTAATGAGCTTAGAGGGAATATGCAAAGTGGGAAAATAAATTAAAGAAATATTTGTGTAATCCCGACAGTACCTTGTAAGTCAACAAAATCATGCTGTTGGGATCATGTTGAAGAGAGTCCCAAACTAGTTTTTTCATGCACTTAGCAGATGTTTTTCCAAAAATATCTTGTCCCTCCAGTAAATATTATTTGCACATTCCCTAACCTATCTCTTTCTTTGCCAAGTTGAGCTTTAACACATTTGCTTATGTGGTTTTCTTAATGTGAAGAAAAATAGTGTGTGTTCATGTATCCAGATTGTATTCAAATATCTGCATTTTTTGTAAAGCCCCTATTCATTTGAGAAACTGAAATAAAATGCAAGCCAACAAACAAAAAACACTAACGTTAACTGTTGTTATGTGTACTCTATGGCATATCTTTTCAATAACTTCTGCATGAATCAATCTGCATAGTTGCACGCCAATTCATTTTTAGTTTCATGTTATTTTAATGTTTGATTTCATGTCTCTTTTCAGTGAGTATTTTATAAATATTTTTATTTAGGTCAGTATTTGTCACCTTACTAGCTGTTTTCCTAAAAATTTCTGTAGTTATCAAATCTGTCTCACAAGTTCTGAAAAGAACAAATAGGTTGAATAGTCAACCTGATTGATAACCAATATTCTTAATAAAGCTGTGTGGTAGATTGGTCCCAGCTAACAGCCAAGCACCCACACAGCCACATGCTCACCTCTCTCTGCCCCGGTGGGATGGAGGGAGAAAATAGGGAAGAACAAGAGTGAGAATCCTTATAGCTTTAAATAAAGACAGGGATATGATTTGTCAAACACCATCATAGGCGGCTTGGGGAATTTAACTTAATTTATTGACAATTAGCATAAGTATTTAATTACTGATTTAGGTCTTGGGAAACTGACACCCTGACGGACATCAGCAGTGTAGGCAGGATGCTGCCCACGCTATCCTTGTAAAGTGTGAGTCTCTCAGATGACACTACCACTGGTGGAACCAAGGGGCGGTGTGACTCTGACCTGCATTTAAAAGTCATTTGCACAGTTGGCTGTTGCTGCCAGATGACATGGACACCAAGTGTTCTTGGCTGTCTGCCAGAGCCATAGCATCACCTATGATCCTGTGTTCACTGTCAGTGATTGGGTGAGTTGCCATATGGGCATGTTGTTGCTCATCTTTCTAACTGCCTCGATAAACTTTCGTTAATTAGTTGTTGTCGGACTCCATTACTGTTCAGACCATGGAAGCAAAGATGACAAATATTAGAACACCTCTCCTCCCCCTTTCCCAGGATCAATTTCACTCCAATTCCTCCATGCTGAACATGGTCATGTGGTCTGGGATATCCCTTGGGTCAGTTGGGGTCAGCTGTCCCGGCTGTGTCTCCTCCCAACTCCTTGTGCCCCCCAGCCTGCTCGCTCTTGGGGTGGGGGGAGAGGCAGAAAAGTCCTTGGCTCTGGGTAAGCGCTGCTCAGCAATAGCGAAAACATCCCTGTGTTATCAACACTGTTTTCAGCACAAATCCAAAACACAGCCCCATACCAGCTACTATGAAGAAAATTAACTCTACCACAGCCAAAACCAGGACATCATGTGATATAGAGATTACTAGTGGAGTACTCAATGGATTAAGTTTGTGGCTAATCTTTAATGCCTTGCTTGATGACAGTGATATAGTTGATGCCAACCGATTTTTATGATGACAGAAAGTCATGAAAGGTACAAAGCAACAGGAGCACCTTAATGTCTCCTGGGAAGAATGAGACAACCTTGAAAAAAGAAACAATAAAACTAATAACACAAAGTGCAGTCCACCTGGGGAATTAGAACCATACATCTATTAAAAAGTGAAGATCTACTAGATGGACAACAAAGCTGATAAAGGATTTTGTTACATTGATTGATGACAGCGTGATTGTAAGTCACCTATGAGAAATGAAAAAGCATTATCTTGAGGGGTATCAGGCAACATACTTTGGGTAAAACCAATATCAAAATTATTATAAAAGCATTCATAAAATCAGTGAGTGACATTGCTGCACACAGACTGAGGGCCACTGGTAGTCACCAACTGGGACAGAAGATTAAGGGAACAGTTTTGATCCATCCTTCAGCAGGTTCTTAAAGGAGGTGTGCAAGGAAATTCCTTCAGTGAAAGCAATAAAGTATTTTGACTTACTAGGCTACTTCACAGGACATTTAGATTTGCACACTATGCCACCAGTCACCCAGTGTGTGGCCTAAAGGATATGTCAAATTAACTTAGTGTCTACAACAAATATGCAGAACCATGGTTCGGTGAGATTTGATCAGATCTTAGGAGGTGGCATAAGACAGCATGTGTTCTTGTTTTGTATCTCATTTCATGGTGCTATTACTTCAGGTTACATTTTACATTTAGGTTGTCAGATACAGAATTTTTTTTCCAGTGTTTTCTTCTCATTTCTCTTATACTTTTCGGTTACATTTTATAGGCATCCAGGTGCTATACAGACTTAGTTTCTTCCATTCATAGTCTTTCTTCTGCCTGCCGTGGTCAGTCACCCTTCAGTTAATGTTTCTTCTCAATTTCTTTAATCTTCAAACCAACTTGATACAGTTTATGTTATCACTGAGTTAGCTTGTAGGCAAGTATTGCATTCTGTTACAAGGTCAGCTATTTCACAGTTCCTTCCTAGGCAAATGTCCAGCCAGGTAATTTGGGGATCTACAATATGACTTGAACAATAATACTTCTCACCGATTATTAAAAAAAACATTCAATGTGTGGAGTGTTGCAAAAACTTTTAGGACTACCTATTCATAATGCAATTGCATAGTCACATATTTTCTTAAATTGGTTAGTTTTTTAGTTGACTATCATTTTGATATGTGAAGAAAAACTGCAGTAGCCTCTTAAACTTTATTATTTGCATGACTTCAGTAAACAACTAAAGACTTAAGATTTTTTTTTGTTAAAAAAAAAAGCTCTGTTTACTGTTACCCTTGCTTATTTCTATTTTGCTGTTGTTCTAATTTACATTTTTAAAAGTCAGAGGCCTAGTCACTATGCATTGTGCATTCACTGGATGAAACTGTTGATCTGCCTCACTTCCTTTTTCTTTGAAGCAGGGATAGTGTAATGTATATCTCATTTATAAATTGGTTACAATTAAATGTGGTGTAGGTGCCAAATAATGTAATCTATAAACATGCCATATCTTCTATCAATGAATTTATTAGAATTTATCATAAATTGCAAATCTTGCAAAACTGGTTTTTATATAGAAAAAGGAACAGATTTTGGCCAAGACTCATGCCTCCTAGTTTCAAACACAATAGTTTCTCTCAATTTTATTACATGTTGTGGAGCAATAGAACCAAATTTAAAGATAGAACAAGTAATATAGAGGGCCCAATATCTAAATTATACATGTTTCTCAGGTTTTACTCCGGTGTAGGTCTTGTCTGCTCTGAAGAGCTAAATGCCTGTTTGTAGTTGAGGAGCATTAGGTAAGCTTTTGCAGCATGTACTGCTTCTGAAAGGATTCCAGGCCATGGCTTTTCAAGAAAGATCTGCAATAGAAACCAAAGCATCCCAAACAGAGATATCAGATTTGCTTCAGAACAGTATTCCTGATCCAAACTGAAAAAGTAATTTAGGTGCACCTTTAATTATAAGAGTGAGAAATTATTTGCCTTACTTTTTTCCTAATGTCAAAAGAAAGAAAATTCTGGAGATTTTAGCCTTGTTAATCACCCTTTTGACTTGACAATTTATCTACATGGCTAAAGTGAGAGCTTAATGTAATTTTGATCATAGAGACTTCAGTTAGCTACACTGAATCTGGAAACAACTAAGATACTATCACAGAATTCTTACAAAGTAAAAAGATTATATACTATCTTCATATGCTCTTATCATAGGTCATGTAATTGGGCCTTTTTGGAAGATGCTCATAGAATTGTCTACTTCAAGGAGGCACAAAAGTTTATCCTTGGAGACAACAGCATAAAATCTTCCATACATTGAAAAAGTATTTTGAGAAAAACAATGAAGAAGTTGAAGAAAAGAAAGAGAAGTCATTCCCTAAAAAAATATATTAGAGAGCTTAGGTACACAGATACATAAAGTTTTCTTGTTCTTAAAAAAAAAAAAAAAAGATTGTAGAAAACTTCCAACTTGTGCCAAATGTATCAAGTTAAGCATATGAAAGCCAGTGGAGTCTAAGTTCCCAATGATTTGTCCCATACAAGACATTAGGTGTCTCAATATTAACTGCTGGAAAGTCTGAGTTCTAGATATTGTCAATGTTGAGAGTGGAGCTTCTCAAGCTAAAATTATTTTAATTTAGTGGAGAAAAAGAAGACCTTTTTAACCACATGCTTATTCTGAACATTTACCTTAGGATCAGGCAAATTTCTTTCTAGGAATATCTGGTGTTGTTAATGCTGAGAAAGAGGTTGTCAAGATCTTCCCTGAACACAAAGACAAACCTTAAGTATATCTACACTTCAGTTATATTCTACTTCTATTTTTAGTGGTATCCATACTTGCAGTTAGATACTCACGTTCACATGAAAATGAGATATATCTTTTGCAGAAGGATCCAAGAAAGAAATAAAAAGAAGCAACATTCCCTACCTGCTGCTATGTAAGGAAACATCTGCTTACATTCCTAAACGAACAATTCAGTTTCATTTCAGAACTCTCAAAAAGACTTAAGCACAGGATCTATTTTATATTTTTACTCTTGAACTACAAAGGGAAAACAGACCTTCTAAACCACACCTTATTTTAGCCCACAGGACAGTGATTTGAACACTTACATATTTACTGCAACAGTGCATTTAGCAAAAAGGTGTTAATTCAAAATATCCTGCTTAGGTTTGGATAGACTCAACTCCTTAAAGTATCATTTGATATTAGCGGCTTTATGATCTGAACAAGCTTAATAGTTTCTAGAATGTGAAGTCCTTAATACCACATAGTCTTATTATGCCTGTAGGACTTAGGCCAAACCAGCTTTTGAGTGGAAAATGAGAAACTGAGATGTAAGGTTATAAGACTTGATTCTGAGGACAATTTCTTAGTATAGTGTATTTCTTTCATTATTCGTAGAGGAAATGTATTTATTATGAAGTTTCTAAAGTTACACTATAAGTTGGATGCTCTATAAGAAAACATGTGAAATTACAGTCTTAAATTAGTAGTAAAGTTCTCAGAAATAACTAATTAAATGTATGCATACACACATCTTCAGAAAGAGATCCCATTCAGACAGGATGTTTGCGTATCAAATGTAAAACATTTAGCTGAAGAAATCTCAGAGATGACCGTGAAAGGCTAGGCTCCTCATCCCACAGCCTCTCACTGTCATAACGAGCAGATAAGTTCCAGTTGGTTTGAAATGAAGAGCAAGACCTAGATAATTTTTCTAAAATTGAAATCAATTGCCCAGAGAATGTTTTCAATATTTGAATTAGAGAGTCATGAAGATGATAATTTATATTTCATGTATGTTTTTCATTTGAGAAACGAATTTTAAATTAGAGTTTAAATAGATCATCTCAAAAAGTTTTGAAGGACTTACTTAGAAATCACCTTGATCTACTAAGTGTCCTAATATTACAGGCCTTCAAAATTCAGATAAACATTCAAATACTCACATCTTAATTTCAGTCTGCATTGTGAATCTTTCTGAAATTCAATAATGAAGGGGAGAATGAAAGGTGAGTTACGAAAAAAAATTGAAAGGTGAAGAAGCATTGGTAGAAGATGAGGGTGAAATGGCTGTAATTAAGAGTCTGACATTGGTAGGAAATGCAGGTGAAATGTCTATAATTAAGAGTCTGACTGTCAGGCCTTCTCTGCTGTATCAGTTAAGCACTAATAAAATATTAATACAATCAAGTGAATTACTCAGATGATGTACCTATGAAATGCTCTGAAAAGCTGAGGAAAGACTAAAAATATATGTGAGAGGGATAAGACTTAAACGGACAAAGACATAAACCATGTCTGAACAGAAGGTGTGAAACATAATGGCATGTGAAATAAATTATGGAACTTGAGAGGAAAGTGCTATCTCATTTGTTTCATCTATTTTATTCTTTTAGTGAATGAGCTACAAAACAAATATAAATGAGTCCATGTAAGCTTTCCTGTTTTCAAATGAATAAATCAAATTATTTTAATGTCCTTAACTTGTATGAAATTAAATCAGATGACAAACAATGAGTTTGTAATCAGTATCTCATGGGAGAATCAACCTGTTTATGATACATTATTTGAAGAGCTATTGTATAGTAGATGATAGAGAGTGAAAGAGGAAGAATTTTATTGAAAATAATCTAATTAGCCAATAAGAACTCTCTACAATCAATTAATCACACTGTGACTAAATAATTTTGTAGCACTCAGAAAGGTAATCATCCAATTATTCATTTTGTTTATAATTGGTGAAAAAAAATGTTTTACATATTTTCTCTAGGGGTATCAATTTATATTTAAACAAGTAGTTTAACTCCAGAATGTATTTATATAGACATAATCACTAAATCTTTTTGTAATGGAACATGTTATTTTTTCCTCCTCTTCTTCTTTTCACACTTCATCCTTAAAACTCTTAGAAAAGACAAAGCTACTTTAAGAGAAATGAGAATCTATCGTGTTTGTATAGCAGGCTTTAAATTTTTTTATCAACCAAATAACATACTTGAAAAAACTTGTTCAAGTAGAACATCTACCACATAAAGCAACGGAGGTCTATCAGATAAATATATAATAAATTAGTACAATAACACCTGTTGTTGTATGTTAAGCTTGCTTTTAAACTGCTATTCTATAAAGAAAGAAAATTAAATTAAAACTTCAATTTTAGTCTAGCATTTCATTGTCACTTTCGAGTGAAGCCAAGTTTCATAAGTTTATAGCTCGGTTTGGAGTGCTTTTATAGCTTTGCATATAATATTTTAACTGGGAGCAATGTGACTACTTTTACATGCCTGAACAATGTCTAGTGACATTAAGTTCCTTAGCATATCTGGCCCAGTCCCTGGCTCCTATCTCTGGCTTTCCAGATCTCTCTCTTTTGTAGGATTTGTGCCATGTTGTCTGGCCCCTTGCAGATGTCTCAGATAGCTTATGACATCTCAAATGAGAACAGGTCTTTATTGTTTAGACAGGTGAATGCTATCCATGATGTCTTTCAAGGCTTTCATCTTAGTCTCAGACCTGTTCTGAGAGCAACCACACATCAAGGTACAGAGCAAGGTTACATTGCAGTGAGTTTAAATGAAATATAACTAGGCTGAATACAGTAAGAATCAGTCTTGTGCATACACTCTGTGTGAGCAGCAAGTCTGAAGATTTTGGTTTGTGAAAGTGTACATTGCATACGAATACCATTTGTGGAGTCCCTTTCAACCTGCAGGCCCTAGACATGTATTATAGCAGCTTATGCCTAGGACTGCCTTGCTCTTTCTCAAGAAAACTCCTTAATTGTAGAGTAAACACTTCAGATGTCAACATCCTGCTGTTAAAAATCCTACAACTCTGAAATGTGAAATTACAAATGCTGCCTGGGTGATAATGATTAATTCTCTGTGATTATTCTCTCCAGATCTATGCATATGACTGAGGTAGAAATATTGCAACTGAAATTCATAGTAAGGATCTGTGTTTGGTTTTCCTCTATGAAATACCATATTCTTTGTTCAAATATCTTTTAGGTTTTCCAGAAAGGATAGTTTTTTTAATCTTTCATCTTGCTTGGAGACAACAAACAAAATCAAACCATCTGATTAAAATGTTAACAATATTTGTTTTACCAGTGTGGCACTTTAATATGCAGCCAATTATACTATATTGACTCTATCCTGTTCACAAAGTTTCTCTTTTAAATCTGGATTTTGTATTTTGTAACCCCTCTACATTCAAAGGATATCTGTCTGTGGATGCAAATCTTTAATGCAGAGCTTCAATTGCCTTTTGATGTGAATTTGTTCTGTTTGGCAGTCCATCCTTTCATTTGGCCCAAGAGGATCTCACAAAACAGCTTGATTAATGGCATCTTTACGAAATTTTGGGCCTATATTTGTGTGCTAGAAAGAGAAGAACTAATTATGAAAATATGTTCCCTAAAAAGGAACAGTGAATGAAAGTACCGGATACTGTCATGACAATCAGAGATATGAAACAATAGTAAACAAGAATTTACTCCAAATATGCAACAACAACAATTAAAAAGAAGGTAGCTTTACAGTGCAATATTAATGGTTATTAGTCAACACTTAAAATATTTATTCAAACAGAAGTTTGATTACAATAATAAATTATCTGCCAGAATAATTTTAATTTTGTTCCAGGAGAAAAAGCATTGAGCAGAGTGCTAACCAGCAGTTGGTCTGAGCTTACAAAACACAAAACTTTCCCTTGACAGATAGCTATTCTAATGTATCTTTCACTCACATATCCTTTATATTGCAGAGGAATTATTTTTTTTGGTCTCTTTATCATATGTAGAAAATGAAACATATTGTTATGGTAAGTCAAAAACTATATGAAAATAGTTTCAATTTTTCTTCAATTACTTTATCATTTGAAAATCCTCTATCCTATAATACTATAGTAATATGGAATGATCAAACATCACCAAGAAAAATGTTTGGATTTGGGAATTATTTTTTTTCCCCTATGGACTATGCCCTTGAACAAAGAACAATATAGTAGAAATGGCATAGGAACACTTCTGTAAGTGGATGTCTTGTGACAGAGCGCTATTGGGAGATGTCTGATCAACACAAGTAGATGGCAAGGATATGTTAGAATTTCCTATGCAGGTAACAAAAAGAGAGCTTTTGATTAGATGGGTGTATGGAGTGAGAAACTAATTTGACCTTTGATTAAATGATCTCACTTTCCTGGCACCACCACCTATATCTCAATTATATTCTGCTAAGAGAAAAAATAAATTTGGCCATTATTTTAACTGACATGAAAGGGCAGAATAGAAGGGTTTCAGCTTTCACTAGCTCCTGCAGACAGTGAAATAGGAAAATGAGTGGCCCCTTGAATTTACAGCCTCTTACTTATTACAGGCTGTGACTGCTGCAAGCACAGAGGGGATAATCAGCTTGTCAAGAGCCTGCCGCTGAGAATGCCAACATATAATCACTTCTATTGCTTCAGAAGACTTCTTAGGAAACTGTGGCACTGCATTTGCATTTTAAAAGCCATGTTGTACAATTGTGAAGAGAGTTTATTTCAAAAAATACTGTAAAATAATCCTTAAAATGATTAATTCATTCTTTCCCATGAATACCGTATAAAGAGACATAAAAGTTGATATTGTTGTATTGAAATGTTAGGTCAAAATCATTAGACTAGTAGATATCTGCAGGAGATAAAAATCCATTCCTTGGTGAGTGTTGTTTCTTGCACAGAGGATGGTCTGTGACGTATTTCCAGAATATTAAAACTCAGCCGAATCAAAACTTGTGTATGTCAATTTTTTCAGAACTTCAGAATGTATAGGATTGTAGTAATTAACAGCTCAAAATTGTACTTAAGCTTTCTGGTAACAATGAAACTCCTTAACTCAGAGAGCTCTGTTTCACAGAGCCAACTGCTAAACTACAGTTGCCTACAAAGTAGAAACCTTGTAAGCCACTCAAAAGAAAAATAAAGCCAAAACGAATTTTATCAGATCCTAAGGTCTGCAAAGAAGTAGCTGAAAGGTATTAGTAAAAATGTCCAATAGCAACAATATGTAAGGTAATAAGAAGAGAGGCAGATTTGCAAATCACTGAAGCTCCACTGAATTGAACCCTGGACAATATTAGAATTCAATACAAGTATAAAGTCAGTTAAAATATTGTGGGAAAGTGAAAGATAGTGCTACAGCTCAATTAAGTAGGAGCCATATACAAACTGCAGCAATCTTCTGGAGCAATCTGGAAAGGATTCACATAAGCAAAGAAGAGCATTGAGGGGTTAAAAGATATACAAAGGGAATTAGATTTCTGAAACAGGATGCTAATCTGGTTTAGCTTCAGCTGTTATATCAAGATTAGAAAAGGGGATAAAAAGCCTTAAGAAGGACAAACATTGTGAAAAAGAAAGGGTGCAATCAAATATTAAATCATGCATGATTAACATGCCTGACCTAAACCATTCAAATATGAAAGCTAGGAGTAAGTGAATTATAAGAAAATTATCAAAGAAAAGGCCAGATGTTGCATTTCTTGAAGAAACTTATTATACAAGAATATAAACTGGCAAGCAATTAGTTTGTGCAGGTATTATTTTTCGGTGATTAAATTAAAGAAAAAAAAAAAGAAAAAGAAAGAAGAGGAGTAATTTAATAGCAAAGAAACTGACACTTATTAAAAGAAGAGATTAAATCAGATCCAGAGAAAAGCTTTATAGTAATAAGGAAAAAAATAACTGGGTCAATCTAGACCCCTTGTTTCAGGTAGGGATTTTTTTAGATTAGTTTTGATTTAACATTACAAATTTTGCAATAGGGAAAAAATCGTACATGGAAGAGATATCAACAACAAATGACATTCCCTAGAGGGTTGCACTTAGAAATATGTATATTTAGAATTAAGCTGAAAAGAATACCATGACTTCATAGGCTTGAAGTCCAAGGCAAAAACAAATTAGGTTTAAGAATACCTGAAGTCATTGTGATCTTGTCAAAGACATTATCTTTCTTTCCTAGCCATAGAAATGCATGCATCAAGTTCTGTTACGTCTTGATTTTCTTAAGTTCACAACTATATTAAGCTTAGGGTAAGTTTCAGAGTATCTACATAGGTATCCTAAAGAAGTAGTTGCAGTGCAGAGAAATAGGTAACTAAGCAGAGCCAGAAGACCGAGATGACTCAGACAGACCAAGTCCGCCATGCTCAGATTCAGTCTGGCATAGAAAGGCAATTAAGGCTAGAAATCAAAGAACATCATTATCATGGAAGTAAATATTGGAAACAGAAAAGGTATCTGAAGTAGAGGCAAAACACCCTGGCTTGAGCACTATGTCATGCTGCACAGCTATGTGGCTTTCAGACATAACTAACTTGTCTGCAGAGTCCTGTGTGTGCCTACAGCCATTTGTGGGGCTGCCCATAGAGCGTCAGAGGCCAATAAGTTCTGTATAATTGTTGGAATTGCTCCAAAAGCAATACAGGTCAGTGCTCTATCCTTAACAAGGAACTTCTGAAGGTAGGCAACACCTAATACAGCAGAATGGCTCATTTTCCACTACTCTAAGGATCTCCAGCACTTGAACATAGGCTGAAGTGTGTCCGTCCTCACAGGATCCAGGGCAGAGTCTCCTCTGAGGTTAAGGGTCTGGTTAAGTAAATAAGCCTAGAGGTAACTTTTGCATATGACAGGCTACTGCTAAAACTGATCCTCCATAGAGAGGTGCAAGCAAGTATTGATCCTCGGCATTTAAATGCTTTCAAACTTACATTTCACTCAAAAGTTTCTTAACATTAATCTATAAAATTATCTTAGGATCTATCTGATTTCTTCTGTTTAACCTGAGCTATTATGAATTCAGGAATGAAAGGCCAGAGAAGGCATGAGAAAGAAGAAACCTGTTCCCACCAGTCAACAAGAGCTCTCAATTAGAAGCATTAATTGCTCTGATTTCACCTTCTAGGACTGTTTTGAATTAAACAATCATTGAATAAGAAACAAGGACTTAAACCCAGGTCTCTCTCTTCTGAGATGAAGGTGCTAGCTTTTGCTCAATATAAGCACTTTACTACTAGCTCACTGTTGCTTTAGTCCTGCCTTTGGTGCACGGCAACTCAATTCTCATAGTGTTTGCACTCCTACATACCAGATTTCATTGTCTTGTTTGGAAGGAATGTCTTGGTAGGAAGGAATGCTGCACCTTTCTCTGCTGGAGAAGGGATAGAACTGAGACTTCTAAATATTTGAGCAAGGTGTGAGAAAGAAAGAAAATAGAGTAAAACTAATTATCTCCTAACCTATACATTAAAGTGGTAAAAAAAAAAAAAAACACCAACGAAAAAACCCACAACATACAAAATAACAAAAAACCCACAGGAAATAAAGAAAATGCTATGAAGGAAATAAAATTTAATTTAAAAAATAGTCTCCATTATTAAAAATGTTCAGGCACAATTATGTAATGAGTCTCACATACCCACATTAATACAAGAATGTCTTACAGCATGTGAGATTCAGTCACTTAGACACAGGCATCTAGTGCGTCCTTTAGGGTATCCAAGTCATCCCCATGAGGCTGGCTGCTGTGATACAGGATCTACAGGAGACCTTCAACTTTCTGACGTGGCAGCTGGAAGCAAAATGGAATATCCAATTTATCTCAGATTACGGCAAATGTCTGGTTTTAAGCAACTGAACTCCCTCCAGAGAGGCAACAGAAGAGAATCATACAAGCAATTGATCATGTTAAGCACCAATGGCCAAAATTTGTCACTTATAAAGAAAGAGTTTAAGAAAAAACTTTCAGATAAAGAAAAAGGTGAAGTGGTCACTGAAAGAGAAGAGTATTTCAAGAAGTTGCAGTAGTGTCTAAATAAATAAACTAGAAAGATTGGCAATTGACAACACGACACAGTAAGTCAGAAAGAGTTTGAGTAACAGCTTGCCAAGGTTAAAAAATAATACTAAATCTTTTTTCAAGGACATAGAATGTGATAAGCCAATAAGTAAGCAAAGTAAAAAGAAGAGTTCTCAGAGTGTATTAGGCCACAGTTAAGAAGGCTAAATGCATTTTTTCTACCCGTGCTCACCCTGCAGAAAAAGAAAGGGTTTCCCATACTGTAAGTCTTTTGAGAGTTCTGTTTCAGGATCTGTTGCAAACTAACATTTCTGTAGATCTTACAGAACAAGAGAATGAAGAGTAATGAACCATGCTAGAAACCTAAGAAAATCAAGGAAGGTATAGCTGAGCTACCAGTTGTACAATAAAACCTGTTTTAAATCAGCTGTGGTAGCTGATGATTGGGAAGTGGAAGAAGAGACTCAACTTTTAAAAGTTCAAGGGGACATACAGGGAACAACAGAACATGAAACAAAATACCTACAAAAAGGAAGTTTATGCAAATTATTCTGAAAAAAATCAATTAGTGGATACTATTAAGGTTCACTAAAGGGGTCAAAAAGCAAAAAACATTGAAATATTCTCCTTTGATCTTCAAAAGTCATTCAGCAATTCCATCAATAGAGGCTCTCAAAGAGCCTCATAGTAAAAATGCAAAGAAATGAAGGAAGTGCAACAACAGGCAAGCTTCTAACAGAGAAAAGTAGTTATATAAAAAGAAGGAAAACAGAATAGGAAAAAAAATTCATTTCTGTCAGGGAGAGAGACATCACCAGTAGAATTCCTCCAGGAATCCATGCTCTGTGCTATTCAACACACCTATAAATGATCTGAAAAAGGTATTAAGAATAGCATAATAAAGGTCGTTGACTTTATTAAGCTATTAAAAGTAGTAAAGACAAAAAAATGACTGAAAAGAGTTGCAAAAGCACAACATTTTGTTGAATGTTTGGGCGAATAAAATTGGAGATAAAACAATGAAAATAGGTATAGTGATGTACATGGAACAACAACAAAAACAAAACCCCCAAAACCAAAATTCTTATTTTCAAACACCATGCTGAGTTCTGGGCTAATAACACAAAAAAAGATCATTCAGTTACAGTAATTTCTTCCTTATGTGAAATCATCTACGCAGTGCTTTTGAATGGTGAAGAAAGTCCTCACAGCTTTAATATTATAGGAAGTTCTTGTCCTACCATCTGTAAAAGCAGAAAAGACAAAAACATATAGACAGTACATTCCAGTAAATATGACTTTACCTTTATTAGTAGAATGACAAAGGTTATGTACTGACTCAACCCTTCAAGATGTCAGGCTTTGTTTGGGTTTGGCGGGATCTGAGCTGGTTTATAGCTTGCTCTAACAGTTGCCTGCTGGTCCAGTGACTGTTGCCTGACGTGCTGCAGCTGGGAGTAGTGCATATAGTAAAGGCCGGTCGCCCCAAGGTAGAGACAGGAGCCCTGTGTGTCAGCTGAGGCACAGGAATGTGCTGTATAACTTTCAAGCTCTAGCTTGTGAGCCATAGAAAGGAACAAAACTCTCATAAGAAAACATACAAATAAATACATGCCTGCGAAAAACAAGTGGGGGAAGAACTCCCACTTGCCAATATTATATTCCTCCTGGCAAAAGAACTCAGGGTGATGACAACTGGTACCCTTCCTCTTGTAAGAGAGCAAAACTCTCAGCCTTAGAATCCACAAGAATGTTGGAAAGGTGGCAGTTAAAACCAGAGGAAAGGGTTGGGTGTAGGCAGGCAGTTTTATATAACGACCATAGGACGTCGTGCTCAGCAGTATAAAACTGGGGGAAGAAAAATGAAGGGGGAACTTTTGGAGTGATGGCGTTTGTCTCCCCAGGTCCCCGTTCGGCGTCATGGAGCCCTGCTGTCCTGGAGATGGCTGAACGTCTGCCTGCCCGTGGGGAGTGGGGAATGGATTCCTTCTTTTGCTTGGCTTGTGTGTGTGGCTTCTGCTTTACTTATTAAACTGTGTTTATCTGAACCCACGAGTTTTCTCACTTTTCCAATTCTCTCCCCCATCCCACCAGGACTGAGTGAGCAAGTGGCTGTGTGTGGTGCTTAGTTGTCAGCTGGGGTTAAACCATGACAGTAATTTGGATTATTAGACTGTTAAAACATTAATTGAACTAACATTAAGTTCTGGGCTCCATACATATGCTGTGTTCCCTTTTGCCACTAAGGGGATTTGGGGTGTAACAACAAGAAAGACACAAGGCAATCAGTAGCTTCCTAATGGAGAATTGTTAAACAGAGTAGGATCTTCCCAGGGAAGAATAACGAGCAAGGGAGAATATAGTGGAAATGTACAAAGTAGGGAGGGGTATTGGAAGTAAAGACCCATTATGTCTTTCCTTTCTTAATACTGGAAAGAGGAGTAATCAGACAAAAAATGTAAGCGTCAGTTTAAAAAGAAACAGTCAAGTCACGTACTTAGGTAGTGAGATGTACACTCATGACACTATGGATGCTCAATGTTCACATAGTTTCAAGACCAGACAAACTTAGGAAAGAAAAAGTCTCTAGGGCTTTAAACAGAAATATACTACTTCTTCTACAGGAAATCCAGAGCTATGAATTGTTGGAGACTGGAAGTATATTCCAGGGAATTCTGACGCTGCATTTTCTGTTTGAGTACTCCTCTTTAGACTTCTGCTGGAAAGCTGATACTCTTTGGCACATTTGATCTGACAGTTCTCAGAGAATCTGTAAAATTGTATAACTCAGCATAATAATACCACTTGTGTTTTTTTCGTTTTCTACACATTTGAGAGTAAGGAAACCTTGCATACACTGAAAATAGTTGCAATATCATAACACTGAGTACAACAGAATGGCTTATTATTTTGTTTGTATAGGCTAATCTCACCTAGAACTGAACACATTTTAATGATGCTTATGAAAAGAACAGAATCAGTTTTTCCTTAGATAATATGTATTAAATAAAAGAATTCATATACAAAATGAATACATATTTAATACACTGCTCTCTACTGCTGGCAAATATACATGTGCAATCTAGAAGACATGAGAAGGCTTTACAATATATCAGATTTTAAGCTTACTTTTACTAAATTTGCAGTATTTCTGCAAAGTTCTGAGTGGGGAATTGACATTACCACATTTACTAAAATAGTTCTCAATAACTAAGGACACTTTTGGGATAGTACCACGATCACCCTCATGTTGCACAGAAATTGTATTAAGTTTAAATATAAATATGATGTAGTTATTTTTTTGCTCAGAAGATTTAAATCAACAGACGAATACTCAGGTTTCATAATAATGTTTCAGATATGAAATTTAATAAAAAGAGGAAATATTTTCTTCCCTTATTCCCAACACCCATCAGAAATGATTCAGAATTTCAGCTGGGGTTATCTAATCCAATATGCCATGTGTGGGAAGGGAGAAGGTATGTGATCACCAGCCATCTTTTATAAAATTATGGAAATTAGTACTATCAGGGAACATATGGGACTATTAATACACCAGTTTGGGTTTAATTGCAAGGAAAACATTGTAACAAATCTATGTAGGAAGTGTAGGTTTCAAGAGTGTTAACTCTAATTATGAGAAAGACTGTCTCAAAGGGCCTGCTGTTTACATGATATAACTAACTTCAGCTGTTCCATCTAGAAGATAAGGTTGCCTTTACAGAGATGTTATAGCCCATCTTATGTGGCGCTTTGTTTGGACTTCTTTAGCTGAATGCAGAGATACTCTACAAGTAGGATGCATATAATTTAAAAGTATAAAATTATTATTTATTATTTAGAACACAAAAAAGATAGCTGGGATTTAATGAGGTATTAGGCTAAGCATTCGTGTGGTCAACACTCCTTATAATACATCTGAAGAGACTCTGCTGTCCAGGAAAACATCAGTCAGGAGGAGCAGGGACCGCATAGGCCTGGGTGCAGCTATTTTGCCAGGGCTCACCAGCTGTATCATCAGTGGTAACGCTAATGGCTTGACTATAAGACCCTAAAATTACTGTTTATGCTGAGTAGCTTGTTTTCCTTTAGGATTTTATATCTTTCCATGTTGGCAATTCCTCTCTTGAAGCATTGATGCACTAGGAACCCCACATCTGTCTGCAATTTTTACCTTCCCGATGTTTTTTTACTGACTTGATGGCAGTTTTCTCAGCAGTCCAAACCAGCGTTATGCAGCTGTGTCATATCACAGCTGCCCTTGTAGGCAGTTACACCCTTGAGATGGCCGATGGCTTATAGCAAGGGTTAGAGAGAAGAGGTTACAGAGAAAATAATGAAAAGAAGTGCTCTGTTGGAGCAATGGTGAAGATATTCTGAGAAGTCTTGTTTCTTTTATTTATTTATTTATTTATTTATTTTAAATTAAAGGAAATATTGATATAAAACTCCTCACATTTATACATATAAAGAGACAACCCCCGGCGTGATAGTACTAAGAAAAATGATACATTTTATGATGAAAACATAATGTGATTGCTCTAGAACATAAACACCACATTCACTTCCTCAACTCAACTAATTCTTTTAAACTGAAGGCTTAACTCTCCTATGATCATTATAACATCTCTATAAAGCAATAAATAGCTGTCACTGATGGGTGTATTCCCCACCTAAATAATCCTATGAACAGAACCATCTGCCCTAACCTATGCATCTAAAAGTCAGACAAACCGAAGGACTAATCATATCATGCTCCAGTTATAACCAACAAAGAGAACCAAGTACCTACATGGCATAGTTATCAGTCCTCTCTCGGATACTTTAAGATGAGAAAAATAATTCTCTTGTGACAAGTTATATCTCCATTGAATATAAAGAGATGTGTGGGTGACTAACTCAGATGTAAGGGTTTAAATTTTTATCTCTACTTTAGATGAATTGAATCCAAATCTATTTCCTCCTGGCTATGACAAAATTACGTAGCGAATTCTTGTCCAAATTTAGACTGAAAAAGAGTACAGCTTCCTTTTGCTCAGTGCAGTCATGTTTTCTCCCTATGAAAATGAAGAAGGCCAAAACAGAGGATATATGAGACTAAACATTTTTAATAGGGGTAAAATGCTCACATCCAATGAATAATGCTCTTTAACTAATCCTGTATATAAAACTTTATAAGGTAATTCAGGATGTTTTCCAGACGTCCCTGCGTAGAGAAAGCCAGATCACGTAGTAGACCTGGGTCTGAAAACAAACTTATCTTGCTGATACTGCACAAAAACGGAATAAAGTCACCATACCTCTCATCTATGTTGGCTATGCTGTGTCCATAAGAAAGTAAAATGAATAAATAAAAAAAAATAATAGCATGTTTATTTTAGTTTCTTTCATGTAAAAGAATACTCAACAGTGATAACAATAGAAATAATTCTTCATATTCTTTTTGCAGATACTTTCAAGTCGTTTTTCTAGGAATAGTATTTTTTTAGACTTTGCAGGTAAATACATTTTAAATACTATTTTAGGCACTGCAGCACAGAGGTAGGAATATTCTAATATTGGTGCTGGTTTTTATATCTGACTGGTACATGTCAAAAGTAGGTCCACTGAAGCCAATGTGCATAAATCATTGAAAAATGAAAGAAAACTCTAATCTACATCTGAATTCTCCAAATATGTTGGAAGAGAAAATTTTCTTATCTGTAAATCTATTACAATTTTAGTGCAATAATTTTATGAAATTATTAGTTTTTAAAGCTGTTACTAAAACATAATTAAAGAATGTTTTATTTTATCTTACTTTATTTGATATCTTTATTATTCAGGAACTTAAATCTATATATCCTCCACTAGGTATGGATGAGGGTATATTGAGAGCTGCTTACTTAAAATTTTCTGACAATACTTCCTCATCCTGAAATGTTAAATGTAAAAGGATGTGTTGATTCATTCTCAGTTTTTCTTTCAGACCCATGATCCATCAGTTCCCTGGACTTCTCTTCCCTGTGGTTGCCTCCTCCTGTATTTGGAGAACTGTTTACAGCTGCTTTCATTCTCCCATGACACCTTTATGAACCTTGTTAGACAGATTACTTTGATGGTGTAAGCCAAATAAAGCAGAAAGCCCTGATGGAGAGCTGACATTAAAAATGGTTAAAAAACATATAGAAAGTGTAATTCCTTTACTATCTGTCAGTCTATCTATCTATCTGATTGATTTTTTTTTTAATTCTTTCCAAAAAACAAGAATTATTTTATGGGAAGAAAATTTAATTTTTCATCCTACTTATAATTGAAAATTATAAGAAACAGAAAATATACAAAAATATTGATTTTAACATGCTTGATCTTTTTGGCACTACAGAAACTGAAATTTCAGTTTGTCAAAATGATTTAAAAATGCTATTAGGGGGAGACAGTTTGTGATTTCTTTTTTTAAGCATTTGTTTACAATTTTCCTATTTAGTACCTTGCTTCTTAGAAACTGTAATTTAGCAGTCTCATGTTCAGAGCTGGTTAAATTGAAATGGATGGGTAATGGAGGAAATGAAATTCCCTAGGGAACTGGGTCCACAGATTATGAAAGCCTTAGCCATTAAACAGTATTTAAAAGGAAAATTCTATGTGAAGATTATTAAATGAGTGCAACAAAAGGCAATACTATAATCTGAACTAAAATACCCTTATTTAAATTTTTCAATTTGCTTTTATTGATAAGGTTTTTAAGAAGAACAATACTGACATTTTTCTAAGACATGATTTCTATGAAAAATTGCAATAAATTCTGTATATAAAAATGTGAAATTTTATTTGAAAATAACTGAATTAAGCAGAAAAGAAAAAACTTTAGGCTTTACTAATGTTATGTTTTCTTTAAATGTTGAGCAAATAATTTAAATAAATAAATAAATAAAGGAGATAGCTAATTGACTGGTAAAATACATACAGCTATTATAAATGAAACTAAGCAAAAATGTCATCATTTAATATCATTTTTCCAAGCTTCAGCTGTATAGTAGTATTGAAATTAGCTCAGTAGGATATTTCAACCTAAAACCTATCAGACATGTTTGTTCTTGGACACACATTTGGGCTAATTTTGCTTTTTCTTTAAATGAGTAACATTCTGTTGTAAAACAGTTATTTTGAGGTAATGATTAGGTATAGGGCATGGATCTTGAAAGTGATGGATCACTGAACCTTTACAGTTTATTAACACCTCAGAAGAAGATTCATAGAATTTTGTGAACTAATGCAAGTCCTTGGTGTATCTCGCTGATTTGCATCTCTCAAGAGATTATGGTTATTACTAGACCTTGTAACATACTTTTCCTCTGCGAACAGCAAGTGGGGGTGAAAGAGGAGCCTGAAGCTGCTTGAGACTGTTTTAATGAGTGAAGCATCCTTGAACTGACTTTCAGAAAAGACATTAATTGCAGAAAGGTCTCATAATAATTATAGTATCTTGAAACATGTAAGTTATCTTGGCTATAAAATGGGGCCTACACAATCAAATTATTACAGGCACAATATTAAACTGCCTCCTTTTTGTGGTTTGCTCCCACTATTAGCATGTTCTCATTAGCCAAGTTAAAGTATTTCATTTCTACAGATTTTATAGTAGATGAGTTTTATATTGTACTTCAGGGGCTACAGGAGTAATAACACATCTCTTCAAAACGTGCAGTGAAACAGCAGTGCTTTAAGTACCTCATGCATACGTTCCTGCATTTTGAGAATATCCTAAAATCAAACAGACTTCTAAAAATGTAATAAGTTTCAGGGCTTCCCATCCCACAAATTAAAACTTATGTAGTATTAGATGTGCTTTTTTTTTTTTTTTTTTTTTTTTTTTTTTTTTGTCCTCAAGAGAAAGGCAGCAAATTCTGTGTTAACAGATAGCCTGGCATAAGTGGGTGACATGGGTAGTCTGTAGTAGCATAGAACTGTCATGAGCTTGCTGAGCAAAAAAACTCATGTTGAGCTGAAGACTCATCATGATAATGTCCAGGATAGTATGCAGGAGATTTATGGTCAGGTCAGACCACTACTGTAAATTTATCCTGGTTATTTCCATTTGGGAACCAGACAGGTTGAAAAGACATTTCTTTCTTAAAATACCTGCCATACATAAAAAGCCCTTTAAAATATTTTTTTCTTCCCAGAAGATAGTAGCGAAAGCAGAACAAGTTTTTCGCTAAGTGAAAATGTGAAACAATTCAGGCAATTTTACCATCAACTGCAATTTATTCCATTGTTCCTCTGTGCTTTTTCTCCCAGGGTAGCTGCTTATGCTACTTTGAGTTCTACTCTTTCCCAGCTGAACATCACTTATGCTTAATTGTTCTGCCTCTGTCAGAACATTAAAAAGATCCAGAAGATATTGAAGATATCTTTTTCCCTCAAGTTAAGTCTCAAAAATCAGGTTCTTTTCTGTAACCACAAATAAATTTTGCTTATGAAAATCTCTTCTACTATGGCAAAGAGTTGCAAAACTACACTAATAAGACATTTCTATACATTCTTTGATGCTGTCATAATTTCTTTAAAGGTCTATTTAATGCAAAATTTCAGAGAAAAAACAATTACCTTTTAAATAATTTCTAAATTACAATATAACAAAGTTTGAAAAAAAATTCTGTGAGGATGATTTTGTCATTTGTTCAATCTTCTATCAATTCTGAGTGAAAGATTTTGATTTACAGACTTGTAAAAAAAGTCATTCTGCTAAAACCAGTCAAAATTATGGTTAATGTAATCTACTATTAATTACCATTTCTGCTTAACCAGAGTTATTTCTTTTCAGTTCTTCTCTTACAAACTACTGAATGAAATGACCATTTGTTTTTACTACTAAAATATAATACATACCTTTAAAGACATTATTTCTGATGAGTACACTTTGGGTATGACAGAACGAAGAACAAAATATTTCAATTCAATTGTAGGTATTGTGTTTAGCTGACACTCTTTCCAAACTGAGAAACCCATTACTATTATTAGACCTCCTTTCACTTCTCTTCAGCTCCAGATTCTAACAACTGCCATTCATATATGAGGCTCACAGTATATCAGCTCTATAACTCCAGTGGTATCAGGAATCTTTGTATCAAAATTTGACATAGATACTTTTGACTTAATCACATTCCTATTTTAATGAGCTGCCAAGCTTTTCCTCTAGACTACTCTCTGAAACTATCATAAAACCTAAATGTATATGGTACAACTTATCAAGCTCTTGTCAGCTGATTAGGTTTTTTTGAAGCTGAGACCTTATGGATGAAGACCAGGGGAGAGATGAACATGTGGTAGGCATCTTCTCTTATTATGTAGTCAAGAAAGGAAGGAAGAATAAGCCACCTTCAGACAACTGGAAGAAATCTCATTATCACAGTCCCTGGTTACCATGGGGAACTTTCTGTTAGAAGGGTGGCACTGCTGGCTACAAGAAATCCAGGGTTTTTTTGGAATGTGTTCAAGAGAATTTCTTGACGTAGGTGACCAATAACTAGAAGAAGCAGTCTGCTGGACCTGCTGCTTAATGTTAAAGAAGGATTGGCCAAAGCTGTGAAGGTGATGGCAGCCTTGGCTACAACAAACAAGACTGTGAAGTTTAAGGTCTTGAGAGAAGGGAACAAGATGAGGAGCAGTACCAGACCCCAGAACAGGGGAGCAGAGTCTGTTTCCGAGTTCTGTTTTGAAGTTTCAAAGTAAATGTCATCCACACTTCTCCCCCTCTCCACAGATCCAGTCTTTTCATCACAGGAGGCAGTCAGGTTGGTCAGGTATAATTCACTTTTAGTGAATCCATGATGTTTTCACTCATCTTCATATGCCCAGAAATGCATCCTAAGAGATCTCAGTCAATTATTTACCCAGGCAACACAGTGAGACTGATTAGCCTGTAGTTCCCTAGGTTGACCTTTTGGTCTTTTATGATGGTGGGTGCAACATTTGCTTTTGTACAGTTGTTAGGGACCTTCCCCAGTCTCTACTTTTCAAAAATGTCCTTACAAGGACATTAGACAGTTTTCCCAGCATGCTTGGATGTAGATTGTCAGGTCCCATGGACTTAGGTGAGATGAGTTTTCTTAGGTAATTTTTGATGTGATCACCGTCCACTGCTGTTGATTCTCTTCCCTGATCCTTTTCACTAAGCACAGAGGCCTGGGGGACTTTGCTTGTGAAAGCTGATGCAACTGAAAAGACACTAAGAAGACAGACAGACTTTTACTGAGTGTGCATATTAAAAGGGCAAGCAGCAGTAAATACGTGTTACAACAAGTTCCAGTTAGGTATTAGGAAACATTGTGTACCATGAAGGTGGTCTAACAGAGAGGCAGTGGATGTGCCATTCTTGGAAACATTCAAATCTGAGTTTAGTAAGGACCTGAGCAATATGATCTGCTTTGGTTGGACCAGATGACCTCCCCTCCAAACTCAGTAATTCTATGGTTTGTGGAGGTGAAAGTGAACCAAGACATTCCTGTCTCTCAGGTTTTGTTGAGGCCAGCCACTTGGAGTTTGAGTTTCTCTTTTGTGCTTACATTTCTACAGTCACAAACCCTTAGAAAGAGACAGCAAATTTATGAGGCAGGTGCCCTTTCTTTTCCCTACGTTAAGAGCCAGCTAACTGTGCTGTAGCGGTTATGTGCTGACAAAACTGCCGATCAGGAACTTGCTATCAGGTGAAAAAATGCAGCTCTAGCGCTCTCATTTTTGTGTAGATAATTCAGTGGGAATTTTGAGGGAAAGCACAAACCCAGTTGTTATATACAAGTCAAATGTAACCATATTAGAGACTGAATTTCAGCAGAAGATACACATTAAGAAATTCACACCCATCCATGCATAAATCCACATTACACAGTGCAGTAGATCATTCCAAAGGGCTTATCAACATAATTTTAGAATAAACTATTTTATCTTAAAGACAGAAAAAGTGTACCATTCCCTGTCTCCTGGCTTGTTAATTCAGAAGTCAAGCTTGTACTTGTTCAAAGTCAGCCAAATATTTAGGATGATCCTTACCAGAATGTGGATACAGGGATAATGTAGATTAGATTCCAGTTCGATCTCCTGAAAATCTGTTCATTGTCATAAGATATTGGTTGGCCTTCGTCACAACCCAGGCTGGACAGACCAGAGAGGGGTCATGGTGAGTTTGGAATTCCCTCTGGCTAAATTAAGGTGAAGTTACACCAAACGATCAGTTGAACATTTTATTTCTGGCAGAAGCAGTCTGAACTTGGAAGGTGTAACAGTAGGTGGTGGGGCTTCTCACAACAGGAACTGGCATGAAACTACCTCAGTAAAGGATATAACCTGCAGTAACCATATACATCAGTTCAGGGAATAAGGCGAGCCCTCCCGTTGGGTGAGGAGGTTCAGAGCAGACCCCCTCGCTTTCCAGACTCCTCCTCAGAGAGGAGCCCAGGGGCGGCTGGATCCGCTCCGAGTCCCAGACTTGGTCAGCGGGGTTGTGTCTGAAGGGGTGAGGGGTAGGGATTGGGGGGGGGAGGAGAGACAGAGAGACAAAAGAGAAAAGAGAAAGATCTCACCAGCCCTGGGTCCAGCTTTGGTCCAGTCAGCCAAGGGGTCCAGTTCTGGAAGGCACACGCATGTGGGGCTTCAGTTTGTGTCCTTTATCATCTCCTTGTCCCTCCTTTGGGCGGGCACTCAAACTCATTAGGTTAATTAGGTGTTATGGGCGATTTGTGCTTTCAGAAACTTCAGGAAATAGGTCGGTGGGCTTGGGGGTCATTTGGGGAGTAACTTCTCCCTCCCTGCAGGCATGACCCTTGTTTGATCTTTGCCTCTACATGGTGAGCTGCCCCACTCAGCGTATCAGAACCCGGAGCTGCGCATCCTCCGGCACAGCACGGCACGTCATGCCCTCTGTGCCCTGCTGCTCA
>JANXJC010000008.1:22147006-22159006 GCA_027564655.1 Leptodon cayanensis
CCTTGTTTGATCTTTGCCTCTACATGGTGAGCTGTCCTACTCAGCGTATCAGAACCCGGAGCTGCGCATCCTCCGGCACAGCACAGCACGTCATGCCCTCTGTGCCCTGCTGCTCATGTCCTGTACTGATCAGTGCTGATCGGCTCCTCACCTGCGGTTTGTTGTTATGCAGAACTTGCCCCCACCACAATGTTTGAGACATTAACGTGTTCAGTCTCTCACAGCCTTACATGTTTTATGTATTTAAAAAGAAAAATTATTTGCAAATGAAAGGTTGAAATGATGCAGCAATAATACAGGAAATAATTTATTATAGTTACAAGCCGAAAGTTGTGCATTACAGTTCAAGGAAATATTTCTTTTTATTTAGTGTGCTTTATAATGCTGAATGAACTCATGTCTGAACTTAGAGACAATCTAGAACCAGTTCATGCAAACTTTATTGGCTGGATTGTGGCTGCTAATGATCTGTAAAAGGAAAGTCAATTTACCCCTTGATAGAGATTACTGTACCAAATGTAGCAAAAAGCTATGCGAAATGTGAAACGTTTGCTGTTCAGTGGGGAAAGATACTATTAGCATGTCCAGTTTCTTTTTTGGGACAAAGAAAACATGTCTGTAGTCTTCTATTAATTTTTAAATCACAAACACAGACACAAAAAATTGCAATTCTGTTTTTCTGCTGTTTACTAAAGCAAACATTATTTTTATATATGAACATATTATTATACACGCAATTCCACAGTTCCTTTCAGCTGTATTTCCTACCCCTTAGATCAATAAACTATTTAAATTATGAAGAATTGTAGCTGACATGGTTGGAATACTACCAGGCTAAATCATTTTTTATAGTACCATTGATATTCCCACTCACCTTGATCAGTCTGCTTTGTGTTTGTAACTTTTCTTCACTTCTGCTAAGCTTGTGTGATTCTTAGTACTAGAGAGTCTTGAATTTTTCACTGAAGTTAATTAATGAAAAGTACATTCCATGTTTCTCTCTTTTCACATTATCTGCACACAGATTTTAATTTTTATTTGTTATTTGTTATGAGGGGATGTTGTATTGGTCAGAGTTATGAGGCAGATGTGCTCACAATATTTTTTTCCAGAAAGCACTATAAAATATACTGAAAGAACTTTGAATGTTTAAAGCTAAGTTTTGTTTGAACACAAGAAAGAAAAGCTAAGTTTTACAAATAAATAAACTCAGAGCAAGAGGATAAAAATAGAGATTGTTTGGAAAGAGTTTCCTCTCTAGCTCACTATGCCAGTTTTGGCAGGATAGGCTATTATCTTCAGTCCTGTTCTCAGCCCAGTAATTCTTAATGGCTTCCTGACTTGTGGTAAACTCCACACAGTTCCTTTGGAGCGTATAAAAAAAAAGAGTTTTCTTTCTTTTTATATCATTTTCTCTCTCCTTCTCTCTCTGTTTCCATTATTTCTGTATTTTGACTGTGGGCTGCTGTCTCAATATTTCCCCCCTTCATTACTGTCTCTTTCCTTCCTTCCCCATCTTGAACTTCAGAAGCTTTTTCCAGCTCTGCACACTCATTTACTCTGAAGGAAGGTTCAATTTCTTTGTCCAGAGTGCAGCAGCTAACATAGCTGGCATTGGAATAGGCTGCCCAGGGAAGTGGTTGAGTCACCATCCCTGGAGGTATTCAAAAAGCGCAGATACTCTGTACCATGGTCTAGTGGGCATGGATGATGGTTGGACTCGATGATCTTGAAGGTCTTTTCCAACCTAAATGATTCTATGATTCTATAAGTCTTCCTCTCCACCTTCCTCTCTCATTCTTCTCTCCTCCTTCCAGCTTGCTCCTCTTTACTGTTATACTGCTGATGTTACACAGTGTTCACTCATGCTAACGTATGGGTATCTCAGCCCCAAGCAGAAGGCCCAATACTGCTATCAGAACTTGCTTAAGAAGCTTCTGCAGGCTCCCGACATAGTAAAGCTGAGATTCTCTTCTCTATTACTCATACTTTTGCCTATGCAGTACAGTATTCTGGTTCACTGTCTTAAACTAGACTTTCTCATGGTTCATTTCCTTGCTGGACCTCTAATTACTCCTGCTATTAGGCAGGAATCTAGAAGGAACTGCTCTCAAACAGAAAAAAAAAAAAATAAACTGTTTTACGAGCTTTTCCCTTTAACCTGTTGACATCCAAGAGATTGCATGATAAATAATTAAAGTAGAAATTGCTACATTATATAAGTTGCGGCTTTAGGAGTTTTTTGAGTCTGCAGACTCAAAAATGTCTACCTAGACTTTCTAGCTACAACTTTTGTGCACTGCAATTTGTGGGGAACAGTTTGCATCCATATTTCACAACTTAGCTCTTAGTTCCTTTTCTCTCTTGTATGGAGAGGAGGATGAGATTTGGAGTTTCTCTTTTGAATATGCTTGCTTAGCAAAACTATTGGCTTTCTGACTGATGCTTAGTTTTATAATCCATCATTAGTTACAGCTTAGGTAAACAATAGAAGAATCTTTTAGGATAATTTTGGGTAAATATGTTAATTTTATAAACTGAGATTCTGTGTTTTGTTAGATTTCCTTCTACTAACTAGTGATCATAACATAACCTGGCCAGCATCTCTTCATTTCAATCCTGGGAATTTTAGGTATAAGAAAAATCATGTGGAGAGCTTCATCTAGGCCGTTTGGACACAGGCCAATATAATTACGAGCAACAAAGGAAAAATAACTACTACTTATTACATGGTTTTTCTGGTTATTACCTACACATGCAATATATACACATATAGATACTAATAACCTTTTTGTAAGTATAATCTTAGAAACAATGCTTGCTGACATGCTGTTCACGTGAGATGACTTATCTTGGAATTGGTATCAGTTGTGTCAGTTTTGCAAGTTTTCTAAATTTGATTTAAAACAAGATCAGAAATAAGTTGACAAGCAGACCATATTGAACAGTGTTACAATATTGTGATGGTCAAAATAGTCTGTATTTGTAAGCACTCTGTAAGCACATCAAAGAAAGTTACTGAAAGTTTTCTCCCTTAATCAATTTAAATGTTACATTTGGTTTTTACTGAGATCAACCTTCTTGCTTTAAAAACAGCCTAAAAGTCTTAAAATTGAGTCTAAAAGTTTAAAGCAAATTTGAAAAGTTGTAGTTCTGATCATAAATTATATATATTTTTTTAATGTAAAAAGTAAAATTCATTTTTCTCTGAAAATGCTAAACCAGTCTTCTCTAGAATCTCTGACAGTCTTAACTACATCACCAGGGTCAAATGCCAGTGTGTCAGGGAGCTGTGGGACCAGACTGCTCCACAAGGGGGAATGGCCCAAGGACAGCCTATGCCCCAGCATAGCCATCCTTCCTTCCTTCCTTCCTTCCTTCCTTCCTTCCTTCCTTCCTTCCTTCCATCCTTCTTTCCTTCCTTCTTTCCTTCCTTCCTTCCTTCTTTTTCTTTTCTTTTCTTCCTTCATTCTTTCTTTAAACATAGTATTTTAAATCTGTTGAAGTGATCATTCAAGTAACTGACAAAAACTGACACCCAAATGGACATGGTCTTCTAATAAAACTACATAAAAGCAATATAATTAGCTACTTCTATTAGTATGGATTCTTTTGGGGAACTATGACACCCATGGCTGAGGTTTTCTGGAAGCAGTATTTTGAACAGAATGTTAATTTAAAAGTCAGAATGTACTGAAATTCAGTGGATCTTGCCATTTGGATTCATTTCTGTAAGGTGATGAGCTTCCAACAAATAATATGAATTAAGGAAATACAGAAATACTCCAGAAATATCAATCATTTTGCAGAATGAAGATCATACATTTTCTCTTGACCAAGTTCAACCCTATAGAAACTGAGTTAGGGATAACGTACTGAAACTGTATCCAGATAAATTTTTTAGAAATAAAATCACTTTCAAAAACTTTCTAGACCCATTCATTAGTGTAAGAGATCAGATAAAAAAATGTGAAAGCAGTGAAAAAAATATTTACTTGGGATTTAATATAACCAGCCCTATAGTAACATTTCAACAAATCTGTTAATTTTTAATAATTTAAAATGTTAGAAGTGTAAACATTTTTAATTTTTGTAGTCATTCTGATTTTTTATAAATTTTAAGCTGTGTGATTCCATAGATATCTGTGGAATGGTAGTGAGACAATGAGTAATACTTTTAAGTATCATGCAGGCTCCTCAAACAGTTGTATAGCTGCACTTGTTTAAAGCTGAAACGAAGTCTGTTGCAAGATGTTTTTCATTCTTCAGCATCCATTCTGGACTGTCTCCCCAGGTATCTCTGCCAAAGAATTTTAGTTATTTTTCATTATACTTTAGGAGTTGAAAAACATGAAAAGCAGAGGTAGAACACACTACTTTGATTGCCAAGAATTTACGTATTAATGTGCCTAAATCTTTTTGGCTCAGATTATTCAAGTGATTGAATTAAATTTATATATATTTTACAACTTTTTCTATGCATTGTTTCTTATTGCACTTTTGCTTTTTTTTTTTCTTCTTCTTTTCTTTCCTCAACCTAGATAAAGATTTGTTCATAGATGATCTCATGGGGAGCTATTCCTAAAAATGTTGATCGCACTGTCATCATTTTTCTACAGGTAGAACAGTAAAATAAAGACCAGGGAAAACATTACTGAATGGGACAGGGAACTGGTGATAAAGGACTTGGAAAAGACCAAAGTTCTCAATGCCTTCCTCACCTCAGTCTTTGCTGATAAGAGTAACCGTCAGGGAACCCAGGCCCCTGAGACGAGAAGGGAAGTCTGGAGCAAGGAATCGTAGAATGAATCATAGAAAGGTTTGGGTTGGAAGGGACCTTAACGATCATCTAGTTCCAACCCCGCTGCCACGGGCAGGGACACCTTCCACCAGACCAGGTTGCTCCAAGCCCCATCCAACCTGGCCTTGAACACTGCCAGGGATGGGGCAGCCACAGCCTCTCTGGGCAACCTGTTCCAGTGCCTCACCGCCCTCACAGGGAAGAACTTCTTCCTGACATCTGATCTACATCTACCCTCTTTCAGTTTAAAACTGTTACCCCTTGTCCTATCACCTCATAGTGAACATTGCACAGCCCAAACAAAATAAATGTTTTGAATTAAGCATTTTTTGAATGCCTGACAATAGCAGAACCCTAAAAACCCCAGTTATTTACATTATTAGAACATCAGGGCATCCTTGAGTGAGGCATGAATGCTGATAGAAGCTCCTCTAGGATGTCTTATGCTCTATCCCATGGCATTCTGTCTCAAAACAAGATCAAACAATGCCAGAAAATGGCTAGATCTAGTTCAAAAAGCATATATTCATGTCATTTATGAGTTACAAACCATAATGATTTCTCAGTCATAAAAGTTATTTCTTCTATTGAGTCCCTCATGAAAGTAAACCCAAAGAACTAAAAACATATCTAACGACGTTTTGGAAAAATTGCATAGTGTATTCAAGTAACTGTAAGGTAAAAAAAAAAAAAGAAAGAATATTAAAGAGAAAGAGAAAATGAAAAAGGAAGAGAAAGAAAAAAGAAAGACAAAAAGACAGAGACAAATACAAAGAGAAAAACAGAAAAGGGAAAGGAAAAGGGACAGGAAAAAGGAAAGGAAAAGGAAGGCAGAGTCCTTCACACAACAATATGCAGCAATTATTCATCACTAATACATATAGTAATGGACTGGGACTAACATGATATTAGATTAAGCATAAACCTAATCACTAAGATTTCATAATCCCCAGTACTACCTACTTAAGACTTTCTGTTTCCTGATCATCTCTCAGTTAAGTGGAGAAGTGCCACTTTGCAAGAGGAATCTTGAGGGCAGTAGGGCTTTGGGACCTATACCACAGGAAAGGAGATGGTTGAGGTGAGATGGGCCTTTGTAGAACATTGTTAACCTTGTTCAGGATTGCTTGTGGTGAGATAAAAGAAAACAGAAATGCTGACTTGGCAAAATTAAAAAGCCTGAACATGTTTGTAAGATTGCGGTGAAACTACTGAATTAACATGAACAAATTCAGTGTACTGCTGATTAAGCTCAATTGATAGAGCAGAGGATGGATAACACAATAAAGGTGAGGTTAAGATAGCTCCAGAATGAGATCAAAAGAATTGGTTACCTCTGGGTCTGTTTTGGGAACCACAATCAGGGGGAAGAGCTGTAGGATGAGAACAAAATAAGTGGTTATCTTTGCATCAGTTCCAGAGATGGTGAGGCAGGGATAATGAACAACCCGTCCAGACAATTTGTGGAAGTAAATTTCAGAAGGCCATGCATAGGTCCATGGATTTTTAGGAAATTAAAAGACAAATCAAAAATAACAAGAGTGGACTAACAGAAAAAGGATAGGTATTGACAACTCTAGCAACACAAAAGGCAAACACCTTCTCCAGGACACCTTGGTACTCTAGCAGGATGTCTGTGGGACACTTGCCATCAGCATGGACTCCAGGCAATCACAGAGGAGTCTTGTGGGCCTTAGAGGTTACAAGAACTCAGGGATTTGGAAGTGCATAGTCGTAACACTATGCTACTACTAGCTACTGTGACTGCATATTGCTACATTTATTATTTTTTTTACTTCCACTACAATAGTTGTCTTATATCTATCTCAGAGTTAAATACTGCTTTGCCATAACTGTATCTGCCTCACCGTTTGAGTTATATGTTGCAGTCTGTATAAGCTAATAATCTATATAAGTTATTAAAAGTACTTATAAATGTATGCCTCACATAGTCAGTATCCTTCTCTGGTAACACCACTGTGTGCTCCTGTCTGCCTGCTAGCACTTTGGCCTTGGAACAGGCTGAGGCTTGACCTTTCTTGAGATGCTCTCTTCCTCTTTGCTGCTTCTGTTAGAGTTTCTGTATCATCTTGTGTTCTTCACTGTTTTGACTCTTCGGTAGCTTCAGTTCTTTATTTTTAATGAGTTTTAAATAGTAACAAATCTGTTATCACACTATAACGCTCTCTGTCTCTTGCCCTCCTTCCCCTCCCTACTTTCCTCCCTTCCTCCCTTCTTTCCCCCTTTCGCCCTCTCTCTTTCCCTCTCCTCCCATCTTCCCTTTGTTCTGTCTCTCTGTCATCCTTTCTTTTGTCTCTTTTGCTTACAAACAATAGTGAAAACTATGGCTCATAATTAGCTTATTTTAGTAGAACTGATTGCCGAGTCATATTGCAACACTAGAGAGAAAATATTACAGGATTCACAGACCTGCACTGTGTTGAGCTCTGTACCTTAGTAAGTACTCAGTTGCTGTGAGAGCCCTGAAATATCGTGCCTGCTTTTGGAACAGTTTAGGCACTTTATGTAACAAATACACAGTGTCAACCTACTCTACATGACTAGAACTACTGCAAAATACCACTTCTATATGTATAATCTCATGAATAAAATTTGTATTTTTTAGCTCCTCTCCTTCCCTTTCAAAATAAATTAAATCTGTGATATGTTTCCCATGTAATATACTCTCAAAAGATAAAGCTTGCCAACACAGTCCATTGGAGGCAATCTTTTTTTTTTCATCCTTCATTGCCATTTTTTACATCAATAGAAATGTTCCTGCAATGTTTTTTTTCTGACCTTCTGCTGAAATAAGGAAACAAGTCAGTGATAGACTATGACATTTCAATTCTTTTTCCTTTAAAATTGTCTTGGTTTACTGACTCTAACTTTAGAATATCCTCAACATTATTTTAATGATCCAATTCATTTGCCATGAGGATATGGCCCAGCCCATTTATAAGCTCCACTTCGGCAATTAATAAGTTTATGTTTGCTAGATGCTCTAAGTATGAACTATTTTTATCAAGTGCTGAATATTTTTATTATTATTTGAAAAGATGCTGCTAATTTATGACTATATTACTCCATAGCCATGAGTGAGTTGATGTGTCTCTTTCCCAGTATATCCCTGCTTTAACTTAAAACCTCATGCCACGGAAGTTGCACAGTGCTGATCAAATTATGCTCATTATTATCAAATTATTATGACTAGAGTACCTTCATATGCATGGGATAAGTGAAGAACCCAGGAAATTGTTCACCACGGCTAAACATCTGAGTGTAACAGTAATGACTGTCTGAGGTACTAGACAATGCTTAGTCAAAGATTTCATATCTGCTCTTTTAGAGACTGAGGGCCAAAATGAAAATGGTTTTCAGGGAATTTAATAATCAGAATGAAAAATTTCTCCTTCGCATTCAGTTGAATATTCAGTGTTGCACACTTGCTAAGTCTTAGATCCCTAGCTCTGGGAACTCACAATTCTGAAATGCCTGAAGTGTGATTCTGTAATACAGCAAAGCCAACCCATTTCTTTGGGCACCAGTCTGCAAAAGAAAGTGGAGTACAGAGTGAGGATGGGGGCAGGGTGGAGAGGAATTCAACTACTCGAATGCCTAGGCTGAAAATTAGCATGTCAGGAAGCTTCGATGTGTAGATGGAAAGAAGCTGATAAAGCCCAGGCCTTTTATTCATATGCACTCACAGGAGCTAAGGAAAGAGGAAACATTTGCCTCCACCTGGGAGAATCTTCAGATTAAAAATAACGCAACCTTCCACCTCCATTCCAGAATAAAACAAGACACAGTGAATGAATAAAGATTCTACAGTCAATAGAATGACTTAAGCAGTAGATTGTCAAGTCATGTTTCATTTTGCTTGATTTTCTCTAAATCAGTTCCTGACATAAAGCTCAAATTACTAGACGATGATGTTAGGAACACTATCTTCTCTAACTTTGTTTTGGCAAGTGCTCTCAGTCTTTCAAGGTGTCTAGCAAATTAAGCCTTTCAAAAAATGTAGAAATGGGGACACTCAGAATAAAATTCAAATAAATAAGCATTTCCAATGCATGATTCATGTGACTATTGGTTTGGGGTTTGGGTTTTTGTTTTTTTTTTGAGTAGGCAACTAGCTTGGATGTTTACCTTGTATACCTTCAAAACTAGGTAAATTGAAAGACATCCTGTTTCTAGTTCTCAACAGCTGTAGCTGGAAATGGTTTAGATGATTACCAGCTGTGCTTCTGGACACGTGTACCTGTGGGGCTACAGGCTTTTGTTTACATAGGCTTTGTAGGGACATTAATTCTTAGACTGCTCTTCTGAACATAGATGCTAAGTTCTGCTTGGTAATCTATGTGATTTTCTGCATTTCACTGATAGTTTCTTTGATTCATCGTCTGGAAATACATATGTAAACAAGTTCTTTTTCCCTGAAAAAGAACTATACTAAAAATATGATCACATCCTTGTATCCTAGCTACAATAACCTGTGAGCAGAGAACTTAAAAATGATTGAGGAAACACTGGGAATAGAGCACTGTAAAATATATATTGTTTTCTGAAATGTCTGAGGATTCCATTCCATTTTGAATAAAATAGACATATATTCATTGGGATATTTCTTCCCTCCAGCTGGGATCTCACTCTGGATCTATGTATATTTAATTACTGCATGCAAAATGGAAATTCTTGAGAGAAAGCTCTGTCCCAGATTAGTCAAAAGTCATGGGACTGCTACATCTTCCTGAACTGTAGAAATTGTGTACTGTAGTCACTTCAGTAGAGGTGGGATTTTTAACTTATTTCTCCAACATCTCATGGAATTGCTCCAGTCATCTGCAAAATAGAAGCACCACTTTCGTGCCCCAGTTTTGTTCTCTCAAATAACTTGTTAAACATGGTTTAATAACATGATCTAATAACTTCTCTCAGGCACGGTAGACAGAGGAATACTTATTTTGTGAATCTTACCTGTTTATCTTATGACTGAGGTGGTGAGCTTTTTGACATTGTTGATACTTGTCCACTTCTGGAGATGCGCAGACTACCTGTGGTGTTGTTTCAGGAATTTTGTTAATTTTTATTGAAAAAAAAACTATTGAAACTTAGGTGCTATTGACTCTTTTCTCCTCCAAAGTTAGACAGTAGATGAAAAGTTTGTTGGGGTTTTTTTGTTTGGTTTTGTTTTTAAATTTCAATGTATTTTAAGGGTAGTTCTTTCCCACTTTTTTTTGTGGATTGTGTAATTACAGTGAAATGTAACCAGTAATGAAAGGAATTATTTGGTAACAAGCAAGTTAATTCTCACTTACAAAAGTTTACACTGATGTTTTAATTTCATTTAGGAGACAATCAGCTAACATTTTATGATATTATTATAATTTGTGAACACTTTATTTTTGTGTTAATTCCAGCCCAGGTTACCAAAATACTTTGACACTTGTATTTGCCACTAACAAACTCATAGATTGGTATCCCATTACAAGATTATTCTGACAACAGTGACATTGAACCACAATGTAACATGTAATTCTGAAAACTTATTCTGGCACTTAAGTCATTGGGTTCAGCTGTATATGTGGTTCTCCAAATCCACAGCAGAATAATCATTAGAAATTAAGTCAATATATAGATGATACAGGCTAGAACATCTGTCTCTCAAGTCTGAGTGACAAAACAGCCCATTAGAAACTTTTTTCTCCTTCACAGGTCTCCCATCTTGTATTACATAATTACCCAGTTCTTTGGATAATGGAATGAATGCGAGGAGACGTTATTACAAACATAGTATGCTAGAATTCTTATTTTAGGAGCTACTACTACTTTAGCAATGAAGGCTAGGAAACATTTGATCTCTGTGCATAAATACACCAGATGGCAAACATAGGCTATGAATAAATTGCAGGAGAATCTTTAACTCTTAATGTGGTGATGGTACAATCATAGCCACAAGGTGAGAAAGCCTAGAAACTTTTAAGGCTATGATTTGTGAGAATCAATTTCTGAATTTATGTAGTAGGAAAATAGATTAAGTAAATGGCAAAATACTTTGCAGTCTTTGCTCCTAAAAATACAAAGTTTCATTTCAGGGGTAATGAAATCATAATATTTAAGTAGACTTTTTCTTTATTTAGTGAAGTAGCTAGTTTGATAAACCATACTCTCTCATATAAGAACTACCAGAATCTGGCCTCAGACTAGAGATTTCCTCTAGAGTATGGAGATATATATCTTTATTTAATTAAGTATTTGATGCTTACCAGTTACTAGTAAACTGTAATATTTAACACAGCAACATGGGTTAAATATTCCAACTTTAGAAATAGAGTCTGCGTAGGAGACTGAAATTATATTCTACAGAACCTTATGTAACTGACAAATTACATACTAGATAAATAGCAATATTCTTTAATGGGTCAAAGAAGAAGAGTGTATCTACGTAGAGTATACCTGAGTCTTATCTTTTTTGTTTATTCCTTGAATTATATGCAGAATTTATGTTAACTCCTAACTGAACTGGTGGGATTAACCTGAAACAACACCACAAAACTAAATGCAAATCTACATCTTAACATGTGAAATATGAAACAGAGGTTACCTTTTACATCATAGCTAGAATGCAAAAGACAAGACTACTAGTCACAGGGTGAGCAATATCACTCTGCACCCATGACACCTACGCAGCCTGGGAAGTTTCAAAGTAATAACAGATTCCTGGTTCTCCAGCTAAGATCTATGCAGGAAAATTAATAAGAAAATGCCTTCATTTCATCATGATGGCATTTGGGAGTTTTAGAACCCTCTAGTCCATTAGTCAGTTTTGTTAATGACTGTGCTCATCCTTTTAATCATGTGAAGCACATTGACTGAGCTTCATTTAGTTCAAAGTGCCTTTCAGAAGCCTGAACAGAATTGGAACAGGATCTGAGTGGTGTGAAACTTTACCTTTTCTCACTGCAACATATATTTAGCTAAATTCGTTTGTGATTTATATGAAGATACAATGCATCTATTGTTTGAAAGAAAAAATCTGCCAATTTTAAAGTATTAAGAATCAAAGTTTGGATGTTGTCGTGGTTTAACCCTAGCCAGCAACTAAGCACCACGCAGCCACTCACTCACTTTCCCCCCACCCAGTGGGATGGGGGAGAAAATCGGGAAAAGAAGTAAAACTCATGGGTTGAGATAAGAAC
>JANXJC010000008.1:22160939-22174011 GCA_027564655.1 Leptodon cayanensis
TTGGGTCAGCTGCCCTGGCTGTGTCCTGTGCCAACTTCTTGTGCCCCTCCAGCTTTCTCACCGGCTGGGCTTGAGAAGCTGAAGAGTCCTTGACTTTAGACTAAACACTACTGAGCAACAACTGAAAACATCAGTGTGTTAGCAACATTCTTCTCATACTGAACTCAAAACATAGCACTATACTAGCTACTAGGGAGACAATTAACTCTATCCCAGCTGAAACCAGGACAGATGCCTAATGTGTTGCCAAATTTTCTGTGATAACAGAGAGAATACCTTTTTCACAAAGATTAAGTAGTTTTGGTTAAAATTATAAAAAACTCTTTTCTCATTAGGCAGAAGATGACTATAATTATTTTAATGTATTTTCAATAAGAATATTTGGCTTCACGTGATATCATTCCTTAAGGGGAAAAACAGATAGTTGTTTAACAATGTTATGAAAAGAACAAACAATAATGAGTTAGCTTTTTTGCTAAAACTTCACAAAATTTTTATTTGAATAGGTTCTTGTGTAGCTACTAGATGAAATTTAGGCATTTTAAATCTGCACACGGGAAAATTCCCATGTATTTCACCCTGGTGAGGATTTTCTTCTTTTAAAGGGCTTCTTCAATTGTTAACTACTTGGAAATGACCTACTTTGCGTTCATTGACTAATTAGTCCAGTTCCAATTCAGTCCACATTTAGGTAAATTACTTTAGAGAGAGATGGGTCAAGATGTTGTGGTTTTTTCAGTGTTTGATGTGATTGTTCTGGTGCATTCACAGAAATACATAAAAACTGGAATTCTTTCTCCCCTACTAGGAAATTTACAATAATAATTGCAATATTATTTTTCATATAAAATGATCGGCAGCTTCTCATTCAAACCAGCCTGTCTCTGGCTTCTGAGGCCATTTTACAGTGGTTGCTTCAGCATGGGTTACTTTCTTAAATCATGATTCTATGATCTTGTCTCAACTTTTGTATATCTGAGCATTATCCAGCTTTTAAAAAGCGTGTCAAATCACACATCTGCACACCAATGTGCACATCTTTATTGTTTGTTCATATCTTCTACAGACATGCACTTTTTTAACATCTTAATAAATTTAAAATCTACTGCTCCTTCTGGTAGGTCCCAGAAGTTGGATTTCCTTTGGCTAACCTAAGACATGAGAAATGTAGATATATACATTTTAGCTAAAACATAAATTATGTCGGCATTCAGCTGCATTATCATAGATATATGAATCCTTCTTAGAAATCATAGGATATCAGAGATAGGCTCCAACTGCTGTTTTAAAAGTGGATGGCTCTCCCAGTGATTCCACTTGATGTCTCCCAGCCACATGTAGATATTTCAGAAATTTTAGGTCATATAAGGCATTGTAAACCCACATTTACCACACACGTAGTCTCTTTTTAGGCAGTGGGAACAATAGAGTGAGATTCATGTAGGCTATTTTTCATTCTAGGTGTACCCTAGAATGAGAAGACTCATATCACAGAAATGTCTGCTTCTCTGGGATACGCAGGGCTGTTTTCTATATATATTAGACACAGCTAACTTGCTCTGGAGGCAGTTAGTCTTAAATAGTGTAAACATGAGCATGGCACTTGTCTTCAGGTCAGAATTCAGGGACCTTGTAATTCTCACTCACGGGGTTACTTTTATTTAGATATCTCTTCCAATTCTACAAGAAAGACATAGACAACTCAGAATCACACAATGGTCGCTTGTTGGTTCATCCATACAGAAAATACCTAGGATCAGGACATTACAAGGCTAGGCACTATCTAACCACCTTGAGACTCTGTTGGGCAGCTGGTCATCAACCATGAGAAGAATCATTACCTTCCCTTTATCCCTGAATACGCTGATCTTCAGTGTTGTTGAGATGTCATTTTCTGATTCACTGCTTTTTTCTAAGGGGTTTATACCTCTTCTTGTCCATATTCTCTCTCTTGAATTCTTAACCTACAAACTATTACCATCTCAATAATGTGTTTAAATTGTTCATATGCTGCATGACCTGAACTTTCTCATAGAGCAATTTTGCTTTTTCCTAAGCAAAATTGAGTCCAAGTCACACGGTGGTGCTACCCTGAAACACTCCAGCCTGTGAAATTATTTAGTTTAGTTCCAAATAGTTTTGGACACCTTCTACTATGCATACAGATGTCTACAACATGATTGAACTTTAAAAATACAGAGATTCAACTTCCTCATGCAAAACTTTAAAACAGTCCCGCTGTATACAGTTCAGTTACTCAAATGCATATGCACATGAATAATTCCTTTCTATTTCCTGTCAGATGGTTAAGTAATCAGAATTAATAGATAAGATTCTCCTTCTATTATATACCAAACCTATATATTCCTTAAATACTTCATATATAAATCTTGTTTACATGTTATTTGTGTCATAAACATCTGAAATTCTGTTTCATAGAATGTATGATGGCAAAGTTAGCTAATTAAATCCAATTCTTATACATCAGTACTATTTCTAAAGATCTTTTATCTGTTTTGTCTGTTTATTGTAAAGTAAACTTCTGAACTAATAAAGGTGTTAGGAACCACAAAGAAACAATGTAGTTCACACATTGGACTTACCAAGTCAAAAGGTGCTATAGATAATCTTCAGAAAAAGCCTGTATGGCATTACACATTGACCTATTATTGTTATATCCCTGTCTCTGTAACAGGTAAGTGAAATTTAGAAGAAGAAATATTAGTTTTTCTAAGGAGATGGAAATCATAGTGTCATTCTATAGCTTAATTTTGTCTAATTTCTAATTCTGAATATTTTCTGATATTTTAGCTCTTCAGCCCTGACCAACACAAATCTGACTCCAGAAAGTATTTTCAGCCCCTGATATAGTGTATCTTCATGGAACCAACAGTAGTTTACTGGAACACCAGTACTTCTATAAATGCTAGAATGGCCCACTACAGAATGTACAGAAGCTACAAAAGAAAGTAACAGAGAGGAAATTACATGAGGGAATATTGCACTGCATCTAATACTTCTTTGGGGTTTTTTTCTGCGAAGTTACTGGGTCAATTTTCCAAGCAGGTGCTTTTATTGCAAGGAAGCGCAGCAAGCTCTGTCCTTTACTGATTACAAGCCCTCCAAAATGAATTCACAGTGTTTTATAGGAAATTATAGTCATGAACTTTGGTTAATTTTCAAGGGAATGGTTCTCCTTGAACACTGTTGAAAAGCATTTTTCATCCTAAGTATAGAATAAGCAAAGGATGACAAGCTCAATCCATCTCTCATTTGTCTAACAGAGACAAAGTCTAAGGTACTTCCCTCAGGAATCTGATTTTAGTTCACAGTGATAAAATATGAGAGATTTGGGTCCAGATGGTCTCTCTTGAACTTACTGGAGTTGATTAATTAATTAATTGTTGTTTAGCCAGAAGTTAATCCATAAAATACATGAAATACGAGATTTAAGAAGTTCTTTCAGGCACTCCACTCCCTTTCCCACCATCATCAGCTTGATTTAGGTCTCTATGTTTGGAATTGTGATATAGGTGTAGATGTTTCAGTCTTCAAAGGTATCTACAACTGTGTTATGATGTGTGGCTTGTATTGTCATCATAAACAAATTGCTGTGATCCAAAAGCTGTAACAGGCCTAGAACCTATATCACAGAAGCTGCTGGACTGCCACAGTCCATAAATACAGATGAATTTTCTGCTTTGAGAAAAATCAAGCAGTAGTCTAGATGATTGAAGTCATATGAGGAGACATGACACAAGGAGTTTTCTAGTTCTGAGTCAAAATCTACAGATGTGTGTAATTGCAGCTTTCAGTTCAGTGGCTAAATCTACCTAAGAGCATCCATAAATACTCCTCTATGCCATTTTTTTATAAGGTACTATTCAGTAGTCTGGTTTGTGTGAACCACTGTCAAAGTGCGCAACCACTGTCGAAGTGTGCAAAAGTTCATACTTTAACATTTAGAGAACTAAGGCAGCATATGTAGCCATGAGTACTGAAGCGGAGATTTAGCTTTTAGTCAGTGTATTGCTAAACTGATCAAGATCTGTTCATACTAAGTCATCTGCTATAGGGAAAAGATCAGGTTGTTCCCATTTGTCTTCCTATGGTCTCCAAATACAGCAAATTAAATTCAGTGTAAAGCAACAGATATGACCTTAAATTCATGCAAACTTTATAGCTCTGTAATTCTTATGACTACTGTAAACAGTGTATCTTTTGAAAGAAGTTAGAACTTTCTAAGGGGTATCAACTGAGTTGCAGGGAAAAACAACAAGAAGAAAACGGCAGCCTGTTCCCCAATCCTGTATGGTCAACATGCCAGAAATGTATATTTGGAAAGGTAAAGCTTACTAACTTTAAGTAACCTGAAATTATTTGATGCATGATTATAAAATGTAACATTAAAATAGAAAAAAATATTTTAAGGATGTTATGAGGAAAAGAGAAGGGGACAACATTGTTACTTTCTGCCTTGAAATTCTGTAGATTTTCTTGCTTGTGTTTTTTCATTCAATGTTCTGTCTCTCTGAGCATTCCCTATCTGTGTCTTCTTCAGAGTCTATCCAAAGTACTTGTCTGTCTCTTGACCCACAGGTCTGTTCATGTCTGTCTGTTCTCCTGTTGAAGTTACTGAGTGTTTTCTAACATTATTCATACCAGCGTTACTTGAATGAAACTGAAAATTGGCAAAAGAAGAATGTTAGAGAGGAGAGGAGGGGAAAGGAGGAGATGAAATGTTATTTGAAAGGAGTGAACACACAAGCAATCTTGCACAAAGATTTAAGAATCACTGTCTTTAGTTTCTACAGCAGTAATTTTTTTGTTTCTAGAGGAATATGTTGTTACCCAGAATTACTTCTTGACACCATTGTGGTGTTTTATTAAGTAACAGATGGTTCTACCAGTTTATCACGTCTGTCCTTCATCAGCTATAACAGCAGGCACTCACAGATTTTACCCTAAATTAAAAAAAATGAACACCTAAAAGGCGTTAGATAACAAATATTTTCTTTCTCTTATTTTACAGGTATTTGACCAAGAAAAGTATGATGCTAGATTTAACCCTATAGGAAGGATCCTCTCCAATATGTGAGTGGTCTTTTGCTTCTTTTTTTTTAAGTCTGTTGTGTTTTTCTATGTTCATCTGGAAATAAAGACTTTCTTTCCATAAGTAAGACAAACAATGACATTCAAACTTGCTTTCAAATACTGTACAGGAAAGTAGGAAACAATAGTAAAGACATTATGAATATTTATCATATGCAGGTGTAATGTTTAGCTGATGAAGACTCCCTTTGTTCAGTCCAGTGTTACACACTCCAACCAACCCCCAGCCAACATTTTCAAAAAAGTTACTATCTTTATTATGTAATTGCCCATTGTACTACACCTGCTGTTAAAAGTCTCACTTTTTTTTGGCAGTGTTCCCAGGAATCTTGTGTATAACTATTTCATTTATTTAATTTATTACAAAAAATGACAGAGAATATCCATTTTCAAAACTTAACAACGTGCTAGTTTGTAGATGTCCATTAATAAATAAATACTTGTGATAATCTGAAAGGTATGTCAGATAGATGTTCATAAAACAATGTGGAAGCTATTTTGTTGCTTATTTCTGATAAGAGCACTCTATCTATCTGGAGATAATTTAATTTTTTTTTACATACCTCCAAAAATAAAGGGAAGCTACCCACTTAAAACTACACTCATCTTTAACACCCAGAGAAAAACCTCAAAATATAGTTTATGCCGTCAGTAATCAAAAAACTCTACAAACCAGATGGTGTTAACATATATCTAATAAGAGAAATAAGTTGTTGGCAATCATTTCAGTTATGAAGAATTCAATTATCAAGTGTCAATCATATTTTATTTATAGATAGGAACTAGATAGATCAACAAGCTGCTAGCTAGCTAGCTAGAAGTATGGTTTTCATCTCTACAGACATTGATATCTAAATCTTTATATTTGCAAGTGCTTTATAAATATTGAAACCCAATCACATATTGTGACACAAATCTACCTACAGGAATTAAGCTAATGTTTGCAGAAGAATGTGTGATTGTGTCTGAGTAAGTCTTTTACCAATCCAGTTGATCAAATGGGTTTTACTACATATATTTCCATGGCAAGGAGACAAGAAACCATAATTTTATAACTTTCTTGAGAATACAGTTCTACATGCAGCTCTGTGTATGGAACTCCACTCTGAGGACTACACAACAGGTACACAGCATGGTTAATGGGGCATTTATTTGTTTTGTGTAAGCCTTCTCTGGCTAACAAATACTGAACGGACAATCTGGTAGTGATTCAGTTGCCAGCATGCAACTGAATGCATGATACCTATTTAGTGGCATTTAGAATATCTCAACAAATCTGGGACAGCCACCCTGGCACACATAACAGAGGATCGAAGAGAAACACATGTATTTCTGGAGAAGCAACTGGAGGCCAAAGGGGGATGCTGTAGGGCAACTCAGCTTGTGCCAGACACCTGCATTTAGGTGACTGAATCTCCCCTTCATTAATTTGTCTTTTTGAAAAATATTTGTAACATATTCCACAATTCCACAATTTAGGAGAAGGTCTCTTCTTGAGTTAGGATTACTACCTCAGTAAGAGTTACAGCAATTGTCCAGTAACGGCTTCACAGTTATTTTAGATTGTCATAGTTACTTTATCACCTCATCACTCATGTAAAACAAGTAAGTGGCGAAAAAGTGACTGACTACTCAAGTGGAATTTGAATGGAATATTGAAGGTGTCCTTTTATTTTTGGTAGTGAATTTCTTGTAATTCCATATGCAGATTAATGGTGTGAGTTACTTTGTAGTTCAAAACTATTTACAGCAACACAGAAGACAGCAGGAGGGTTCTGACATAAACTTTTATTTGCTGAAGTGTGTATTTCTGCATTTGTTCTCTTGTGTGGACAGGCTATTTGTTTCTGTATGGAAATGTTCTCAGTGACTTGACAACTTCTCTAGAGAACTGTATATCATTCCCATTCAGGCCACCACTTCTTTAGAATCAGACTGAAGAACTGAATAGAAACCAGAACTCAGAAGGGGTAACTGAGAGAGGTTCAGGAAGGGATAGGCAGGAGGCAAGCAGGTAGCAAGCAAGTTTTGGAAGAATGACATGAAAAAAATGTAGTGCAAAGGGAGGTGGGAAATAGAAATAGTTCTAGTTTAGCAAGTAATCTGGGACATATCTTTTGGAAGGGAACAGCAGTTGGGATCTCTGATTAGGAAGGATAAATTGGAACATTGAGATAAAACTTCCGTGGAAGTTGCAGAGGGATAAACTGAGAAGGAAAACAGCGGTTAGAAACAAAAGGCATGGAAGGGGTCAGAATAACAAGGACTGAATTGGGAGCAAACTTGTGAGATGATTTGCAACTGTCATCAGTTCTTTTGTTCAAGAAACATTGGTCTTTGAGGTGGATCCAAAGTCTTGGCCTTGCTGACAAATCATATAGCTATCAGCATGGTTCAAATTCCTGTGCAAAATTGTTTCTCTACGTCTAGCATTATGCCTACATTTCTTTACAAGTAGGAGCTTTTCATAGATTGTTTAGAGAGTGATTAACTAATATAAACTCCACAATGTATAGATTGTATATGATTCATTCTCCAGATGCCTTACTAACATAATATCTCACTGCACAGGCTCCCAGTCCTGGTGAGAGCAAGACTTTCTCATACAAAGTGTTGCAATGTTAAATTATCCCAATTTTAGAAAAGGTGATTTTGTGGGTATTTTTGGTTGGTTGCGGTTTTTTTAGTTGTTTTGGGTCTTGTTTTTTTTTGTTGTTGTTGTTCTTTGGTTACCCCCTCACCTCCTACTCCTCCCCAGTAATATTTACTCTACAAACAGTGGCAAGAGAAGCAGAACCATAATAACTTAAAACTTCAGTAACTTTTCCAGGGTATAAAGGTACATGTTAGAAAAATGTGTATTTTTATGTGAAAAGGTCATAACATCATACAACCAAACCAACATCACATGGGTTACATTTCTTATTTGTTATTCTACTTCAGCTTCCTATTTTCTCAGGTGTTTGTGTTCTTTGATGACTTTGCTGTTTGACTATTAAACAAATCATGATCTGCTATGATTAACACATCCAAAACAGAAAAGGAAACAACAAAATACTTCCTTTAATCTTGCCCTTTGAGTGAAAATAGTCTTTACCTCTAAAGGATACTGGTTACTCAACTTTTTTACACTGCTGTAGCAGATGCTTTATAACACTTTCTCTTCAAATGTGACAGTGTGACTAACTTGTGATGATGATAATTGAAAACCAAGAAAGGCTCTGCCTGCTTTCCAAGGCTTCTTAACTCTGAATGAATAAATAAATGAATGGATGTAGGTACTCTTCTTCATCCAAAAATTTCTGGTATGTTTAACTTCAGTAGTTCAAAGATATGCCCTGTATTGTCTGAGGTAATTCCCTATAACAGCAGCTGAAAGGGGGACATTTAGACTTAGGTTTTGCAGATATTCAGTTATCCCCAATTTTTTCCACCTACTTTGTGCAGAATTCAGGTAATTATATTGGTCAGACTTAAATGGAAGCTTGAAATTTAAGACAATTCATGCCTATATCATTTGGATTCTAAACTGGCTACTTATTGTTTTGCTTTTCTTCTTATTTAGCCCTTTGTCAGATCCACTCCATCACCTCATATTGAGAACTTGTTTAGCTTTTAAATCTTCAGGATATCCTTAGTGTTGTTTTGGATGTTTCTGATTACCAGCAGGTTTCAGGATTCTTTTCTGAATCACAAAAATAAACTCTCTATGACTTCCATATAACTTACTTTTTTTTTTCCTTCTTTCCCAATGATAGGGATTGTTATCTTTGTAACTCCATAATCATTTGCGACCTACAACTACAAGCCATAAAGGGTCAGGATTTGAGCAGGAGTTTTAGGGGCATAGGTTTATACTTTAAAATAGTATATCCTATTACTTTTATGCTATTCCAGGAATTAAAAAAAATGTTCACTTGCTTTGCCTTGATAGGCTGTTAGAGATATGTCACAGATGGGAAAGTTTTGGAAAATCTTTTATCTAAATCCCATAAAAGTCAGTTAGAGTATTACAGTGATTTTGATAGATGTGGGATACAACCAACCACATTACAGCTAATGCTGTACCTGTTACTATTTGTTCACAAGTTCAAAATTTAAAGTAGATTCCAAGGTTTCTTAAAACTGTTTGTCTGAAAGAACAATGTTGCCATATTTTGTTGTCTTTCAGATTAGTCACAAAATTTCCAGTAATTTAATTTCAATATTTTTATGATTTGTTATGCAAGACGCATCCTTCAAAGTATGAGCAATGAGTGTGTTAGATCGTTTAGTGTTTTTTCATGTATAGCCTTATGAATTACTCTCATTAGATATAAGTGATTACTGTATGTTTTACTACACTTCAGAAAAAGATAGGCAAATGAGATAATTAAAGATTACAGGATATGTTACAGCACTGGTGAGCAAATATATTTGGCACACTGCATTAATTGGCTTAATAATGAGTGAGATCACTGGATTAATTTAATATGTTTTCAGTATCCCGTGAGGATGTTTGGACAAGACATAGATACAGACATTCAAGTTAGGAAGCAAACATAACGATCAAAGTTTGTAAAACAGAAAAATTATCTTTTTTATTGCTTAGGGTTCTGGAACACATCTCTATATTAAAATAAAAGAACTTTTTCATCATCATTACTTAGTGCCCTCTCGCTACAAATTGAACTGTATTTGATAAACTGTTCGTATCTCAAAAGTGATGCTAGTCGGGACACAATATTTTAATGAAAATCTATGTTAGTATGTTTTCAAAGGTTCCACTATAATACCTTGTCAAGTTGCTGGCTATCTGTAACAAGTGGCATGGGAACAAACGTACTCTTTTCTATTTTAAAGGAACAAAAGGCTGCCAGTTTTTATTTAGGCTTTTCACACCTTCCATTTCACATATTCCAATCCCTTATCAAACTGCTATTTATATTATTCCTGCTACTGTGTTTCCTAGCACTTCATAAGGTAGCAGGGGTATAGAAGAGGACAATTCTGGAAACAGTTATTCGAGTTTTACTGAAAAGTATAATTCCCATAGATCTCCATAATTGAGGGTCATTTCTTCCTGCCAGCACAAGAACCATCAGATGACAGAAAGTAATGAATACATAATCTTCTAAGTTGTGTTTTTTCTGTATGTCAAATCATTTTTCACTGCCCTGAAGACCTGTCTGGTTTCCTTGCATACTAGTTCACCCTGTTGATGCTGAAATTGTGGGAGAGGAAAAGAAAATAAATGCATAAATAAAAGGGAAATAAGATTTTGTCTCCAAACACCAATACAAGGAAATGGAATGAGATAATCAAGACCAAATTGCATTTGCTAAAATATTGCTGCGGAGATGAGTTCAGAGCCAATTGTTCAACTCTTTTCCCAGAATACTTTGATTGAATTATTTGATCAGCCAGTTACAAACATCAAAAAGCAATGCTACTTCAGGTTTGGCAGACTATGAAGGTTTTATCATTCTTGGGGTGCACATTCAAATTAAAAAGGTGAAAAAATATATTATGCTTGTTTGAATGTATTGTTATTTTGATACTGTTATTTTAAGACAGAAAAAAAGTAAGTTAGTTTTTAAAATGTATTTGAGATACAACAGTAGCTTCCCTCTCTCCCCAGACTTCTACCCCAACAGAGCAGCATAAGAACCAAGACATAAACAACCAAATTTTTCACTGTTTGAGCAAACAGCTTTGGTGGAGACTCCTCCATCCGCATGCATAACTTCAAATAACCACCTGATGGTTAGGAAATTCTATAAAGAGATAAAAATGTTAATTTCAATAAATTTTATTTTTTTCACTGACCTCGTATTTCCTTTCTGTATGTTCAGTGGGTGAGATGTTGTGTAGTAGGAAACCAGTGACTTCTTAACTAGTTCCTTTCATTACAAATTTTGAAAGTTAATAGTGACCTGTGCCCTGTTGTTTCAGGGCAAAGATATAATTTTCTTGATAGGGTTGCAGTTAGGTTACCCAAACAAAATCTCAGAATACATCAATACAGGCACTTTCCTCAGTACTTCTTGCTCAAATTGTAACTCAGGTTAGTGGCTTTGTGAGATTGCTAATTTACTGGATGATTCCTATGACTGTATAGGGAGAATGCATATAGAAAAGGGAGAAGAGACAAAAGAACCTAAATAACACAGTGTTTAGTGTATTAAAAGCTCCTTTAGAATTAACCTTGGATACTGTTATGTAGGAAGTTCCAGACTTTCCTGAAAAATGTGGGGAGACGCTGCTCGCAAAGATTTAGGTACATAGTGATTTAATGACATATGAATAGGAGTTTTTCCCATCTCAATTTTAAGTGTAAGGACTTTAAATAGAAACTAAGACACAAATCCTGGGGGAGATCTAGCTCTCAGCCATTTTTTTATATTGATTCTCTTTACACATTATTATCATAATATATAATTACATCTGTTAAATACCCATTTTGGGGTACAATGAAGAACTATTTGTTTTGGATAAAGTTGAGGTTACACTTCTGTGTGAAGAGCAATGTTGGGTTTTTTTTCCTTATTTGATTTATTGGCTGTCTGAATTATTATGTTACTTGTATGCGAGTACTTAGTGCTACTATGTGGTCATCATTATGATTGAAAATTTAATTGGTTTTAAAACACCTAAATTTTTTTAATGACTTTTTTTATTGCCACATAAATCTAAATGAAGATAACAGTAACAATAATTTTAATAGCAATAATGTATAGAAATTCTGGTTTTATGTGTCTACCTTCTTCAAACTAACTTCTCAATACTTCAATCTTCTGCTTATTACTTTTCTCCTGAAAATAATAAAACTTCACTTTTATTTTTCTCGATAAGGGGGTAGAGAAGAAAAGGAAATAAAAGATGAGGTGACTACATGCTTTCAAAAGAAAACATTATTGGAAGGCCAATATATAGTGTTAATTATTTTATGTTTCTAACTTCCTTTTTCTTTTTTTCAGAAACAATATTTTTAAAAAGATACAAAAGAGAACTGAAGGTGTTGCTTGGGGTTTTTTTGTTTGTTTGTGGTTTTCTGAGTGTTATGGTTTTTTTGTTTGGTTTGTTTTTTTTTTTTTTTTTTCAAATATACAATGAAAGCAGTACTGAACAGGGATAAACCACTACTTCTCTTTGTCAAGTAACTGAAATATCTTACTAATAGAGCCCTTTCTTTTTGGCAAATTATTAACCTATTAAATTCTAGGAACAAAGAGAAAACTGCATATAAGCTAATCAATATTTCACAAAAATCATACTACATATTTTCTTCTAATGCAGTATCATAGATTAATGTTTTAAAATACATCTATATTGTATACCATTTTCCTTGCTACTTGGCTTTTATTGAGGTTGTTTAAATGATAAAATTATGAAAGGGGAAAAGCTATTTTTATTTTAAAAGCTACAGAGCTAATTTTCACTAATTGTTCCTCTAGCGTTTAAATTACACATAACTGAGTAGTTTGAAGTGAATACTTTATTTGATACATTTCACCTCTTTATTTGAATTCCACATGAAAACCATACAATTATCATAGAATAATTTTGAAAGCATCTGACACATAATGTTGTTGAATAATTCCTCATCTGAGAATAAGCCTCAATACTTATGTTGTGTAGCTATGGTCATATTATATGCATAAATAAAGCTTTTGTTTTTGTAATCACAAATCATTCATAATTGGACTCCAGATCAAAATGGAAAAAGGAGGTAATAATTAGCTTAATTTTCTTCATACAGTAAGGTTAACTACATTGATATCAGCTGGGATTCTGGCTTGGTCACTCTTTTGAAAATATTGTTTTAAAAAGAAAACCTAGGGTTTTAGAACAAATTTCTGCATATGAATTACCAGCAATGATCAGTACTCACTATTTATTTAAGAACCATTTCTTCTTTTTTTTTTAAATTCTTTTTTTTTCTTTTTTTTTTTTTTTTAAATTTTTTGCAAATTTTAAA
>JANXJC010000008.1:22183370-22196045 GCA_027564655.1 Leptodon cayanensis
CCCCCCCACCCCCCCCGGGGGGGGGGGGGGGGGGGGAAGTGAGCGAGTGGCTGTGTGGAGCTTAGTTGCTGGCTGGGGTTGAACCATAACAATAAGTTTAGCTACAGTGAGGGGAATGTCAGGTTGGCATCATCCTGAGCTCTTCCTCAAGAGGAGTGCAATGTTAATGATGGGGTTTTCTATGTTCTTTTTGGCAACATAAGCAAAGAGTTTACATCTTATTTTACTATTTATGTTGCATGCTAGAAAAATTAGATGCTTTGTATTTGCCCTTTTCATAATCCCTGAAACGAGTTTTCACCTAATTCCTAAATTTGTGTTACTGCCACTAACTAAGCCCTTTTGAGTTGTTGACAGCCCTGGGACTTCACATATCATCCTACGCCCAGATGTTTGATGCCTCTCCTATCATCCCATGCCTGTTCTCCGTTACTCAGCATCATTATCATAGGGTTATAGATAGGTCATTCTACACAGCCTAACTACTTGGGTTTTGCATTTATATCAAAATTATTAACAAGAGGTGTTAGGGTGCCCAATTAAAGAAAGCTAAGCAAAAATTAGAGAAACCATGTTTTAGCCACCTGGTCATTAGACAGTTGTTACAACTAAGCAAGCTAGAACAAACCGCAAACAAGCCAACACAAGTTTGGACAGAGCTGGGTGAATCCAGAATTCTAGCTTATGTTAATAAAAAAATTGTTAATTGCTACTAGTAGTGACCGTATTATACTTATCAGACTGTAGGGCTACACTCTGCTCCTTCCTTGTGCTCTCTGACATCTTCCATCATATGCCTGATGCAGTCACTTATGAACTAAAGTTGCATCTAGTATATAGCATTATACTTTTTTGGTTTTACACCATCTAGTATAGAGAGGTGGATGTTATATTTTTGCATGTCAACTGTTAGAACAATATTGCAATTCCTTTTCAAAAATGATTCATTATATTGGGCAGGATGCTAATTTTCATTACTGGAGGACATACAGATATGTGCCACAGTCAGTCTAAGTTCACAATGAAGCTATGGTACCTTAAAATATCACTGGAGTACTTTGAAACATGGCAGGTTCCTATGTTAAATAGTCTGTCTTGGGAGTTCTATAAGATAACTGACCATGGTCTTTCCAATAATTAATCCATATTCTTTTCTAACCCTAAGAAAGAATAAAAATTGCTAGCAATCAGTAAAATGGTGATGAGAAACTAAATTAAAGCAGAATGGATGTGCACCAGTGGTTTTCATTGTTAAATAAAAATACAATTACTAGTAAGATTTGAGGACTGCTACATATTTTGCGAGGTTGTTTGTATCTGACACCAGTAGATGAATTTCCATGAAAGGTGTTGGTGCTTGTTTAGAACAATAATAGTAGGACTTCAAGCCATCTGGAAAACAATTGGTGAATCTGTAACTCTAACTAATCAGTTTTGGAAACTGACCCACATATAAAGTCATTTTGAAAGTGGAAATGTAAATCAGTATAGGATGAAGCAGTTTTGATCTGTGCTGCTTTAAAAAGTACATTTCTAAGTATTTGTGCAAAACCTGGTGTTGTGATAGGATACAGTCAGGAAGACATTCCTAGTGTACAGTGTGTCTGGCTTCCTCACACCTAAAAAATCCTGAGCACTGAACTGACTGAGAAATATCAAAAGGAAGATAGCAGTCTTGATATATTACTTCAACTAAATCTGAAAGTTATATGGGCATTGCCCTTGTAAATACTTGGATCATTAACCCATGCTAGCTCCATTTTGCCATAATTCTAATTATCAATATGCTGTCTAGTGATTTCTATAGTGTCTGCTTCTCTGCCATCTCTCATCCCCTCTATATTCAACTCTGTAAAAAGAAATGCAAAGGAGAGACAGCTGTTCTCACACTTTTTTGACATTTAGATTATTCATTAGACACCTAAACTGATACGTATATATAGATACATATATGCAGCCTAAATATATAGACACTTATAAAAGATGCTTATAAAAAATAAGAGAAAGAGAGAATGTAAGAAGTGGAGGGTAAGAAGAAAAAAAAAAAAACAAACCCAAAGATGATAAAATCACAATAGACATTAAACTCAGTACATGGTTCTCTCCTGAGTCCAGCTAAGATTTGCTTATCTAGTGGATATATTTTAATTGTTGTTACTGAATCTATTCTTTCTGACCCAAGATGTCACATCACTATGTGGCTGAAGCTATGCTTGCTAAGTTATTCTGGCATTAATCACATTTATTGTTTGCAGGACCACAGTTCTTTTATTTATGGGCACTACCCTTGGGAATGCAGGTCACTGTTATCTAACAGCAGAACCTACAGCTGCTCTTGCTGACTTCAATTTGAGTCTTACTTCCTCGACAGAGGTCATATAGAAGCAATTGAAGTTAATTTTATGAGACATCTGTTATATTTGTGGTTATACTCATTCTTCAAGATTGCCCTCTAAAGTAGCAGTTGCTAAAAGAAAATCAGGCACCTTAAGATCGAAGAAAAACCAACAAATGAGATAAAGTATCAGAAGTTATTTGATGATTACTGTTTAATGTGACAAAGAAGGAAAATATTTTAAATGAAGAAACCCATAATTTGGAGGCTGAAATATATAGCGAAATGTGAAAAGCACAACTCTGAAGCATTTTACACTTGTAATTCTGGAAGAATTCACTGACTGTTAGTGTGTTGCAATACCAAAATATAGATATTGTCAAATACCTAAACGATATATCTACAATCACAATTTTTTTTTCAAAATTCCTATATGGTTTCAGATTATATTAGAGTTTTGTAAATTTATACCTGGAAAATAAAAGAAATAAAACTCTGAGTATTTAGAAGAGGGTTTTTTTCCATGGCTTTTTAGTTAATATGATTTCTCCTTCACAGTAATTGCTACAAATAAAGAAATAAGCAAGAAAAAGTGTATATTCATTATAAAGAAAATCATCCTTCTGAATGTAAGCATGTAGATACACAGGACGGGGTTTTTTTATCCTAAAATGTAGGTGTCTGCTTTGAGTTAGTAAACCTAGATAGTCTGCATAGTCAATAGACATTTCTTGATGTAAATTTATCTCACCCTAAAGTACCATCTTTATTTATTGAAATCAGTCATACACCAGAATTGCCTGTTTCTGTTCAGTGCAAATACCTAAAATGAGAATTCCAGCCAAATTTTTGTCAATTCCATCAATGTACAAAATAGCAATCTATATGTTGATCGTGGAGTTCTAGCAGTTGAGGAATGATGTGGTCCCAGAAGACAGACACAGACAAACAATTGGTTGTGGTGTGGTATTGTCTCAAGATAAGGATTTCAAGAATTAGTTCCCTCCATTTTTTAGGATTTTTTTTCCTTAGGACTATTTACTTAGTACTTCTTAAGCTGTGTAAATTATTTTGCTATGTCTGTTTTTTCTCTTACACGTTACTCCCATTAGATTTTTCTGTTTTAACAGAGCCGCACTCCAAGATTTCTTAATGTTTCTATTGAGAAACTTGTCCTTTCCCCTTCCTCACACTATTTTTTTCCATGTATTCTACGTATAGAACTGTCTATATACTGAAACATTCTTTATTTTCCTATGCAATGTTTTGGAAGCTGAACAAACTCCATATTTTAGATTCAGACTGTCTGAAGAAACAGTCTCATAGGAGATAGATGGATGGTTTTTCTGAAGGTACCATTAAAATTAAGAAACATAATCTGCCATTTCCACAGAGCTTTTTCTGCTGGTAAGTAGTGCCAGATATTAACTTTTTAATGCATTTGATTATTTCAGTTTCTTCATAAACATACTCTTATCGTTTTTCCTAAAACTCCCATATGGACCAGGTCAACTGGAAAATGAGCTTATCCAGCTCCTTTTTTCAGCCTAATTTATCACACAATCAGAATTTTCCTGCAAGTATAAATTGCAAAAATTCTGGATTAAACCAGCCTTAATCCAATGTCACATCCCTGCTATAGCTCAGATTGGTTTTGCAACTCTTACTCTTTTCACACATCACTTCTTTTCTTCCTCCAAGTATTATATCCTCATCAATACATTTAGATCATATTGTGCTTTTAATTCTGTTTGGTATCCCTTTTTAACTTGATACTTTTCACAACAATGTATTTTATTATTGTTTTCTGATCTGAGGTATATCCATACATTTATGCAAGATACACTGTTGTAAACATATAAACGAGTCCACTTTTTATGGCTTCTTTTTGCTAATATCCTTATTTATAGAATGACAGCACTCACATCCTGCTTAAAAATAATTCTCACCCTATTACCTTTAAGGAGGGTTTTCTAAATATTTTCGGACATTTTAGTTATGTATTTTATGGAGAAATCACCTGAGGCAGGGAGTCAGTCTCAGTATCCTTCTGCTGCTATTTGTAGCTTTTGATGTTCATGCAGTGATGTGACTTGTTACATTTCTTGCAACTTTTTCTATGTGTTGCTCATTGTCTCAGACTGTTGATAGTTTTGGTTTGGTTTGGTTTGCTTTGACTGTATTACATATTGCATGCAGGTCTGTGATTGTTTTCAGTGGACTCTGACTATGACACCTGCATGCATTTCTGCTTCTTTTTGTCTAAAATTTTGGATTCTCTGAGATAACCAAAGTGCCAAAATATTTTTGGTCTCTCATAAATTTCAACCTGTGCCAGGTTGTATAATATTTGCCTGGCAGATAATTTCCTTTTTAGACTTTTATCATAGACTGTCGTCACAAATTTATGCTTTTATAAAGGTTTTAATCAGTTTCTCAAAACTGCATTACTGGCTTTTAAGGCTTTGATGAGTTGCAAAATCTATAGTTTTATCTGTCCTGTATTTAACACTTAAAAAAAATAAAATAAAAAAAATCAGACACTTCTTTTCCATGCAGTGCAGTCCTCTCAAATTATAATATGGTTTCATAATTAGTATATTAAGCTAATTGTAAGCTGTCAAAATCTTTAGTAATTCCAGAGCAGTCATTTCCAACACCAGCATGTCAGAATTAACAAGAACAGCTGAGCTTTCTTTGTAGGTACCCACTGTTTTGAGCCAGAGACCAAAGTACTCTTTGATCTAGACCTTATTGTCCTGTTCTAGTTGTCCTTCATATTTCTTTTAATTTTTAACACTAGCTGAGCTTCAAATCGTTCATTGTTCCTATGGTAAATTTCCTAGGTAATAGTACCTCTGTTTTCACATCTTGCTTAGGCATCATTCTAAATTCCATATTTGCAAAAATGTTAGCAATGTTGCTGTCAAGGAGCACTTTGAACTAACAGATGTGGGATTTGTCCTCCAGAGGCACATGTTGTTTTGTTGTTTGTTTTTCTTTTTTTAGATTCAGACTTCTGAAATTCTAAATGGGGATGCGTCAGATTGAACCTATCAGCTATAGTGCAGTGCTTAGTTATTCAGTTACCGGATCAACACCTATATTTTGGACAATCCTAATTTTTAGACACCACCTACACTAAGAAACATATGATTTGAGTACACAGTAACTGCATTTCATATCTCAGTTGTATATTTATGCAGCATTACACATGGAACAGTGCTGGTTGAAGTGTTTCCACATCCTGGGGATACATCTGCACGTCCCGCTTGCATCTACATCTCCCATTTGCCAAGAAAGTACTTGAACTACCAGGAGATTCAGTGTTCCCAATTAAATGTTTTTGCATTATTCATACAGTTAAGTTTATATCGGCCTTCTTGTTGGGACCAAAATAAATTTAGAAATATGTATATTGTACAAACAGAAGATGATCATGTACAAATTACGATTATGACTATCGTTATGTTGCTAGGACTTCCTGCAGAAGGAAAAGTTATGTGCACTTATTTTAGGTTGTCTGGAGTTTCACATCACACAATGAAACATTTCTAGGCTACTGTGACAAGGGACAGAAGACTGTCTGTCCTGAGTCAACCAAAGGTCCATCTAGCCCAGTACACTACAGGGTATCTTGGGAAGCATGTAAGAAAGGGGCAAGCATGAAAGATACTTCTTCTAACCATTTATGCAAATGGTGTTGAAGTGAAGTTACATAATTACTGTATAATTATTGCATAATTACTCAACTAACTGTGCTTATGATGAGATAGCCCAACTCCTTGTTTCATAGGAAGAGTAATCGATGGGTAGATGGCTGGGTCTCATACATACCTGGGAAGAGGGAGATAGGTGTGTCTTAAATACAGAATGCTCTGAATTTCAGAGGGGAAATTGCACTGGATGTGTTTTCCATTCAAGTTTCATTCAGACTTCAGAACACAAATTCTCTTAATTCACCACGGCCAGTTATGAGTAAGTCTAAGAACTGTACAGTCTTTATTTATATTTTCCTTTTCTATTTTATGGTATAGGTAAGTCCCTGGACTATCACAGACTCATCATTTTCTCTCCCCTTTATTATGATCTCCTCTTCCAAAGACTTTCTAAATTGGTCAAACTTCTAATATAAAGAAATGAAAAAAACTATTATCTCTTTTCTCACTTATATAAGGAACAGTAATCACAGTCATCCACATGAAAAGATCATTGTTATTCCTGCATTCAATCCAGTTTACCTCTACTTTGTCTCACAATCTGCTGCCAGTGTTTTAAAGACCTCTATCAGGCTTCTCCAATGTGTGCTTTTTGACTTTCTCTTTTTTCCTTCATTAGCAATCTACTCTGTTTATATCCTCCCACTGCACTTACCGTTACAGGTATTAGAAGCTTTGTAGCTACTGGCATTTGCAACAACCTTTCTCTGCCTCTGCTTCATCAGCTTGCCACCTCATTTTACATTTCAAACATATCTTTTCTCTCTTAACTGTTCTTCTTAGTTTTTATCTCTCTCTAACATTACTCTTCCCTTTAGATTTATTAACCAGCTCTGAAAATTGGATATTGTGTGTGTGAAAAGAGAGTCATAATATTATAACATGGTAATGTTCAGAAGGGTTTGTAACACTATCACAGGTTTTGTTTGTTTGTTTTAATTACATATGTAGTTTGAATGTGCTAAAATAAAAGGCAACTGAAGAAAAACAATACAGACATTATGATCTCCATTCAGTTGCCCATGTATTTCCTACCAAATGTAATTTGAGATGTCCTAAAGTATCCCAGCTGGCTTCCAGCTGCCACTTCAGAAAGGTTCCTGTCTCCCACAATCATATCTGCCAACTGTGTCTGAACCTTTCAGATAACCTAAGATGTCTCAAAAATACTGTGTTCAGGCAGCTGAACTGATTTCTAACTGCCTAATAAGAATGAACTGAACTGCCCCATAGATATCCTTGACTATACGGAGTAGATCCTCTGTGGCTAGAATGAGAGAAAAGACCCCTACTTCATGTGAAGACCTCCAGATGTAAGCTTCTAACTAGAGATAAATCTGGAACTGAGTCAGAGCCATAGCACAGTTTGTATGCTTAAGAATTATTTGTAGTTTTGAGAAAGGAAATTCAGAAAAATAAAGCAACTACATGAATTAGCTCTATAGCTACAAAATGGCCTTGACTCATTTTCCCATACTTAGTTATCTGATGACTTCTGCAATATTGTTATTATGGCATGACATCCAGCTGGTGCTGTGTCAGGACACAAGTCTCTCTTATGTTCTCATCTCTCTGACATACAGATGTCTTAGGGTAGGGAGCTTCAAATGACTTCCACATGTCTATCTGTCTTTATAAACCAGTTGTGACCACCTTTAAGCATCTAATTTAGATGTAAAAGACTGGATGATAACCTCCTTTGGCTCACTCTTAAGCAGTAGAGAGATGTGCTTTAATACTAGTCTAGTTTCTGCCTGAGCCGTGGACCACTGGAACTTAGGAGAGTACTGGTGTAGAAGCATCACTGAAAATATGTCCTGTTCAGTAGTTTTAAAAATAGAAATTTCATGTGAGTAGCAGGAAAGGCAATTTTTGCATTTTCAAATTCAGACATTAGTGGTAGAGGGAGGTACTGGAAGGGCTGGTAGAGTGATAGACCATAGGAAGCTAAGATTAGTTGTGGGTCAGACTATGGGAATTTCTATTGTTAGGGCTTTATCTAAAATGCAAAATGGAAAACAATTAAAGGATTATAGTGCCTTCATTTTCCCTTTAGTGGAATAAATAAGCATTTTATTGTTTTTCTTTTTGATACATAGCTATATAATATTTCATGCTTGGAACTGTTTATTTTCTGCAGAAAACTTACAATAAAAGAGTCCAAAATGAGATATTTCTTACAGACAGCTCACATTTTAATACACAGACAGCTTATTAAGAGCAAATAGTGCTCTAATATTAGAAATAGTATCTTTATTGATTTAAACAGGAATAATTGTAGGTACTTTTATATATGTAATTTTTTTCACTTTTTTTGTTTTCTTTTTTTTTACACTTTGATCTCACAGTGGAACTAATTCTCATTTACAGTCTCTCTAAGTCCCACTATTGTGAGGCTTTTTCCTGTTATACTTTCTCTGTTCCCAAGCTTACTGTCCTTACTAGATCCCACTCTAGAATTGCATTCCTTTTGTTAAGGCCTGTTTTCCCAAACTATCTAATTTTGATGTCTTTTTTTCCATGAGTTCATCCTGTCCTTCTGCTCTTCACTGATGTATCTCAAATGTTGACATTACATCTAAAAAGAGCATCTTAATCTTCCTTTATAACTAGTAGAGAAAAACAGGGCATGTCTATGGTTAATATCAGCCAAGTATACACTTTTGCATGGGTGGGATTAATAGAATCCTTGAAGTACTAATTTTTCACCAGCTACTCCTTTTTTTTTTTTCTTTCTAATTGCTACAGGTCTTCTCTTATTATTTGTGTTCTGTGATAAACAGAAAAAAATATATCGTGCCCAAATTCAAGTTTTCTTTCATGTCCATATATTCATCAAGAAAAGATGATATTAAGATGTGACTACAGAAGGAGGGCTTTGCAGCCCTAGGACTTTGACAGATTTCTTTGAGGTATTATGCATACACTGAGCTGAGAGGCATTTTCAGGGAAAAGAGACAAAACCCTCTTCATTCATTATTTGTAAATTCAGATATGTTTTGTTGTGTGGGGGCCTCAACTGTGTTTTATAAAATACTGTCATTTCTTTCTTAGGAAAAGTGTCATATATGTATATATAAAGCACTATCCTGCTTTAAGCTTTAAAAAAATAGTTTACATACAAGAACATATACGCTATGTCTGAAACTACACGTTCTTATGATACAGCTTATGCTACAGCAAAGTAATATTCTAAACGTTTTAAGTGTTCATTCCTAATTCCTTTATCAGTATTTCTTCTCTTACTCCCTCTTTAGGTAAACTGTACATTTAGCAGTAAACAGAGTAAAAAATATGATACTGATGCAAAAGCTGTTGCTAATGACATGATTTGCTCTCAGTCTCATTATTTTCTGAATAATAATGACAGCTAATTTAAACTTAATGCACAGGCAATTTCTTAGAATATCCATGCCAGCTTCAGAAAGACAATGATGCCAAGGCTGAGTTAAGAAAGTGAAACACAATTTAACAGATTTTCAGCCCACTGAGCAAAGATAAAAATTCTTTCATAAGATGTTGCAGTGCTGCAAATGAGAAATCATTCATTATTCACCAAACATACAAACACTTCAAGGACTCACTCTAATTCTAGAATCTTGTTCTATTAAAAGTACTTATGCATGGATATCTACAACATTGGTAAAACAGTGAGTTTTTGTGTACTTGAAATTACAACAATTGTGTAAAATCTATACTTGGATAAAGCTATCATTTGTCATATAAGTTTTAAAAAAAGAAAAACAGGAAGCATGCAGCCTATATTGAAAACAGAAATCAATTATTAAATTATCAGGCACTACTCCAAATTGAGCTTGTTACAGAAAATAATATTTTAAAAATTAACTTTGTGATGCTTATTTCTCACTGTTTCAGTAGCGAGCTCTTAGGATTAACTGTTGGACTTTCTGAATCTTGTCTTCCTTAACATAATATAGGTCAAGAGTAGTGTGGTTGAACTCAATAAAACTAGAATTTCAAAACAAGGGTAATTGAGAAGCATATCTAGTAAATCAATACAGAAACCACTTTTTTTCATCAACTTTTGCTGTTAAGCTTATCTAGAAAAAGTATCACTATGAAAACTAGGTCTAAATACTCTGTCCAGGTTTATTTGCAGTAGTCCATGGCTGCAAAAGAATTAGACGGTATTCAAATTAGCCCATGTTTTGCTGATGAGGAGCATGGTGAACAGGGCCAGCAAGCAGGGAATAGCAGCTAGGGTGAAGGAAGTAATTATTTACTATGAGGGTGCTGAGACACTGGAAAAAATTGCCCCGAGAAGTGGATACCTCACCCCTGAAAACATTCAAGATCAGGTTGGACCAGGCTTTGAGAACCTAATTTACTGGAAGGTGTCCCTGCCCATGGCAGGGGCGTTGGAACTAGATGATCTTTAAAAGTCCCTTCCAACCTGAACCATTCTATGATTATTCTATGATTCTGTGAAAGTTATTTGTTATTTGAAAAAAACGCCAGGTTTCTGCTTCTGCTCTTTCCTGATAAAGGTGCGCCTACCTCTTCAGCTTCACCCGTTAATTGATTAGTCAATGCCAGGCTCTTATTCAACAACTGTTAAGGGAGCGCCAGTTTAACTTATTGCTGTGGACTGACAATGAATGTGGCAACCAGGATGAGCAAACAAAGCTTTGACAGTAAATGCATGAGAAGCATGGAAGAGATCCTAGAGGAGCTGCTCAGACAGCATGGGACTGCTTGAGACGGTACAACCAAAGAAATGCCTTGCAGCAGAACACAGGTCCTAGCACCAGCTGGACAGTATGTCTCTGCAAATTAGAGACCTCAATCCAAATGAGGGTCCTAAGGGAAGATTTTATCTGTTCAGGTCCTTGAGTGCAGGAAATGCCCTGTGCTTCTCTTTGTGTCTGGGGACACCAGCTCCCAAACAGGAACAGACACCTTTCAGAGGTGAACAGACACAGGGTAAAGAATAAAGGACAAATTATCATGAATGAAATTCTGATTAGATACTAAGGAAAAAAGAAATAATCACTGAGGTTCATCAAACACTGGAGAAAGTTGACTAAAAAGGCTATAGAATCTCCATCCTTGCAACTATTCAAAACTCAGCTGGGCACAGTCAAGAACAATCTTACCTAGTACCTTCAGAGCTGGCCCTACCAAAGGAGGAGTTGGACAAAGTGACCTTCAGAGGGCCCCTCCAACCTAAGTGATGTTACAATTCTGTGATGATGGGTGATGATGTCACAGGACAGTTCTCCTACAGAATCATATGATGCCCTCAGAAACACCTTCTTATTTCCATTTCAGAACATTTCTGCTAAAAGTTTGTCATAATCCTAATCAGCCAGTTCTGCTGTTTTTTAATTTACTCACACTGTTATTAATTATGTTACATGTGCCAATGAAATAACCATGAGCAATTGGATGCATTCACAGAGTAAATCATAACAGACTGAATAGTTATATTCTGTCTCGTAAGCAACCCCTTCAGCTCTTACATCTGAGATTCATGTGATTATTGAACTGAGGACCAGCAACCATGTATATCTATCTCAAGGGGCTAAAATAGAAGAAGACCAGAATACTAATTATGTAGTGGTAGAACTATGCTTAAAAGGATCTTTTCTGAAAGCAAAGAAAGGAGAATGCAGGTTGTCTTGAGCTCTAATTTGCAAGTTACAAACTAATTTTCTTTCATGACCAAAACTACAGTGTGAAATAGGTAGAAAAGAGTTATATCTTGTCTAAAATCAGCACCTGAATGTGAACTGAAAGCCACTAAAATAAAATTAACCATATCAAATTGATTTTCAGTTCTTGATGTTTTTCTTAAAAAAATTTCCACAAGCTATCATTTCCATTGTTCCACCAAGTAAAAGTGTTCCAAAGTGTATAAAGCCAATACAACAACAAATGAAAAATATGTTGATAGCTGCCTCTGAAGGAAATCTGTATTGTGTTCTTTCTAGCCAATGATGACTGGAAGTATTTCTGGTCACTTCACCCTTCAAGAAATCTACTCATTGACCAATAATAATAATAATAATAATAATAATAACAACAACAACAATAGTACTCCCCTCCAACATTACGCTGTCATGATTCTCTTGAATGCACTCCTTAATACAGGAAACAATAACAGCTTATCGCAATTTCTTACAATATTTTATTTTCTCAGTACTCACTTGTTAAACAATTTGTGCTTACAGAAAACAGTCTTACTCTAGCTCTTTACCAGAAACTACGTTTTATGAGGAAATCACATTGTTAAGGTTTGCTAAAATGGAAATGTAAAGCTGTGTACTGATAGAAGTTTGTTACCAAAATCATCTGTTATGGCAGAAATTGAGCTGATATAGTCTGAAACAGGGATGGTGTGGAGATCTGAAAATTAAAAAGGAGCTTCCTTCTGCATCTAGAAAAGAAAACACACATAAATAAAGACTTGAATAGAAAAAGCATCCAGTGAATGTAAGTTGCATTGTGCTGGTTTTGGCTGGGGTAGAGTTAATTGTCTTCACAGTAGCTGGTAGGGGGCTGTGTTTTGGATTTGTACTGGAAACAGCACTGATAACACAGGGATGTTTTCGTTCCTGCTGAGCAGTGCTTACCCAGAGCCAAGGGCTCTTCTGCTTC
>JANXJC010000008.1:22196236-22304148 GCA_027564655.1 Leptodon cayanensis
TCGGCGTGATGGAGCCCTGCTGTCCTGGAGATGGCTGAACGTCTGCCTGCCCGTGGGGAGTGGGGAATGGATTCCTTCTCTTGCTTTGCTTGTTCGCTGGGCTTTTGCTTTACCTCTTAAACTGTCTTTATCTCAGCGCACATTTTCCCACTTTTACTCTTCTGATTCTCTCCCCCATCCCACCAGGGAAGAGTGAGTGAGTGGCTGCGTGGGGCTTAGTTGCTGGCTGGGGTTAAACCACGACGTGCACTAAAGAATAAGTAACACAGGTGTATCACCTTATCATTAATTTAATGACAAATACCAGTGCTCGTGGATTGCATAATATTTTTCTTATGTTGGTCTCAAAATATTTTGCAAGGATGAGCTAACCATGTGTCTCATATTGCAGCTGGTAAGAAAGGTTTTTTTCTCCAATAAAAAAGAAAAATCAATTGTCTAGTACCATTCAAGATTGTCAACCTGTTCAAGAATGGAGCACAGGCAATCCTGAGTGACTTCCTTTTGTCAGGCTGCTAGAACTGCAACCCGCATATCTCAGTCCCTTCGACGCTGTTTGATTATACAAGATTCACTGATTCAGTGAGTGATGATTCAGATGGTTCAGGGCCCATCTAAATCTTAGAACATGTCTGCTGCTCAATTTTCTATTTGTTGTTTATCTCTTCTGAAGTTTCCAGTTATTAGGATAGCTCCTTTTTCCTTGGATGCCTGGAAATCTGCCTCTCATAGGGGGAAATCTCAGCTCCTGTTCAGCATTCTTGACTTCTAGTTGCTTCTGGGCTACTTCTGATCATATGATCATTATCAGAGAATTATGAACAATATAATAATTTTAATATATAAAATGAATAATAGAATCTCAGAGTATGATATTTGTATATGTGATAGGATACCCACCTCTGGGTTCAAAACACAGTTATGGAGGCACTGGTACACTTTGCAAAAGAAAAAATTGTTCCTGTCAAAATGCAGGACAAAAAATACAATACTGATAAAGTTATCCAAATTATACTATATTTCAGTAAGTGTATTTGAAAATGAGTTTGGTTTTATAGGTCTTCTGAAGTTCTAAAAAAACATTAAGATTTGAAAGAGACTTTCAAACCCAGCAGAAATCAAACTTCACTTTATACTTTAAATAATGTTTTATATAAAAAAGATGTTATGAACATAAAAAAGAGAATTTTCTGAGTTTCTGAGATATATTAGTTCAAGAAGATGGAAGGCAATTCCTGAAACACTTTTTCTTAATTATTAGTTTAATATTAGAAATGTGTGAAGGAGCAACTTTTTTGCTGAACTTCCTTTGATTCAATAGCTGTATGAGCAGCCGAGATGAAGAAGAATACTGAAGAATAACATGTTGCTGCAATTGCTGCAGTTCTGATAGAAAAGGCTGCCAGAGTGGTTTTAAATTTATGCAGGCTGGAAGTACCAGTTCTGCAAACATTCCAGTACATTCTCACATGTGGGTTGTATATGTGTGTGTGTGTTTATTTATTTATAACCTTTTATTACTGTTTTTTTCCAGTGATTGCGGTCTGTCTCCTCTACTCTAATACTCTGTGAAAATAACATGCAAGGTTCTCTTTTGTGCTGTGTGCAGCTCCAAGGGAAAAAAAAAAAGAAAACAAAAAACAAAATGAAAAGAAATGGTTTGTGCTTGCATCTTGACAATAACTGCAGCAACAGAACCATATAAAAAGCAAAAAACTCACTGGCTTGATGTTATGGGCCTTCAGATTTCGTAACCATTCATGAACAGGTGTTTCTTGCTGCACTCTATAGGAATCCTATAATGAGACTGTCTTCCAGAGAGTCTACCTGCTGCAGTACATGAGACAGATTTCTGGAACTGGAGGTCAGGACTATTGGTTACCAACCCATGCTCCTGCAGTGTATGTATACTTGGCATTAGAGACTCATCAGATGATGTTCATACACCACAAAGGAAATCCTGCCTGCATCTAGTCCAGATGAACACTTGTGCGATGGTGAAACAAATACACTGTGGTAAGAAAATATAAAATTAAGTCCAGGTGTGCCTAAGGCTGAGGAGAAGATTACCATGAGCCTGGCAAAGAACTCAGAGTGGTAACATCTCAATGTAATCCTGCCCCTTTCTTCTAAAGGGAGCCTGCAACGGTCACTCTTCGGTGGGACCCAGAGGAACGCTGAGACACTGAGCATAACTCCAGGGAAAAGGAATTGATAGTTGACAGACACTTGGCAGGGGGGAGGACACAACAACCAAATAAAAAAACCAAACCAGAAAAACCTCCCACACCTGTTTAACATATTTTAATGAGATTTTTCTAATTAATTAGGCAATGTGGATTATTAGACAATTAAATCATTAACTAGGCAAACAATTAATTCTAGGTTCCATGTATATGGTGTGTTCTGTTTTGCCATAAGATTTGTGAGTGGAACAGTAGGAATGGCAGGAAGTAAAAACTCCAAATTTAGATCTTATTTTATTCCTCACAAAGCAGATGAACTTTCATAGAATGTTATTTAATTGATAGAATGGATACATTTTTTTTTATGGAGTTAGAAGGCATTCAGGTCTGTGCCTTATTTCTATCTCATTATTTTCTTTCTGGAGGAAAAAAGGAAACAAAAAAGCAACCCCAGATTTATCTGCCTTTAATGCATGCATAGTATTTGTCTTCTTGTACATAAATGTTGAATAATTTAATAAATGTTATTACACTTAATATGCTTGCAACCTTTTTTTAAGTTTAATAGTAGGAAAATGATGGATACTAACAATCATATGGATGAGGAAAGCATAATAATTGAACTCAAATGTTCTAATGATAGCACTTTGAAAAGCGGGATTTGAATTGTTTTCACAGCTTTACAAATGTCAGTATCTGTAACTAATATGTCATTCCTAATGAACTTATATGAAATAATCATTGTTTTATGATACAACATTTAAAACCTAAATTACAGATAGTAAATGGTAGTGCTCTCACTGTAATTAAATAGGAATTAACCTGTGGTGTTCTGACGAACTCTGGCAAAGCAATCATTATTTTGTGACGTGTAATTATCCAACTAAAACCACAAGCACTGCATTTTTATTTTTATCGTAGTTGTTGTTATTGTTATTGTATTTTGTCTTTGAGATACTGTTGATTGCAGTGGAAGTTACTCACAAACATCTCTGAAAATCTCACAATAAATTGTATTCAGTCTGTCTACTGTGGCACCTAAACAGATTTCTGAGACCGGACATAAGCGATACTGGGTTCTGATCTATTTTCCTACATTATACATATATTTGTCATTAGAAATTCATTAGACAAAATGTATGCTTAGTAATACCAACTGGGGCAAGAAGCCCATCTTACCCTATTGCTCACAGTAATGAACTCATTGGTGTAACAGAAAATCAGATCACAGTGTGTTTTTCCCTCTCTATGGTCTTAGATTCATTTCTGCACAGGAAGCAATTTTCAGTGAGAAGGAAAGCACTTTGACGGTGACTCAAAGCGTGACATGAGCTGATGACTACTATATTGCTCTGCAACATTCACATAACAAGTTTAAACATTATATGTGTATATATGGCATAAGACATAAGTTATATTTCTTAAAGAAGTACATTAAATAGTAGGAAATCATGTAAAGAAGAGCTTTGCATGTGCCTCCTCTGAGTGTATCAGATGAAGAGCTTAAATTCAGCTAGTCATGTGCTTTGTTGGAGCATACTGTTTGACATTTCCTAAAAGCTTTCTGTAGGTGGCACTCTGAGCAGAACGTGGGAACATCAAGTCATTCTTCTAAGTCACCTGGAAATCTGTAAAGTGAGGTATCATCTGCTTCGTTTAACCATTCTACCATGCTTTGGATATCTTAGGGACTCAGCACAGGCACATGAATCACAGTATAAGAAAAGAGGATGGAGAAAGATAAGATGGAGAAAACAACATGAAGGAGAACACTGGCATATGTAGTATAATAAGTAACATGATACACAAATAATACACATATTACTTAATTCTGACACATAAAATAGCTCCGCAGCTGATGCTGTCACAGGATATGATGGTAGGACAGCTTTAAAGCGACAGTGATGCCGTCTCTACAGGGACTGTAGTGTAGTATACCAAGAAAATGCCCATTGCCTTTGTTGTAACTGGTGGTTGGAAGATATCTTTTAGTGACTTTATACATCTATATACTTTTTAAAATTTGTCTCTCTACACCTTTATTCTGTGAATGATACTGATGGAGTACTGCTGTTGCGGTGTGTGTTTACAGGAACAGTACCGATGTTATCAGCAAAGCCATTGGTAAGAAAAGATGTCATCTACAGCATTCCAGAAAAATGGTCATGTTCTAGAGGTCTGGTTTTTGGACATATTATAATTTTTTTTCCCCCCCAAAATCATTGATTTCAACTGGAGACAGAGTTAGGAACTATTACATAAACTCCTTCATACTTCGCAAATAATATAATCATCCAACAATGTTATTTAATGATTCTGTAGAGTTATTGTGATAATTGATTATGATAGCATGAAAATTTTGAACACTTTATGTTTATGAAAAAATCTGTTAGTCCCTACCTAATTCCTATATGCAGAGTACTTAACAGCATAAGTTATCAAGAGTTTTCACTTCAACTATTTAGAAATCTAAGCAGTTTGTTACAACTGAACTTGCTTTTCAATTATTCATTAATACTTATTTTTTCCTCATTTAGAGCAGTCTCTGAAACCTCACTGCCACCTGTAATAATGTGAAAAATTCTAAAGAGGAATCTAATTTAAGTATATCAAGACAGTATTTATTTTTCATAAGAATTAACTGATGAAACAATACTGTTAAAACATGAAGAGCAAATTAAAGAAAAAAGTTTCAAAGGAAGAGTGTCATCCTTAGGGAAGAATTTATGACTTTTAAATTAAACAGAATTTTTAGACTACATTAGGTTAAAATGAGCTGTTTTGGTTAAATATTCAAAGGTCATGATTTTTGAGAAACTGTACTATTTGGTAGACTTAGCACATCATCAAAATAATAGAGGCAGACTTCTGGTATTCACATATAGAATTATACATTAATGTTAAACTATTTCTTCCATCTGTATGAGTGCAGGAATGTCACCATCATAGTTAAGGACTAGGAAAAGGACTAAGAAATTAGTTATTTGTTCTTTACATACTTAATTGCTTTTACAAGTAAGTTCAAAAAAGTTGTTTTAATGTAGTGGTTTGAACTCATGTATCTCTGAGAAAACACCTTCCTCTGCTGTTTTTATAAACATCACCATTTGTTTGTTTGTTTTTTTTAGCATACACTTTATTAATAGGAATGGTACAGAGGAAAAGTGTTAGCCTTAAAACAGTAAAAAAGAGTAATGAGCAAATCCAAGATATGAATATTTAGAACTGAGGTGCCAAGACATATCATTGTATGGATGTTTGACACTACAGAGGAATCCTTGATCTGAGTCAAATGCATGGGCTTAATTAAGTGCATAGATTTTTTTATATGATGCATAGGAAGAGTTACATACTTCAAGAAGAAGCAGGTTCATTTTATTGTACTCTTTATTTTCAGAGTATTATCATGAGGAAAGTACCGTGCGAATGAAGCTACCAGGTGCCAGACTTGATCGGAACACATCTGACCAACATGGGACAGGAGCTGAGTGAAAGTGTCCATGTGTCCTCTAAAATGCTATCCAAAGCATCTGCAATTCATAAAACATGTCCATCTACCTTGTGTCATAGTTCATGCTAAATATGAGGAAAAACACCAAGACTGATTCCTAAGGATAAAAAAATTTACTGGACCAGAAAAAAAGTGTTTCTTACTGGACCAGAAAGAGAAGGAGAGGTTTTGAGTGAAAATAAGGATAGATGCTTATTCATACCTATTCCACAGACTTTTAGTTTAAGATGCCAAGTGTATACAGGAAGACCTAGCAGGAGGTGACTGCAAACCAGGATTTCTTTACATCAGGTAATTCCCTAACAAATAGACTGCAGAATAACATACTCTTCCTGTTTCTTTTGGGGCCATATAAAACTTCTGCACAATTCCATAGCCTCAGTAAAATAGGTGGAAGTACTCTCAGTTCCTGTGAACTGCCTCCAGTCTGCAGGGTTAAACCTCCAGCAGCAAAGGAAAGAACTGAATGCAAACTTTCTGTTTGCTCAGTGAGCTCTGATCACCACATCTGGCATGTATACATACACATATATTTTAAGTAACAGCCTTCTCTGTATTTAACAGGGATCTTGATAAGGACCCTCACAGGACTCAAGTAGAAGTGTAATTGTTTAATAGATTTGAATATAGCTTAGCATTAGCATCTTTAGGCCTGCTAAAACTGCACAAAGGTCACATAAGAATAAGAAGACAGCTGTTGAACAGGGAAACAGAGAACTGAAGTTTGAGATGCACAAATAAATGTTGCTTGAGTCCCACTTAATGTACCTCTGTTCTCACCAGTCCTGCCCCAAGGCATATCATTACCTATTCCCTGATGTCAAAGTTTCCATTCATATTTCTGCAAATCTACTTTCCCTTTTGCTTTAACTGCTTTAAATGTGGCAAAACCACTTTAGGGATGAAAGTAAAATAGTGCATATGAAATCAATTGGCATAACACATGGAAATGATGACACATTCCTCAGAGAGGCTGAAGGTTAAGAGCTAAATTAAGCTTTTCTTTTTTTCTCTTGTTGTGGTAACAGCGGGGAGGGAAGGCACTGCCAACAACTGGATCAGAATCAATAACGGCATCTGTTACTGAGCTAGCCAGAATCTTCCCTAGATTTTTTTTTATTCAAAAGAGGAGCAGAGATTTATCATGTAAGCTGAGGGAAAATCAAAGTATTCTGAGCACTCTGATATGACATCATAATTATGATTGACAATGAATTCCTTGTCTATGATAGATAACACCTTACTGAAAGAAAATCAGACAAGGAAAGAAACTTTTAGTTATGACAATAATATAGAAGAAGACCCTTACCCATGCCTCCTTTGGATGCCAATTTGTGTCCCTGTACTGATTTTGGCTGGGATAGAGTTAATTTTCTTCACAGTAGCAACTATGGGGCTATGTTTTGGATTTGTGCTGAAAACAGTGTTGACAACACACCAGTGTTTTAGCTACTGCAGAGCAGCGTTTACATAGCATCAAGGCCTTTTCTGTTCCTCATGCTACCCTGCCAGCGAGCAGGCTGGGGGTGCACAAGAAGTTGGGAGGGGACAGAGCCGGGACAGCTGACCCCCACTGACCCCAGCTGACCCAAGGGATATTCCAGACCATATGATGCCGTACTCAGCAATAAAAGCTGGGGGAAGAAGAAGGAAGGAGGGACGTTTGGAGTGATGGCGTTTGTCTCCCCAAGTCCCCGTTGGGCGTGATGGAGCCCTGCTGTCCTGGAGATGGCTGAACGTCTGCCTGCCCGTGGGGAGTGGGGAATGGATTCCTTGTTTGCTTTGCTTGTGCATGTGGCTTTTGCTTTACCTCTTAAACTGTCTTTATCTCAATCCATGAATTTTCTCAGTTTTACTCTTCCAGTGCCCTCCCCTGTCCCACTAGGGGGGAGTGAGTGAGTGGCTGTGTGAGGCTGAGCTGCCTGACAGGGTTAAACCACAATAGGCCCTCAAATGCTGCGATGGCTGCAGTACAGAAATGTCTGTCAAATACAGAAGTGAACCTATAGCCTGTTCAATGTACTTACCAACCTTGGAATGTTGTCTTCAGCTAGCACAGAACACCTACAAGTTCCAAAATCCCTACACCTTGCAGACAAAACTACAGTTTTTGCCAAAAATAGTTGGAAATAGTGTTATGGTTTAAGCCCAGCTGGCAAGAAAGTATCACGAGGCCGCTTGCTCACTCCTCCACCCCGGTGGAATAGGGAGGAGAAAATATAACAAAAAGCTTGTGGGTTGAGACAAAGACGGGGAGGGATCACTCACCACTTATGGTCTTGGGCAAAAAAAGACTTGACTTGGGGGAAAAAAACAAAATCGATTTCATTTGTTACCAACCAATTCAAACCAAGGATAATGAGAAGTAAACCCAAACCTGAGCACACCTTCCCCCCACCCCTCCCTCCTTCCCACCTCAACCCCACTCCCGGTTCTCTCTCCCTCCTCCCCCGGCAGCGCTGGGGGATGGGGAATGGGGGTTGGGGTCAGTCTCTCACACCTTGTCTCTGCCGCTCCTTCCTCCTCAGGGGGAGGACTCCGCACTCGTCCTCTGCTCCAGCGTGGGGTCCCTCTCACAGGAGACAGTCCTCCATGAACTTCTCCAGTGTGAATCCTTTCTGCGGGCTGCAGTTCCTCACAAACTTCCCTGGTGTGGGTCTTTTCTGTGGGCTTCAGTTCTTCCTGAACTTCCCTGGCGTGGGTCCTTTCCGCGGGCTGCAGTCCTTCAGGCACAGCCTGCTCCAGGGAGTGGCGGCCATCTTGGGGGGCCTCCCCCTGCTCCGGCGTGGGCTCCTCTCTCCCCAGGCTGCAGGTGGGCATCTGTTCCCCCATTCCGCTCCGCTCTGCTCCCCTCCATGGGCTGCGGGGGGGACAGCCTGCCGTCTTGTCTCGTCTCCTCTCGTCTCCCCATGGGCTGCAGGGGCATCCCCTCCTCCCCCTCCTTCCTCACTGCCTGCCCTCGGGATCTGCAGAGGGGTTCCTCTGCCATCCCAATCCCCCAACTCACGGGGGGTTTCCCCTCTGAAATCTGTTCTCCCCGAGGCGCTACCACCGTCTCTGAGGGGCTCGGCCTGGGCCAGAGGCGGCTCCGGCTGGAGCCGGGGAACCTTCCAGCAGCTTCTCACAGGAGCCAGCCCTGCGGCCTGTCCCCCATTACCAAAACCCCACCACACAAACCCAATAGAAATAGCAAATACTATTTATTCATTGATTTAAAAATAAATAAAATTTTTAAAAAGAAAGTTTTGAATTGTTCTGATACATAAATTTAATCTGTGAAAATAATTTTTTTACTTATATGACGGAAAGTTGGCCAAAGCTCTTGACTGAAACACATATAATATAAATTGTAAGTACAAGAAGAATGGATTAAAATAATTATATATATTTTTTAGTGTAACTGAAGCAGAATCCTGCAACTCTGTAAATTAAAAGTGCATGTGTTTCATGGTTGTATCCCATGTCAGAATTTTGCACTTTCAGCGATGACAGCTAACCACATACTGGGCTACTTTCGCAAGGTTATAGTACAGCCAGTATATCAAGGGAAGTGGTTATTCCCTTCGTCCTGGTACTTACAAGGACGGGATACTGCAATGCAGTTGGAAAACTGTGTCCTATTTTTGATGCCAGAGTATAAGACAGATGTTGACACACCAGAGACAGTGCAATGAAAGGCCTAAGGAAACTGTCTGACTGAACTGAAGAAGAAAAGGGTAAAGGAGGGGATTGACCTATAGTCTTCAGTTATATAAATCAGGGCTGTAAGATAAAAGAGTTTCTCCTATGAAGTACATAACAGAAGGACAATAAGCAACACAATGCAATAAGGGAAACAGTGGCTGACTGAGGAGAAAAGTCTTCACATTGAAGAGTCTGAGCATTGGAGGAGGCTGCCCAGAAGGTCTGTGAAATCTCCACCTTTGAAGGTTTTCATAACTTAGCTAGACAAGACACTGGGCAACATGATCTAACTTTGAAATCAGCCCTGCTTTGAACAAGAGGTTGGATTAGATAACCTTCAGCTATCCCTTCCAATTTTAATCTGTCAATAATTGTCTGATTCTAAAAATTTATTTCATTACCTGATGGCGCTCTTCCACTTATAGGCAGTGTAGACAGCTAAGCTTCCTAGATGCTGTCTGTAGGAAAATCATGCTTTTGGTTGCTTGTGATTTTGCCAATTTTAAGCCATTTAGACTTTAAATTCCCATCCTAGATATTTGCCTTATGATATATCAGTGAGTGTAACTTTTTCTTAGAATGGAGTTTGAAGAAGAGATCTTGTTCTAGATACTTGAAATATGGTCATGCTTGTTGCTTTTTAAGAGATAGTTTAAGCTTTAAGACAAAGACTAAAAATGTCCTAAATTTGACATCTAAACATTTGCCATTCATTTGTATTCAGTACAAGTTTGCTTGAAGCTGAAAAATAGATTGATAAAAAAAAATGATTCTCACTAAGTAAGAGAGATTTCTGAACAGGAGTTTGAAGGCAACTAGGAGGAGGAGGTGATAGGAAGAGATGTGTGGGCCTGTGTGATCAGGAAAAAAAGACCAGAGAGGGAGCAGACAGGGGGAACGGCAAAGTTTAGTAGAGAGCAGAGTTGATTGTGGAAGAGGATGCTCAAGTACAGCAATAAAGGAGACATGCAGGCACCAAATTCAGCATAGGGAGGAGATAGCAAATATGTAATAGAACCCAGGAAGTGGATGGACCAAGCATGAGATTGTGCCAATAGCAATAGAAAAGAAAAACAGGAATGAGCGGTGAGAATAGAAAGGTAGTGTCAGAAGACAGATGACAGTAATAAGGAGAGTGGTAGTCTGTGACATCAGACAAACTTTTCTCCAGACCTTAGGTGGGAAAATATTATTCCTGAATTCAGTGATCCTTTTTAATTCTAAAAAATACCTGTGATACCAACTTACAACTCTGAATGCCTCCATCCTTCTGTAATGCCAGGCTAATGGAGAAGTTAACAGCCACCTTTACTGCTATATTTTACTCAATTAGTACATATGATAAGGGAACTGAAATTCTTGTAAAAATCTCAAGCCTGTTGATGACTTCAGGGGGAGACTACTATTTTTCTATGCTATGATTTTTTCCTCTATTTTTTATGCATAAAAATGATACATTAGTGAATATTAAAGTTACAAAGCAATCAAAAAGTAAGGAAAAACAGAATTAAAGGCTGCCTGTCCTACAGGAAAATATAGCTTCTAATGGTATTATTATGCCACATTCCATGATGTTTATCCGCCTGGGGGATGAATTATATTTGCAGGTGTAACCTTTATTCTCACATTTCCTAGAGATCCTAATGATTCATTTTTCAACTTTTGTATTCTTTTAACTGCATACCTATACGGACATACCCTTAACATGCACATATAAAAACCATAATTAATTCAGCTTCAGGCTATTTCCCATTTCCCATTACAATTACTCATCAGTACACTGAATTCTTAAGGTTTAGAATATTATTATAATCAGGAAAAGTAGTACTAGCACATCCTGAGTATAGGTAGATAGTTATTCACTCATAGTTTATCAGAACTTTTCACAAGGGCACTTAAAAATTCTTCCATATTCTCAGAGACTCTCTATTTATTTCTAAACATATTGTTTCTTCAATGTACGGTTTTGCTTTTATTTATAAGTAGTTTATTAATTTGTTACAGATAATGTTAATTTCCATAGTTCGAGAATGGCATATATAAATGTTTGCTGTGGGAAAAAAAAATCTTAAAATGTTGTTGGTATTTTTCATCACAGTAACAGTAAACACTGTTTGCACAACAGCCAATGAACAAAGACACAATGCAATTAAGTACAGTAGACTTTTGTGACAATACTTCTTTTTTGATTGCAAAGTCTATATTTGTTTAGAGCTTTTTACCACTTTCTTGGGAAAATGTTATAGTTTAGCAAGAAAATACTTTAAATAGATTTTGTTCTCTATCCAGGTGATAAAGCTGAGAAAGTTCTTATCATTTTCAGTTGGCAATCTTAAAACCGAATCAGCTATTGTGAGAGACTGGACGGAGTTAATGCCTCAAACACCCATCCTGATGGACAGATACCGGGGCCTGGCTTTTGCAGTTGAGGGAAGGAATGGAATTTACTTGCAAAGCAAGACCGCAGGTGAGGGACTGAAAGAGTTAATGTCTCGAACATCGTGGCAGGGGCAAGTTCTGGCATAACAAGGAACCTGCGAACCTGCATAACAAGGAACCACAGGTGAGGAGCCGATCAGCACTGATCAGCACAGGACATCAGCAACAGGGTGTGGAGGGCCTGACCTGCCGTGATGTCGGTGCCGTGCCGAAGGACACGCTCTTCCAGGTTCTGATGTGCTGAGCAGGGCAGCTCACCGTGTATGGACAAAGATCAAACAAGGGGCATGTCCCCAGGGAGGGAGAAGTTCCACCCCAAACGACCCCCAGGTCCGCCGACACATTTCCCGAAGGTTCTGAAAGTACAAATCACCCATGACACCTAATTAGCCTAAAGAGTTTGAGTGCCTGCCTGACGGAGGGGCAAGGAGATGATAAAAGGACACAAACTGAAGCCCCACGTACGTGTGCCCACCTGAACTGGACCTCTCGGCTAACTGCACCACAGCTGGACCCAGGACTGGTGAAATCTTTCTCCTTTCTTTTTCTCTTTCTCTCTCCTTTCTCATAATCCCTACACTTCATCCATTTAGACATAAAACCTGCTGATGAAGTCTGGGACTAGGAGCAGATCCAGCCACCCCTGGGCTCCTCTCTGAGAAAGAGAAAGCAAGGAGGTCTGCTCTGAACCTCCTCACCCAACGGGAGGGCTCTCCTTATTCCCTGAATTGATGTAAATGTGGTTACCACTGGCTACACGGTTTACTGAGGTAGTTTCATGGCAGTTCCTGTTGTGAGAAGCCCCACCACCTACTGTTACACTTTCCAAGCTCAGGCTGCTTCTGCCATAAATAAAACTTTCAACTGATCGTTTGGTGTTATTTCATCTTAATTTAACCCAAGGGAATTCCAAACTCACCACAGCCCCTCCCTGCTCTGTCCAGCATGGGTTGTGACACCTATTTTCTGCATAAAATATTGTTTCTCATCTAAAACATAACATTATGCAATTCATCTAATTTCCTGAGAAAATTAAAACCTCTTCTTTTATACTAACTGTAAAGATTTGAGGGGAGAAGATTACATCAGAGAGAAATAGATGTCTTTTCTAACGTAAAGGAGAATGTTGCAAATATAAAACATGTATAGCAGCATAATACTGGCAGCTGCTGAAACATACGTAGTTGTAAATTATGTATGACCTTGCTTGAAGACTTATTTTGGTCTTCATCAAGAATAAGCAATTATCTGAAAAAGTTCTCATATTAAATGAACACATTTTATAAAATAAAAAGAACAAATGTCAGTCTAAAGATTTTTTTTAATACAGTTTACTATTATACAGTTAGATGCAAATGAAGGAAACCATGATTTCCCTGGAATTTCCTCTCCCCCCCGCCCCAAGGTATCAGAGCTTATGTTACTCTTTTGCTATTTAACAAGGAGAGATACCTAATTGTGAATGTATTTATGCTATTTAGACTTCCATTCTTCATGAAACTGTACAGAATATAACCCATATTTCCTGAACCCAGTACATTTTTTTCTTTCACTAGCTTATTTCTTTCTCAAATAGCAAGAAAGTAGGTACCGCAAGGGAAAACTTTCCTCATTCAAATGGTTGGTCTTCCAGAGCTTTGGGACAGAGAAACATGTATGTAGGTTTTTCATTCTGGGAAGTCTGTTATATATTAAATTTGCCAGGGAACTGCAAAACTGTGATAACTGTAAAGCAGGGTTTGAAACTTTTTTACTTAATCTGTGCCCAGCTAATTTATTCCTAATCATAACTTAATCTTTCTTTCATATAAACTCGTAACATGTGTGCCATTAAAGTTATACCTATATTATTAGTCATATCTTTGTTATTGACATGATGCTTATGACATCCTCATCTGAGGACCTCATTCACGTTCTGTTTAGGAGGAATGTATACAACATTCTTAAGTGATGTAATGACCAAAGGAACAGGAATAAAGGGAGAGTGAAGAATGACAGGAGAGGACTAATTTCTATTTATTTTTGGGAAACTGAGATAGTACCACTGTACTGGTGATGTTAAAAAATGTTCATAAGTCCATAGCTTACTACTATTTCCATTCACCGTTACAAATTCTTACTAGATATTTGCCTACTTTGGTGCAAATTTTTCAAATTACTTGGGAAACAACATTGTGTCTATATGCAAAACAGACATTCTTGTGCAACTGATCTCCATAGACTTCTCCATCAATGGAGAGAGAAGGAGCCTCATTCAAGGACTATTGAATAGTTTAATTTTAGATGTTCTAGATCCCTTTCTGGAACAAATGACTTGTCTCCTCTAACTGTAGAGGAATTTTAAGGCACCAAGCCTCTCTGGTCAACTTTTGTGAATAACCCTCTTGTCTCCTCAAGATACAAGTAAGGACTTAAGGCTAAATCTGAAAAGGATTTCAGTACTAACCATTGTAGTGTTCAAATTTCAGTCACCTTTCTACTGAGATCCACAATATCAAGGCTGATACCTGGATTGGTCATAAAATTATCTATAAAGATTTTCTGATGGCTAACATGGGCTGTTTAACTTGATTCTATTAATGTACTTTGTCTGTTGAAAATGATCCAGCTCCAGTCCAATGTGTATACAGTCATCTTTATGTAAAACTTTACTAAGAATCCAGTCTTCTTGGAAAGTCTATAAAAGGTGAGACATAATTTTATGTTTATATGAACTGGAACTAGTTCATAGCTGATTCACTGAGGAATCCAACCAATCTCATGTCTGTATGCCTTGTCAACAGGCAGATTTCTTACTTATGCTATATATGTCTATTTTATTTTTGAGACAGTTTTTTAATGTAGAACCCATGCCATGAATACAAATGTTTGTTGATAAGTGACATTTTTTTGTTCAAGTGGTGTTAAGGTATGTAAGCAAACAGGCAAACCAAATTTAAACTAACAGAATTAGTTTAATGACATAAGACACAGCTCAACTTTACAGAAAAAAAAGAAAAGAAAAGAAAAAAGTGAAAAGCGGCTGGGTAACTGTGAACTAAGGCTAAATTAATAACTCAAAAAAAGGAGAAACTAATGGGCATTACAGATATTGAAAGAGACGTATTAGGAACTCCTTTTGTGTGAAGGGCATCAAAAGAAAAGGTAATGCTGCCTTATTGGAGCTTCTGACAATAGCCAAAATAAACAATTTTTGAGCTTTTCCAGGTATCTGATGGGCAGCTGTGCACTAGATCACTGCCACCTGGAGCAGGACAATAAAATTCTTGCTCTGACCACACCAAGTGATTCTAATAAAGATTCTCAGAGTGGTTTCAAGCAAGCTGAAACAGGGAGCTTAAACAAAAATAAGTAGAATCATAGAAGAAAGATGACAAGGAGATAGTAACTAGAGATAACTGTGATGGAAGTGTTTAGAAGACTGACAAATCAGGTTAATTTTAAACTTTTAAACAAAACTTCACTGAATTTATTCCTTAACACTTCATGTCTATAGTTGTTTCTTCCTTATCCTTAAATACTTTCTTTGCACACACAGCTTCACAGTGATATGTAATGTATTCAGTAGGATGGTCTGCGTATTTGCAGTCATTTGTGATTATCTTGTTTGTAATTAATCTTACAAATTTTCTTATCTTTTTCTCTGTTCACATTTTTCCACGACTCCTGTGTGCAACTACACACATCTATCTTAGTCCCCTTTGGTGGAAACTTTTCTCACATATTTAGGTAAAATGCTTATATGTTGAATTTAGTTATACTGCTACAGCGTTTCATGATACGTTTACTGTTGCCAGATGTATTCTTTTAGTATGGTTATAGTAGGGCTCAAGATAGGGTAATATTAATTATGTCCTAATTAGCACATTATTAGTTTATAGTTCAGTACTTTGGCTACAAGCCCTTGCAAAACTCTTTGACTGTGTTTGCCAATGCTTTGCACTCTGTGATGGCTTCTTAAGTGTAGGGATGGTACCATATTCAGGTTAGTTTTCAGTACATGTCATGCTTTATCCAACATGGGCTTCCCAAAACCCTGTGTATAAAGTAGAATAGGACTGTGTAGGAGTCTTGCTGCAAAAAGCTTAGCTGGAATTTGATGCTGCCTTCATCTACCCAGGACAGGTTATGTATAGAGCCACCAGAATGCATCAAATCCCTCTGATCCACAAAGGTAGTTTAACAACATTTGAAATGTCTTCATAGTTACGTGTTAGTTTGGACTCAGCATCCCAAGACAGATATTTCCAGCCCTGTGTTTTCCCTTGAATCTTGGGTACTAGCTTATGCTCTGGATTCATGATGTAATGTGAAAAGAGGTTATACCTATGAACTCATTTTCATGTGATGTTAATAGACCTCAGTTTCTTTTCTCTCCTCAAAAGAAAGAGCCTAGACTCAACCCACAAGGACTAATTTTTTTTTCAGGTCACTAAATTTTTGCTGTCACAAGTTTTGGAATATTCTTGCCAGGTTTACCTGAAATTCTTTTTACTTTCTGTGATCTTTTGCTCTAACTAAATTCATTTCAAACGTTCTTTTTCTTCCCCTTATTTCCTCATTCTTCTTTTATTTGTTTATACTTTTGAATTCCAACAAATGAGTCCATTTCTATTCAGGGTTTAGCAGAAGAGTGTGTTGTTTTTGAGGGTGGGTTGTTCTGTTTTGGTTTGGTTGTTTGCTTTTCCATGCTTCATGGGGTTCATAACCTCTTTTAAGCACACAGATAACCTGCAAACCAGATAATCCAGGCAAAAATTCTTGGAAACTGTCTGTAGAGAATTTTTTCTTCTAAGAATACTCAAACACACACAATATGATACCGTCCAAATAGAGAGAAAGGAACTAAGAAAGAATTTATGGTGAGGAGCCCACAAGTTTCCATATCCAGCTGGCACAGGCAGCAGGTAGTACTTCAGCTTTGTAGGCAGCCACATTTATTTTTTTTTCTGTAGTTTGACAACACCTTTCTGCTCATTGCTAATTTTGTTTTACCTCTTTTGCACTCTTTTGTTATAACACTTATGTGACAAACTTGATTTACTTCATTTCCCCCCTCCCCTTCAATTTTCCTTGTCCCTTAATTTTTCTTTCAAGCGGGCTCATCTTGCTTAATCTCCAGTCTTCACATATATAATTTCATTCATGAAAGTTACATATTGATAATACATTTCCTCCCAGTTCATCTGTCCATTAGAACATATTGGTTGCTCAGTTATAAGGCTCCCAGTCTAATCACTTCACCTTTGCAAACTCTCTGACAGATCTAACCCAACTCATCCGCAGAGATTTCCTGCTCCGTCCTACCCAGCTAGCTTTGCTTCAGTGATTCCTTTCAGGTACAGATCTGGAACATGTACCAGTTCAGGTTCAGCCTTTTTGGAAACATTTTGATAAACTGGAAAGAGTTCAGACAGCAATAAAAAAATTCAAAGTATTGTAAGAGGTGATTTACAAGGAAAGATTAAAAAAGGTAACTCTCTACAGATTGACTAACTGATCACTAAGTCAGGTTATGATAGGTCTATAAATATTTGAAGGCCAGGATAGAGAGAAATTATTGTACCTGTAACACATTTATGTATGTGTACGTTATCAAGTAACCTTTTAAATTCTCTTTAAAACCAGTGATATCTCTAACTGTGACCTTCCATCTGTTGTATAAGCCTCTTTTTCTGTCTATAAGGTTTTGTGAAGATTTAAATTTCCTGCTTAAAATCTGAGCTACCGGCCTCCCTTCATACGTTGGTAGTTCTTACTTCTCCCTAGCTGACCTTTTGTCCTTCCTGGGCTTTTAAAAGTGTCTTATAAAACCTCTTATATTTATAAGACCATTAATGTATCTTATTCTCCTGACAACACGCAATTAGTTTTGTTTAACATTAGCTCTTCTAGAGACATTTGTCCAACTTTCATTAGAACAGAATATAATTATTTTTTATTTCTTCCCTGAGAATCTTTGGGCATTTCTGCACTGTGCTATGGGTAGTAATATACTCATTGGAGCTGTAACTAAAGCTCGGGTCTCACCTTAGCAAGTAAGTGCCATCAAAAACAAACTGCAGAATCAAACTTGTATTCTCACCCCATTAATTGCTTCCTACAAGATGCAACACTTTCAGAGGATGGAGAGAACCATCATATGTGAAATGTCTCAGAGGAGACAGCTGAGTCTGGGATACTGAAATCCTGGGCTGAGGCCTCTAGCCACTGAACTAAAACATGAAAGAGGCAGGAAAGTGAATATATATATTTTGTTAAGGATTTTTATGGTGTCTTGAGGCTTTACTGGTGAAGTCCAGAGACCCTAAACATCTTCAAAGTTATGATCTAAATTTCAGTTTACTGGCATATGTGACATAAATTTAGGTCAGATAAAATCACATAAATCCTTTTATAAATCCCAATCTTAATTACTCATGTTATGAGTTCTGCACAGTGAGGAGGTACTGTCTGCATCCATGATTTTATTGTTACATTGTACTGTTTTGGTAAAAAGCACGTACCTTCCCTATTTGCAAACAATCCGTGCTACCCTTCTTTGTGAGGGATTATTCCAAAACTAAAAGTCCAAGACCTTTTCTGCATACAGAACAATCAGTACAACAAGAACTGGTGTTCAGTCGCATAATTTGGTGAAGGAAAACTCAGAAAGTATTTATTTATGTAGGTTTATATTTCTAATTAATTAATCTAATAATACATGTTGCTCAGAGCAGGAGGAATGAAACTGTCTCCCTGAATTAAGCCCTGTAGTCTACAGAAGAATATAAACTTTTGTAATTACTCCACTGTGTTTGACTTCATTGAAGTACATCAGAATTAACACTGAAATTGCCAAAACTATTCACAGTGAAACAGTTTCCAAAGATTATTCTCCATGGGTGACAACTGAATGTACTCGATTTTGGTGGCAGTATGAGGAAAGATGAGGAAATACAGAGATGCAAAACTATAAGGTGATAGAAACTTGCTTTATTTTGTGAGTTAGGACAATTTTTATTAGGAAAATTTGTGAACAGTAGCTTTTTACAATATGTTTCTCCACATTAAAGTAACAGTAAGTGCTTTGTGTATAAGGAAGTTACAAAATGAAAGCAAAACAGCTTTTCTGTTGTCTTTCCCTCTCGACAGTCAAAGGTTCTACACCATAATAAATAGACTACGGACAACAGAGATGCTTTTTGGACTAGATCTGTTCTAGATTTGGGAACCTTGGCTCCTGGGCCAGATCAGTTCCAGGTCTGGGAATCTTCTCCCAAGGTCATCCTTTGAGAGTCACCTTTTGTTCTGTTCCCTTGTGCATATTCTCCTACTCTTTAGTCATAATTTTCACTTTACTGCCCACATTCCCTGACAGCTTTTTCTTGAAGATAGCCATGAAGAAATTTCATCCAGAATTTCATCCAAAACTCTGTCTTTGACAGTTATGAATTGTTCTCTCACTTTTAGGAAGGTAACATGTACAAGCAGGAAGTATTGGTTGATTATAGCTATATTTCAGTCACCATAATTGGTTCATTGTCTTCTCATACTCGTGTTGCTCTTCTGTTTTTTCTCTCCTGGTTCCCTTGAAAATCTGTGGTTATGATAAAGCTATCAAGCTTTACTTATCAGGCTAATAAAGCTCATCTGACTACTTCTCTAGAGTGGATCTGTGTTCCTCCCACCAACTTTAGACACCTTAGTGTCAACATCTTAGGCTTCCTGTATGGAGACAGATGACTCTAAGTTCATCTAAGACATTAAGGTCATAGGTGGTCTATTGGTGTTGCCTATTGGTAGTACTAAACTCTTTAACTGACGAGAAACACAGAATCACAGAATGGCTGAGGTTGAAAGGAACTTCTGGAGGTCATCTGGTCCAACAAGCTTGCTCAAGGAGGTACACCTAAAGCTGGATGCCAAGGACGACATTCAGACAACTTTTGAATATCTCCATGGAATGAGTCTGCACAACCTCCCTGGGCAACCTGTGCTGGTGCTTAGTCACTCGCAGTGAAACAGTGTTTCCTGATGTTCAGATGGAACCTCCTGTGTTTCAGTTTGTGCTCATTACCTCTGGTCCTGTCACTAGGCCTCACTGAAGAGAGCCTGCCTCCATCCTTTTTGCACTATCCCTTCAGATACTGATATATATTAACAAGGTTTCCCCCCACCCCCACCCTAAGCCTTCTCTTCTCCAGGCTGAACAGTCCCAGCCCTCTCAGCCTTTCTTCAGAAGAGGGATGCTCCAGACTCTTAATCATCTTTGTAACACTTTGTTGGACTCTCTCCAATATGTCCATGTCTCTGTTGTACTGAGGAGCCCAGAACTGGATACAGCACTCCAGGTATGGCATCACCAGGGCTGAGCAGAGGGGAAAAATAGAAGGGACTTAAAAAACACCATGCTCCTTTTGGAGGGAACTGAACAGCCTGAAGTTACTGTGGAAGGAATTTTAGCTTGGGAACCTAAATACCTTGCTGTCTCCATTCTTACTGCTGTTAAATACGGTATTGAATATGGATCTTTGATGCCTAATATTTATCTGAAGGAGAATTCAGATGCTAAACTAAGTAAATCAACCTAAAAGTTTTCAATTTGCTTTAAAAGTAAAAAAGACACGTGGAAGCCATTATTTTCACCTGTTAAATTCTTCAGGTGCCTAGAAAATTACTTCCTAAAATGATCAAAATTGCTTCTGCCTTTTCAGAAAATAAAAAAATGAGCACAGATATTCCAGTGAATAAAATGCAGAATACTCAAATGAAACATTCTACTGCTAAAATTCCTGGAGTAGGCAAGCTCAGTAGATGGTCTCAGATGTGTCTACCACACAACAGCATTTACTTTAGCAGAATCAAAAAAAATAAGGGAGACCAATCTACTCCTTTGCTCAATAATTAGATCACACATTCAGAGAGCAAAGAAAAGATAGATTAGGTCTCTTCTAAGCATACAGAGGCTCAAATTCATGTTTTTCCCCCAAGAAACTGTCTGAAATATGAGTGAGAATCAATCTTACTGCCCACTGAAATTTTGTGATTTTCCTGCAGGAAGTAGTTTGGAGATTAGGGCTCTAGTTGTGAATGGAGAATCATGAGGATTGTGCCATCCTTTTCAGATCACAGTTAACTAGATAAAAGGACTATTATCCAAAATTTTTATGGGTTTATTCCAGGTTAATCACTTAAGTTTCATCCAGGTGTAGGAAACATAGATATAGTCAGGGTGATTCATCCAGTCCTAAAATAAGTGTATGAAACAGACAAAAAGAATCAAACTATGGATGAAGACACATGCAACAGGGAGTTCAGAAGATTATTTTATACCAGATCTTTCAATTTTTAATGACTGAAGCCAGATGAGATGAATTCTAAATACATCTAGTTTTTTAAAGTATATACAGCGAAATAAGTAGTTCTGTGGCACAATTTGTCTCATCCAGAAATAAATGATTAAACTATGTGAGATTAACAATGTCACAACAGTACATATTTCCGTAGCCTGAGAGAACTGAAAAGGGAGTCAAGGTTAATTAACTCAGATGTAGATGGTTATTCCACAGACATCTCCAATTTTTTTCTGATTTATTCTGCCCTACAAGACTTGTGACTTAGCAAGAGCTTGGGTTTTAATCTAGCAGAGTTTAGAATGGTAATGATAATATTTATGTAAATGCTACTAAATATTATATAGTTTTGAAAGGTTTACCACACCTGTCGAGTAGCATGATGTTAATTGAATCTCTTTAATTTCTGTCGGTGAAGTTGATTATTTTGTGAAATTACATGCAAACCTGACATTTGTGCTGATCATCTCCTCTAAAGACATTATTTATGTCGATATTTTGAATGAATAGCTATCTCCTCTACAGCATGATGGGTCTAGAGGCTTATTTGTACTTCTCAGTAATGACAGGATGAAGCATGATGAGTTCATTAATTGCAGATTTATTCAACCTGTTGCTACTGACAAGGAATATATTAAACTCTGTATTACTATGCTTCCATTTCCTCATTTCATAGATACTGGCTTGTATACTATGACCGTCTAATTTACTTCTACTGGTACTTTTTGCTGATAACTTTTGCTGCTCCAGTCTACCATTGTTTACTTGTTTGTTTCTGAAAATAATGGTAAAAATATAAAAATACTTAAATATTAAACTGAGCAGCACCACAGAAGATGAAGATAAGATTGAGAGGAGTTTCACAGAGACTTTGCAGAGATGAGGTCCTGAACCCCTAACTGTGTATAAAAGGGGAAAACCAAATTAAGCATCAGATGATAGAAATTCCTGAGGTAGAGGATATCTAGAAGATTATGACTTCTGTCAACAGCAAAACATCTGCCTTCTCCTCCCACAGATATTCAGCTCCATAGGTTCTGTGACCTGGTAGCAAAAGAGGGGGAAGAAGCTATGTCTGAGCATGTATGAGAGTCAGGTGAGAACTGGTAATTGAAATGAGATGAAGAAGATCCTGCCTGTCAACTTGACCTCTCTCTAGAGGTTTGCTGCTTTTCTCAGGTGCTCAGAATGGGGCTGTTACAGAGAAGCTACCAAGGTTCATCTGTCCTTCACGTTATCAGCCACTGCAGTTTATCCATGTAGGCACCAATAATAATGCCAGGAGAGACTGCTGGTGTAACCAAAACAACTATTTAGCTCTGGGAAGAAAAGCGAAGGAGGGCATGGCGGTCCAGGTGGTTTCTTCTCCATCCTGCTGGTGAAAGGGAAAGATCTGTGGAGCAGCAGATGGATCCTACAGGTCAATGCTTGGCTGCACAGCTCATGTTGTCAATGGAGATTTAGTGTTTGTGATCCTGGGACCCTCTCTGAGCATGAAGGAGGGCTGGGGAGAGACAGGATCCACCTGATCCATACTTCTGAATCAGTAGTTCAAATTATGAAGCTCTTTTGTGGAATTGACAACAAGCTGGTTGACAGTTTGTGGATCTGAGAATCAGAGGAGAGGTAAGTAAAACTGACATCGTGGTGGGCATTTTTTATAGATCTCTTGATTAGAGTATGGAAGTGTATTAAGTCTTTAAAGAGCCTAATGAAAACTTGCCCATGCATGTAGGGGTAATGTTAGAGAAAACAAAGCTCACTTACAGCTAAAATATCCAAGAATGGTAAGAGGAGCTTATAATGCTCCATTATTTAGTAAAGGGACAAACAAGGAAAGTGTGGGCAAGCAACAGTGTGGGAGGTTGATCTAGTGGCAGCAGGCTCAGGTAAGGTTAAGCTCATAGTTTCTTAGCTCTTTTTTTTCACCAAGTTCTCCCAGGCCTCTGTGTTTAATGGCAGGGATCAAAGTGGCGAAGACTACCAGCAGTGGATGAGGATCAAGTCAGAGATTATTATAGAGAACCTGATTCATATAAGTCCATCAGACCCTTCAGGCTGTATTTAAGAATGCTGAGAGAGCTGGCTGATGTCATGGCAGGGCTGCTTTTAAAAGATCTTCAAAAGCTCATGGAAATCAGGGTAAAGGTAAATGATGCACCTACCTTCAAGAAAGGTCAAAAACATGATGTGGGGAGCTACAGGCCAGTTAGGCTCACTTTTGTCCTTGGGGAAATTGTGGAATTAGACCTCTTGGAGCACATTTTCTGTGGCTGGGAAGGAGTAATAGCTTGCAAAGGTACAGGTTGGGACTGACAGGCTGGGAAGCAGCTCTGTGGAAAGGTCCTGGGGGTCTTGGTAGACAGCAAGCTGAACACAAGCCAGCAGTGTGCCCTTATAGCAGCAAGGGCCAAGAGCATCCTGAGCTGTCTGAACAGGGGCATGGTTAGTAGATGCAGAACCTCTACTCCACACTCATACTGCATCAAGATACTGGCTTCGGTTTTGGCCCCTCAATATAAGACACAGATCAACCTCAATGGGTTCATCGGGGGCCACCAGGTAGTCAGGGCTGGAGCATTTGCTCCAGAATTATTCAGAATTTTTTTTCTCTGTGCTTGCTTGTAGTTTTATATACAATTTACATTCATTGCACTGATGTACCAGACATTTATTGCAACAGTAAATTTCAGAGGGGATGACAGTCTGGAAACTACTTTTTGGGTAATTCGTGTTTTGTGACCGTACTGAAGAACATTTAAGAAAAAAATACTACACCATTAAAACTAAGTGACCTCAGTTACAAATCCTATTATTAGTAGACACAAAGCTCCATGAAATAACTGCTATCCAACTTTCAACAATTGCTGTCTTTAGAGTTTCTTTTAAAATCACTTTGTAAACTAATCTCAGATTACGTAAGAATTAATTAAGCAAGATCTGCTTTGTAGAAACACCATGTAAAAGGCAGTATGTTGTTTCCAACAGTGTTGGTTAAGACCAAGGCTACTTTCCTTATCACAGTTATTGTAAGAAAAGTAAAAGTATTAATATGTTGGGGTTTCTTCTGGGAATTCAAGTGTGAATTTTACCCTGTTGAAGCTTATTGACAGCATGGAGTCTGTTCATTCTGATGTCACTGTAATATATTGTTTCTTTGCTCCTTCTCTCCCCTTCTCAACTCCCCCTTCCCCTTCTCATCTCTTCCTGTCACCTCTCCCCCTGTGTGATATCTGTCTTTCAGGGGGAGAAAAAAAATAATGAAAGAAGTAAATTTAAAAGGAGGATATCAGAAAAACCTGATGGCAAAGATTCCTGACACAGCCAACTGAATACTTTATTTTCATTGATTAACACCCTTAGTTACTTCCTACCCTGCAGTTAGACATGTGATATCTTAATATAGAAACAGTACAGGTATATAACTGAAAGAGTGAATCCCAACCAGATGGAGGGGCAAGGAAAACCATGCTGTTAAGTAATTACTTAGTGTTTCTCTAAGCACAAAACATAGCACTTAAAAACCAGCAGTGATAGTAACAAATGGATAATAAATGATTAAATCACAATCTTTAAATCTAATATTATTACTCTCCTTTATTTCCGAAAGCTGAAACCCTGAATTCTTTAGAACTACTGATACAGTTCTCTGACATGAGCCCTTTTCAGAAGACCTGCCAGTTACTGAAAGCTTAGCAACCTGATTTTCTTAACTACCCATGTGGAAACCCTTACAGTAAGGTGCTTTTTTCTGCATTTCAATCTTCCTCCAAGAGCAATTTGCTTAACATAGCCATAGAGTTTAGTCTCAGGTGTCTGATGGCATGTGAGATACCCACACGGGACTAGCAGAAATGATGCAGAGTACACTTGTGTTCTCCTAGAAAGACAACTGATGGTCATGTGGGAATCTGAAATAGTACTAATTGACTGTATTTAGCCAATTGTCTACCACTCCATATTTCTTAATGCATATTTCTGTTCATAGATTTTAGATATGATGGTTCATTTTTTCACAATATTGTTACACCTTGACAAATTATCTCCTTGATCCACTGTACCCTCTACCTCTCCGCAGCCCCCCTCCCTTTTTTTTTTAATTTGCATGGAGTATTTTCTTATCCTCCAGGAGAGAAGCAACCCTTCCTTAGATTTGTGGTTAAAATGTCGGTAGCTTTATGTGGCATTACAAAATATAAACCATTGCATTAATAGGTATGAGCAATAATTTTCCAATGGAAAACACATACAGGAACACAACACCTCTGTGAAGGTGTATATATAAACAAAGAACAATATTGGGAGGGTGAACATAACATCAGGGAAACTAGGTAGATGCTAGGAAAGTATTTTATATATATTTTAAAGTTATTATTAATGGTGCTTTTCTGAATTATTTAGATGATTTACATTATTAGACTGTTGAAATGTTAATAGGACTAACAGTATTTTTTTTTCTCCAAAAACAGTGTTCCCTCTTGCCCACAACAAGATTTTGAGTGTAACAACTTTTTATCAAGAAAATATATCTTACAAGAAATTATATTTAGAACTGTATAAATTAAAAAATGAAATATTTTTTAATGAGTTTCCAAAAAATATTTATCAATTTTTATTTCTGCAGTTCATAAAAATCCATCTGTACTAATTTGTTGGGGTTTTTTTAAAGCCACATTTATTTCATTTTTATAGTAAATATTTTTCTCTTGAAAAGTGTTCAGCTGTTAACTCATTACTAACTCACTGATACAGGAACAAAGAGTGGTTATCCACCATTACTTTGTAATGTTTAGATGCTTCTGTTAACAGATGCCTTCAGATTTCAGGTAAAATATGCACATAGAACTAAATGTGTAAATGTATTTAGATACTATCTATGTATTTCTTAATATATTGCCTAGGCACCTTACACATCTACAAAATGAAAACCCTTTATTTTGCCAAACACAGAGTTTAAGAAATTGATACAAAAATAGAAATTTTAAGAGACGGGGAATAAAAAAGGAATAAAATATTTCATGAGTAATTTAGCTATCTAAAAAATGGTGCTTAGAGGACAGTATTGCAGGAAGAGTTAGACTCTATGTCAAATTCTGTAGGTGTGAAAAAGCATAATGCTCTGATTGTGGTTGTTCAGAGCTGACTGTATGCAATGTACCACAAAGACCTGATTTTTAAATGTTCTTTAAAGAGCTGTGTAACAGGGATTCACATGAACCTTATGAGTGCAACGAGGCAATTTTATAATGTCGCTACATACACAACAGTTGTAATACATAATCACAAGAATTTAAAATGACTGCATTTCCTCTATGGTATACTTCAACATATTTGTTTCAATTAAAACTAATGTGAGGACATTCTAAGTTTTAAAAAATGTGGAAAATTAAGACGATGTAGTCTTTCAATATGAGCTGGATCTAGCCAAAAGTAATTGCTCTAAATTTTGTTGGCCTGTATGGCACAAAATAAGATTGGTGACACCTGATTTCATACTTAACCATATTTTACCATTTATAGTCCACTCAGGAATTATGTTTGTGAGTGATGGATATGTTATTGAACCATATGACTGACAAAATGAATAAAACCAGAGAAAGAGCTCTAAACACAGATTTATTTATTTTTTTATTTCTTAGACAGGACCACTCTACCTTCTTAAGAAATGGAAAACGAAGAGAAAAAAAAAATGTCAAACCCCAAAACCTAGACCCAAATTGAACAGAAGACATATTTTCGCTATTTTTTCAGAAGATAATATACTTATAAATTTAACTGGTTGGGCGATTAAGGCTTGATCAGACAAAAACCATATATACTTCCTATGTATCTTGATAACTGGTTTCTGACAGAAATGCCTAAAGCTTAGAAAAAATTGTTCTTCAAGGCCAGAAAGGTCTCCAAGGTCTTATTTGAGGTAAACCTAGCCCCCAGCCATTTCTAGAGCTGGAGAACCCAAATCTACTAAACCTAACAGATCTGATCAAAACCATATAAACTCTTGCATGCATCTTTCAGATGTATGATCTTTCTTAACTCTTGCTAATTAGTGTTGAGTCTCCAGATGCCATATCAAGCCTGTCTGAACTTTAGGTATAGCTACTACTAGGTTAACTATCAACAGCTTCCCTTTGATCAAGAATCAAGCAACAATAAGTGATAACAAAGTGGGAAAGTATATAACTGATATACATATATCACTTAGGGAACTATAGATCACTGTGATGTGTTTAAAAGACTGATAAACCAAGCCAGTTTCAACCTCTAAACCAAAACTTTACTAGACCTTCGTTAACACAATGTACATTAACAGTTAATTCTTACAGGTCACGTTTCCTATTCCATGTCACTACTCACTCAAAGCAGTGAATCTTTAAGACTTTTAACCTAGATCAGTTGTGAGTGTACAATATCACGGAGCTGATGCCCTAAAATTAGTGTCAACAACCATGGCCCTTGATTGTTGTTAGTCTTTGAAGTTGAAGTGACCAGGCCCAACAACTCTTGGTACAAGGAGACTGGAGCCAAAGTTAGCATCTTCTTTCCTCTTTCCTCCCCTACCCCAAACTCAAGATCTCCTTTTATAAGATGTTTGAATCTCTACAGCTCCTAGCCTTTGGCTCTGTCCCCGGACTATGCACTGTGCAGTGGTGGAGGTGTTACTTTCCCAGAGTAACAGATGCCACAGCCTGCTGCTCCAATTACTTAGCTACTTCTCTTCTTACAGCAAAAGCAATCTTTTCTCACTTCTTGAGCTTCTGCTTCTTCAGTGACCAATAAATGTTCATCAGTGATTTGTTAATGATTCCAGGGCCTCTGTTTTCAACCTGTGCCCGTATTTTCGAGGCCTTTGCTATTACCCTATGCTTAAACTGCATGGCATAGCTTCTACGACATTGTAGTCATATGTGCTAAACAGTGGGCCAGGGCTATTTTTTCGCACAGGGCCATTAGGCCTATAAATGCTTATCCAGTTACGCTTTATTGGTGTGCATATGCTTGGGTTCAAAATAAGATAAGATTAAAGTCTTCTTAGTGTGCTTCAACTTCTTTGAGTACAACAGGAATTTACTTTGGCTATAGTCCCAACATTAACAAGTAGGATGTCCCACCCGTAGAGATCAAGCAGTTTTCAAGGAACCTCCAGAAGTTTTCAAAACATACTTTAAGGATATTCCTAACTAAAGCCTCTCCATTATCTGTGAAGACAGAATTTATTTGTTTGTAATTTATCTGTAACAACATCTGGGACTTCCAAACACAGATGTTGAATAAATGACCTGTTCTTAGGCATTTTAAGTGTAGAATGATAAATGCTGAAGACCATCATTTGTCTTACCATCTCACCGTGTTGGTAAAACTTTCATAATTACACATTTTTTTGAGACTTCACAAAAGATTATATAACAAAACTCACTATCAGTTCTCAGCAGATAAGAACAGTTCTGAGCACTATATCAAGGTAGCACAAAGATGGTGAGAGTTTGAGAAGAAAGATGTTGCTGAACATTGGTTCAAAAACCCCTTTTGTTCATTTAGGGCAAGCAATTTTAATTACAATATTAGGCACAGGTGGGAAGTATGACTATGCCTAAAAAGGATGTTATGCTTTTTGAGAGTCCTCTGATATTCATAAATTTAGTTGATTGGAACAATTGTACCATACATATTTCCCTTTCCTGCATCTGTTGTCTTTCTTTGCTGGCAGAACAGTAACTGTTCATATCATGGATGAAGACTATTTATCCTACGCAATGTCCCAAAGATCTCTATGACACTGAACCATCACTTTATTAGTTTAAAATAATCCTCAAAGAATTCTATGTAATTTTGCATTTGACTTATAGAAATATATATCCACTAGCACTTACTTACCACTGAAATATTTAGATTATCATAGCTTTATCATAACTAAAATATGATGTAGAAAATTAGACTCTGTTATAGAGAGAGGCTAGCTTTATTTCACAAGATATTCAGTACCCTCAGTTTCCATCGGTTTCTATGGATTTAATGGTGGGTATCTTTACTTTGCAGAAAGCCATCTTATCACAAGAATTCTCTGCTTTTTGTTCTTTTCATTTTTCCTCTTATGTCAGAGTGCCAATTGTTGTATTACTTCACTTTGAATTCCCTCCACTTTGTTGTCTGAGAAGTAAATATATAGTTACTGTGACCCTCACAATGTGAACAACTTATATAAATTGCCCATGTTATGTATTGGTCTTTGGAGCATGTTGCATTTGAAATGATCTTGCCTGCAAATCTTCCAAAAAGAGCAACTAATTTTGATTATTTAATTATAGAAATCAGTGTCAATAGTAGATATGTAAGCATATGTTAACCTTACTGATTAAATTTTTAATATCAGTCTGCATATAGACAGCAAATGTTACAGATAAACCTAATATAATTCTTCAAAAAAATTAGAATAGAATAATGGAAAATATTAGATAACTTAGCATTCAGGAAGGTAATATAATTATATTTTATATTGTTCTCAATCTCATTTGCTGTAAGCTTGTACCCTAGTTTCTTGGATGGAGTATTTAGTATTATCCTTTTGTATCTGCTGTCATTCATACAGCAGAAATAGAAGTAACTTCCTTATCTTAATCAATTTGCATGAACAATCCATTTTGCATGAACAATCAGATTTACTGATTCAGTAGATAGCTCATTAGTGTTCCTTTAGAGCAAAGATGCTCACTAGGGATGCCAGAGACCCACAGATCTGTTCTCGTATATGTACAGGAAATAAATGCTATTGAAGGAATATATATCATAGGAACTGTGCATAGCTGAATACACACAAAGGAATGATAAATCTATAATTTTGCCTCACAGCAGTTCTTTTTTTTTGGAATTCCATTTATTATAGAAAAAGCAGAATACATTACCAACCTGTAATTACCAACACCTTCTCCCCAAATTTAACAATTTTTTTAATGACTTAAATTTAGTTAACATCAATATCTTATAATGGATGTTCTCTTTGAAATTTCATTAGGAGAGTTCCTCTGTTCTTCTTTGCCTTATAGAAGCTTATGTTTCCATTGATCTCTGTTGTTTTTGACTGAATAATAGATGTACGTTAGAAGTTTCCAGCTAGAAAATCTGCTTCTGTGTAGACCCATTGAAATTAGCTGCAAAAACTCCCCCTGTTCTGCAGTAAGAGAAGAAATATCCTCCTTAGCGTCACAGGTAGCAACTACATGATGGATCAAATATCACAGAAGTCTATTTTGCTAGAATTCAGAAAAGAGCAGCAAAACCCATTTTATCTGCCTAGGAGTTAGCTGTAACAGAGAAGAGAAAAGATAATGTCAATGCATATACTTACGAGACATGCTTACTTTCTTAACGCTTAGTATTTTAAGACAAAAATATTAGTGACATTCAGTGAGTTTCCACATGTAAACAGTTATAAACAGAAGAATTTTCACTTAAAATATACATTTAAGGAGTATCTTTACTTACTGAGCTAGTCTGCTTGAGAATACATTATATAAAAGGATGAATACATACGAAGCATAATAGATTTCTGACTTAATCTTCTTTATCAATCCACCACCTAACGTAGAATGGTTTATCCTCCAAAAATCTACACAGTAAAAGTATTGGGATGCATAGGGGCTCCTACTCTGAAATGTTCTTGAGCACACTTTTTTCTTTATGTAAATTTTGCTGTATATATGTATTTCCACTGACTTTTAATTAATTGGAAGAGAAAGGATAATTATATTAAAAAATGATCTTTTTATATTATTAATTGTCTTTTATATGTATCAATAGACCTAGTAAAAGTGGTGGTGAAGCGATTAGGAATCACTTAAGAGACGTGGTTTCTAAGTCACTGTTCATTATTATGGCTTCACTTTGAAAGATAGTAGAGAAAAATGGGCATTGAAAGGATCATGGATAAGGAGTTTCCCATAACTTATTTGCCTAATTCTTATCCAGGCTAACATATCCTCTTAACTTTGTCTGGGGTAACACCAAAAAAAAAAAAAAAAAAGGCAAATTCTAATTATTTTCACTTTTTTTTTCCTCATGGTGGTCATGAGGTGATATAAAAAATATTGGTGGTTAATAGTGGTATCAAAACCAATATCATCTGGGCTCATATGTTCTCCCACTCATTTCCTTCCTTTGAATCTCTGCGGAATGTATCATCATGAAGGTCTGAAAAGCTGAACAACCGATTTTCTTCCTTCAAGCAATGAGCAGAGGGTGCAGCTACCCTTGGTTATGGCCTGCCATTGTTGCATGGAAGAACACATGCATTCTTTCCCTGCCACCATGAGTGGAAAATGTTGCTGACATTTTCTTTGGCAAGAATGTATGATGCTCCCAGGCCAAGCAATAGTGTCCTCACAACACATGGTATCGTCTTAGTTCAAATGCACTTTGCAGGTTCTGAAGGAAAAACAGTCTCTGGGGAGTTTAAGAAAGGAAGAAAAAGTAAGTGTTCGAAAAGATGCTATAATGGTGCTAAAGACCAATTCATTTACCAGTGGACTAATGTCTTGGGAGACTCAGATTTTGCAAATCAAGTGCAGGCAGTACCCTCAACATCACTGTCCTGGTTCCTTTCTGTCCTATTAAACTGTTCTTATCTAAACCCATGAGTTTTACCTTTTTTTCCCCCGATTCACTCCCCCATCCCACTGGGTGGGAGGGGAAGTAAATGAGCAGCTGCGTGGTGCTTAGTTGCTCTCTGGGGTTAAACCACAACAATCTTATATCCTAAACATCAAGATGGAGGGTAGCTCTGGACTCACTGAATGAATCTTAGATTGCATGGGGTTTTTTCTGCTCATAGGAGACAGTGTCTTTGATGCAGCTGAAAAATGGACCCTTCCCTCTTATTATAACAGGCAATGTCACTCCATTGATCAGTCAACTGCAATACTCGGCCAGCAGATTGATGGGCAATGTCCTTCCCCCTTCTTCAAGTGGGCAAGGAGAAATCCCATTGATTCCTACTGCTCACTGTGCATCAACTGATTTTTCTAATATTCCTTAAAAAAAAAAAAAAAGGAAAAGCAAGTGATTTTCTTCTCAAGTGCTTAGATTCATTTTCTGGCGTGCCTCATGCTTATCTATATTGTTAACAAGCTCTACAGCATAGCTCTACATTGTGGGAAATGGTTCTCACCTAGATATGTCCACACATGTTTCAAGAGATAACATGGGCCAGAGAATACTTTTTCTTGCACTTTTCTGAGAGTTAATACAGTTTAGGTCTTTGAACACAGTCTGTACCATGCCACCTGACCTCAGAACAAGAGTGTGTTCCCTGGCCTGTGTCGATTATCAGCGTTAATATGACCAATGAATATAAATCTCTGCATTCACATCTTATCTTTAAAACCCAGCCATCTTAAGTATAATGTCCAAAGGGTAGCACCTTGTTTGGCCCCTTCCTCATCTGTTCTCTCAACTTCTCCAGTTAGCAGAGAGACAAATTAGAAAAAAATCTTTAAACACTTTAAGCAGACCCAGATGCCTAAGCAAGGACAGATGACTGCAGCTTAAATGTCTAACATTCAACTTTGAAAATTCAGAATATTTTTGTTATGATACCAAGACCTAGAGAATCATCATCCTCAGATTTCTTTTATCTTCATTAATATATGATACCCAAAAGGCAAAGACCTAGTGTTATTTTTTTGCCATTATTCAAAATATTTTAATAAGGCTTTACTTTCTCTTTTGCTGTATAGGCACTTAGGCATTTTCAGCTTCAAAATTTTATGTATTGTGATCCATGTGAAATCTCTTTTAACCTTCCCTTTTAACTTTCAGTTCTGAGTATTCATGGACAAAATCATTAGCACTTTCCTCTGATCTCCCCTTCATTGCTTTTGATAAGTAAAAACACTCTGTCCAGCAGTATGACTGTAAAATATGATGCCTCAGAGGTGTAGTTCCCACATATAGCCAAGCAGCACCCTTGGGGAATGGTTAGTTGCCATGAGCAAATCATGTCCTTTAAGATACCCCTACTGATTGAGAGTAGTACTCACTGATCTTTCCTACTGGGATGTTTCTAGAATTTTTATTTTTCCTTAGCAGTCTAGTGTTGCAATGTATAGGCAGTAAAAGGAGACAGAAAATAAAAGTTCCTGTAAAAGGAACAAAAACATTTGTAGTCCTGCTGTGGCGAGAGGATAAAAGATCCTCAAGTACAAAGACACAAGTGGTGAACCTCCATCACTCATCCAGCTACCGTCTCATTTTACTCTCCCCCAGACACTTTTAAAAAATATTTCTTGGGGATTCAGTTGTAAACCAGAATTTATCTTGTGGAACAATGTGTCCATATGTTTTATTAAACAGCAAAAGAAAGACATCTCAGAATGTGAAAATTCAGTCAACCAGAATTTCAAAAGGGGTTGAAAGCCAACCTCCAATATTTGCATGCACAATTTTGTGAAGAGAAGTCACTTGAGCACACAGGATCCTTAATTTGATGCAGTTACATTAAAGCTTCATGAATTTACACTTGTGTGAAAGAGCAGCTACATTTTTAATATTTCAGCCAATTTATAGATACAATATTTTTGCAGCATTTCATAAGCATTTTGCCCAACTAAATACATAGAATATTTTAGTTTGCTAAAGTTAGGGTTTCCGTGCGTGGAATCCAGAATAAACTCATGATCTCAGCAACCCTCTCTCTTGTCAGTAGCCTCCTAAGAATGCACTGAATAGTTCATGCACTAATTCATACCAATTCTCATTAACACATCATCTTCATTAGCACGTTAATTATGCCTTTCACCATGTAATAACCTAATGTAAAAGATACTATGAAAGGGATATCAGGAAACCTAAGATGTAAACTTATCTGGAAGAGTGAGATTTTAAGGAAGGATATGAACATCATGAGGAACCAAATTAGGCTCCATACTGTAGACATGTCAGATTAAACCTAATACAGGTTTAACAGGCAAGCCAAGTGTCTAAGGCTCTACTATACACAGTGTATATATAAAGTGAGATCCAATTGCCTAAACGTAAAGACCAAGTGCTATTTCAGCTTTCTAAGTGCTTGAGATATCCACATAACCCTGGCAGATACGATACAGGATTAACAGCAGACACGCACTCATCTGGTCAAGCACCTGAAGGCCAAATGGGATACACCAAGTCATACAATGTTGCACTGATGCCTATGCTTAAGCAACTGAATCCACACCTAGACCTTCATTGAATACAATGGAAATTTAGAAACCTCTCTCACATACTATATTTTAAATGTAGCTGCCAAAATTTACATGTCTACAGTCTGGATCTAAATCTAGACTGGATATTGGCTGCACAAACATTAGTGTCTAGAGTAATTTGAAGTGATTCCTGGTATTTCACCCAGCTTTCAGTCAATACTACAAAAGAGGCAGGGTATGCTTTAAATCTTCAGTCCTAACTGTCGTTTCTATGTGCCTGACTTGAATACCCTAGATTCTCAAACTAGGAGGCTATGTTCTGGCAAGTGCATTGTATGGTGTACCCCAGGGGTAAATACTGGGTCCAATCTTGTTTAACATCTTCATTAATAATCTGGATGATGGAACAGAGTTCGCCCTCAGCAAGTTTGCTGATGACACAAAACTGAGAGGAGTCACTGATACGGCCATCCAGAGGGACCTCGACAGGCTGGAGAAATGGGCTGGCAGGAACTTCACGAAGTTCAATGGCGGGGAGGTGCAAAGTCCTGCAGCTGGGGAGGAATAACTCCAGCACCAGTATATGCTGGGGACCAACCAGCTGGAGAGAAGCTTGGCAGAAAAGGACCCGGTGGTACCAGTGGACAGTAAGTTGAACATGTAAGGCAGCCATGTGCCCTTGCCGCAGAGGAGGCTAATGGGCTGCATTAAGAGGAGTGCTGCCAACAGGTTGAGGTAGGTGATCCTTTCCCTCTACTCAGCCCTGGAGAGGCCACACCTGGACTTCAGTGTCCAGTTCTGGGCTCCTCAGTACAACAGAAACATGGACATAGTGGAGAGAGTCCAATAAAGGGTCACAAGGATGATGAAGGGGGACTGGAGCATCTCTCCAATGAAGAAAGGCTGAGAGAGGAGAAGGCTCAGGTGGAATATTAGCAATGATTATAAATACCTGAAGGAAGGATTCATAGAAGATGGAGCCAGGCTCTTTTCAGTGGTGACCAGTGATGGGAAAAGAGGCAACGGGCACAACGTGAAACACAGAAGGTCCTGGCTGAACATCAGGAAACACTTTTTCACTGTGAGGGTGACTGAGCATAGGTTGCCCAGGAAGGTTGTGGAGTCTCATTCTACGGAAATATTTAAAAGGTGTCTGGATGTGGTCCTGGGCAACCAGCTCTAGGTGGCCCTGCTTAAGCAGAGGGTTTGGACCAGGTGATCTCCAGATGTCCCTTCCAATCTCAGCCATTCTGTGATTTTGAGAACAATTCCCAAAATGTAGTTCCAGCTTTGTACTGTATATCCATTTGCTAACTGTATTTTTCCATGCCCAGGTTTGATTTACCACTGACTGAATATTAACAGAAGAGTCATTACATTTGTCAGTTCAGACACACAAGAGTTTAAACGAGAGAATTATGTAATTCCAATCAAGGAGTAGGAGTCTCGTTCCCTTATTTATCTTTCTCCATTGATCTCAGAGATATAACATGTCGAATATGCTTCAAATCCAGTGAGGACATCAGCATCTAGAATCTAGGAATTACAGATTAAAACATAAAATACAAATCATACCTAAGCTTTGACCATAAGAAACTGTTTCCTAAAAGTACATTTGACATTTCATGGTGATTCTCTAACTTTGTTTTTTCCTCTGGAAATACTGTTGTGCTTGACCTTAAAGAAAAAAATGATTGAACTTTACAAAAGATGCAATGAACAGTTAGAATTTTATTTTATTTTTTAAATGAGACTCATTAATATATAGGTAATACTGATGAAAGTAAATAATTTTACTTTACAGGAGGAAGGTAAACAACATAATATATGATCAATATCCAAATTTCACAGTGAATGTTTTCCTGACCTTGGCAAATAACATCATTTGTTACTATTAAGCTGCTGACAGAAATATTTACAAGGCAGCTTGCATTTTGCAGTTCTAGAAGAATGATTTGGAGCTCAGTATATATGTTCTCTTTGTACTTCACTGACAATTAATAGGTTAAAGAAGCTCTAACCTTATTTGGAAATCTAATTTATTAAATGCTATCACAGTAATCATGCAGCCATGGGCAGGGTGAAAATGTGTTTCAAGTTCTGCTTAGATTTTCCTGTAAAACAACATATTGGAAGATCCCTTTTTCTTATATCACAAATGAACTCATTCGTCTAATAACAACACTCATTCATGTGCATTATTAGTATAGTAAGAGAAATATTGTGCTACTGATAGTAATATAACCTCTTTGATATGTGTTTTCTTTTGTTTCTTGGATGTTTTATGAACTCTTAAGTACTTCATTCATTGTTTCGGAAGTACTTCACTAATTACTTGTACTCCAGGTGAAAGTCCTTAAGAATGACTATATTTTGTGAAAAACAAAATTTTCCTCATTTTGTTATGAATTTCACTGTGCATATGGGTTCATCTGATAGAATTGAGTACTACAACTAGGACTAGGCCTGGGAGGAAAACCCATCACAATTACAAAATCAGAAATATTTAATGTTAATGCATCTTGAAATGTACTCTCTTTTAATTTTTTGAGAATGGGAGTTAACTTTTAATTAGTTGACAACATCTCTTTACATGTTGCTCTGATGTTTGCTAAAAATAAAAGTCTTATTAACATAAAACTCCCAGTACTTTGTAAGCAATGTCTTTACCTATTTTTCTGTGTAAATTTAAGTTGTATGTGTTGATTATGCATATGTATGCTAGTTAGTAATTTAATTGTGCGGTAGTTTAAATGCCAAGCCTAAACATGATTATATTATGAACTAAAATGTAAGGGCTACAATAATGACTAGTTTTGCATTCTCATCTATACTTTATCATCATCTTTTTTCTTTTCTTGTTTCTTTCTGGTATGTGATTAATTTTGAGGACCTAGAAATGTCAAGACAAATCTCATCTTATCTCATCTTTCATGTGAAGAAAAGCTGAACATAGAGATTAACGCCACTGTTCAAAATCTCTCTTCTATAAAGATCAGGCATTAGTCTCACTTCCCTCCTCATGGTCTTTCTTCCACACTTCCCTTGATCTGTTCCTCAGGGTCTAAGAAAAAACTGACAAATGCTGATTTGGCTTTTGGAGGTCCCCCAGATCGCTTCATAGATTTTGGAGGCAACGTTGCTAAGGCTGACACTGATAACCCTAGCGTTACAGCCAAGTCCAGCTGAGCTCTGTGCCTTTCTGAGAAGTTCTACTGGCATCTAAATAACATATGAACAGCATGATTTATTAGATTGCACAAAGCAAATTTTTTGCACTCAAGCCATCTCTCTGGTGTTCTGTCCTTTATTGCCAAGTCATTAACTTTTCTCCCTTAGTTTCCTGTGAAGTTGAGATAAAATACTAAGTACTTAACATCTGTGAAGTACAATATAAATGACAACAGGCACCAAAATTATACATTGCGCTGCAGTGTAGCTGGTAGCCTAAGGATTTGATTCACTGCTCTCTCTCTCTTAGAAAGCTATCTATTTCATTGTCTTGGAAATTTTAGGAAGTGCAAGCCAGGTACAGGTATGTGCCTCATTGCCCTATTCACAAGGAATTTAGCAGGACTGGAAGTTGTATTCATGATATTCTCTTTGTAAAAGAAGAAAGGAATTCTAGTAAGACTAACAAGGTCTGAACAAATCAGTGAAACTCTTCCACTGTCAGGCTGGCAGAACACACACTGGTGTGACTGTAAAGACAGAAATTTGACAGTGGCAGTGAACAGTTATTCTTCTGGTCTTCAGTATGTTCTAACAAATTGATATAATAGTCTGCTTAACTAATTGAGCCCTGTGTATATAGTAGAATATCTTTTATGGGATCTAATAAGTTTCAGCTTCAGCTTCTACAATCGTAGAAACTTTGATCTTGATGGAGTTACTCCTGATTTTTATCTAGGTAAATCAGAAGAGGATAAGTGCCAAGATGCATTGACCTTTTATGGTAAAAAACTAGAATGCTAGATATTATCTGGAGAAAAAAAAAAAAAAGTCTGACATTTAAACTTCCTGGGTTTGGCCTTTTTTGTTTGTTTTTAATTTTGTTTTAATTTTGGAAACCCAGCATGAACGTTAACCAGCTGTTTTTAACACCCTCTGACATACTTTTCCATTGGGATTTGATTTCAAAAAGGCTTAAATCTATGTCCTTAGAGGAATATATGCTTAAGAAACCTGTGTTATAAACCTCAGTCCATTCATTGTTATACCCATGTGAGTCAGCAACAAATAAAAGAAATCTGCCTTTTCTTTTCACAGAAAACATACAACATTTTTTTTTTTCCTCTCCAAAGAAAACAGTTGGGCTCATAAAGATGTCAAAAACTAAGAAGGTTGTGCTTTCGTTTCTAGCTATAACACTCAGACTCAACATATCACATCTCAAAAAAAATCAAGTGATGAGATCCTGTATTTGAATTATTGAAGAAAATCAGTTTAAATCCCTTGAGAACATTGATGCAATGCAGAGAAATGGGAGTACTTCTCTCTTACACTGAGCTTTTTACCATAAATAAAATATGATAATCTCTTCTACAGAAGGACCATTGTACAGAACTTGACACATAAAAAAATGTAGTGAGATATCTTGAATACCCAGTATGGTGTGAATTTGCCCCCATCTGCATCAGCTGAAGGTTATGACTTAAGTTGATTCATATAATTTGTTAAATGGTAAATGGTAAATATGTAAATGACTTAGTTTACAAGTAATTTTAATGGTATCTGACAGTTTTCAGGATTGACCAAGTAGAATTTACAGAATACATTTTCTTGTGGTAATGACGTTATCAAAATTCCTCAAATAATATTTCTTCTTTTTGCAATTCTTGTTTTGATGCAACAATGCCATGATCTCTTCACAGTGTATTACAAAAAAGGATAACTAGAAGTCACCCATGAATTAGCATAGCCTACATCTAAGATGTGTAGAATCCCAAACACAAACCCTTAATGTTCAATAACTGAAATGAAGAAAACTATGACATCCCCAAATTGTCAATTTTCTGTATAAGTAATTACAGGAAACTTAGAAAAAGACCTTAAAAAAATCCTGTTTCTGCTCCTTTTATTTAAGTATAGGATGCAGCAAGAGTACAATAAATATACCTGAAGTTCATAGAGTGATAGAACAGTTGAGGTTGGAAGGGATGTTTGGAGATTGCCCAATCCAAAAACCTGCTCAGACCAGGGTCAGCTGAAGCAGGTTGCCTAGGGCAGTGTCTGGTCAGGCTTCCAGTATGCCTAGGCATGGAGACTCCACAACTGCTCCGGATAACCTGCTCTAGCGTTCAACTACCTTCACTGTAAAAAAGATGTTCCATACGTTTAAACAGAGTGGCTTGTTTCTCAGCTTGTGCCCATTACCTCTTGTTCTGTCACTGGATACCACTGAGAAGAGTCTTGCTCCATCTTCTTTACTTCCTCCATCAGGCATTTATACACTTTGATAAGATCCCTCCAGCCCTTCTCTTCTCCAGGCTGAAAAATCCCAGCTTGCTGTCAGCCTTTCCTTGTATGTCAGATGTTTCAGTTATCTCCATGACTGTTAGCTGAACTTGCTCCAGTACATCCCTGTCTCTCTTATGCTGGGAATCTCAGCACTTGACTGATCACTGGAGGCGTGTCAGGGCTGAGTAGAGGGGAAGGATCACTTACCTCAACCTCCTGGCAATGCTCTGCCTAATACAGCCCTGAAGGCTGGTGGCCTTCTTTGTTATAAAGGGTATTTTGTTAGCTCATGATCAGCTTGTTGTCCACCAGGACCCCCAGGTCCTTTTCTGCAAAACTGCTCTCCAGCTGGTAAGCCCCCAGCATTACTGGTGGATGGGGTTATTCCTTCCCAAAGGGCAGAAATTGGCATTACCCATTTCTGAACTTCATGAGGTTTCTTCCTGCCCATTTCTCTAGCTTGCTGAGGTCCCTCTGGTACATCAACCACTCCTCCCAGTCTTGTATCACCAGCAAACTTGCTGAGGGTATATTCTGCCCCATCATCCAGATCATTATTGAAGCTGTTAAGCAGTATTGGAGCCAGTTCCAGCACCTGGGCTACAACGTTGGTTCCTGGGCTTCAGCTGCTCTTTACACTGCTGATCACAACTTTCTGAGCCTGGCAGCTCAGCTAGTTTTCAGTTCACTTCACTGTCCACTTACCTAGTACATACTTTATCAGCTTGTTATGAGGATTTCACAGGAAAAAGTTTCAAAGGCTTTGCCGAAGTTAAGATAAACAACATTCACTGTTCTCCTCTCATCCACACCACTTGTTTGACTGTAAAAGGCTATTGGTTTGATTAAACATCATTCCCTTTTCATAAATCCATGTTGAGTATTCCCAACCACTTCATCCTTTCCGTGTTTGGAAACGCCTTCCAGGACGATTTGCTGCATCCCTTTCCTAGGGATTGAGGTGAGGCTGACTGACATTAAGTTCCCTGGATCTTTCTTGTCCTTCCTCAAGATACCAGTGACATTTTCTTTCTTCCACTGCTCAGCAAGTTGTCCTGATCACCATGAACTTTCAAAGATTATGGAGAGTAGCCTCAAAATTACATTGGCCAGCTCCCTCAGCACTTGTGGGTTCATCCTACTAGGCTTTGTGGACTTGTGTATGTCCAGTTTGTTTAAATGTTCCCTAAAGTCATCCTCCTCCAGCAAGGGTAAGTCTTCCTCCCTCTAGACTTTCCTTGTGGTCACAAGGACCTGGGATTCCTGAAGACCAGCCTTACTGGTAAGGACTGAGGTGAAGAAGGCACTGAGTACTTTTGTCTTTTCCATGGCCTTTGTCACTAGGTCTCCTCTCCTGTACTGCAATGGACTCCCATTTTCCCTAGTCTTCCTTTTGCTGCTGATACTCTTGTAGAATCCTTTCTTGTTACCCTTCATGTCTCTCATCAGATTCAACTCCAGATGAGCTTTGGCTTTATTAAACTCATCCCTTTACGTTCAGACAGAGTATTTACATCCATCCTGGGTCATCTGTCCCTGTCTTCCACCTCTTGCGTGTTTTCTTTCTATGTCTGAATTTTGTCAGAAGCTCCCTGTTCATCCATGCAGGCCTCCTACTGCTTTTGGAGCTAAGCAGTTGCACTAGTTATTATTATCATCAATAAAAGGTTCACATTAACTTTATGCGAGTATAACATAAGATTTCAAAGGTTTTTTTAAAATAATATAATTAAAAGTAGTTGTTAATGTTTAACAGAGTTGTTCTATGAGCATCTTTTTTTTTTATATTCCTTATTCTACTGCAATATATTTATCATCAGAGGAAGATGATTGTTACATTACTAAATCTAAACAGCACTAAATATAGATAGTGGCTTGAACATTGCCTGGAATGCTTCTAAATATTGTTCTGTCTGGTAAACAAAGAAGCTGAACTGATGATTTAAGCCAATAGAATAATATACAAGCTGTATACATCTACAAGCTGCAGTCACCTAAATATATCTCAGAGTAGCAGTCAATTGAGTTGCACACAAAAAGGTGCCTAGTACTGCATGAGATACATTAAGGAGACCACAGCATTCATGAAGGGCATTCACATACAACAGAGGTTAACATGATACCACTGGGAGATTTGTGCCTTCTTGGACTGGCAGTCAGAATCCAGGGGATGTACCGCAGACCGCAATCTCAAATGGTAGCATCTGTGTATGGTCAAATGACTCAAACCATAATGTCTGTATGTGAGCTGGTTTTCTTATCTCCCATTATAAGCAGTGGTGATATAGCCTATGGAGTCAAGGCAGTCAGAAGGTGTGTTCATCCTAGCGTGACATCTGTAGCATTAAATCTGCAGAACGCCCAGTGGTATTCCGCTGCACACACGCAGACATCTAATGCCACTTGAAGCAATGTATGACATCTCAGTCGTGTATACGTAGACGGCAGCTACGCCATGGCTAGGAAAGACCTGTGCTCTTCTGGAGTAAAGGTCAGAAGTCAAGCAGTGCGCAGGATCTAAATCACCTATCCAGGGCACACACAGGTGACTAAAGACCAGACTGCCTGTGGAACCTCAGCGGCAATGTTCCATTGAACCTACAAGGATACTAAATACAATCAGATCATGACATTCGTGCTGCTAACCTACCAGTTTATGACATGCACAGTTCTCATGGATCCTGCATCTTACCTGTGCATTCCATGGAGATGTCTGTGACAAGATAAGGGATCTCAAATGACAGTATATGTGTGTGTCTACACTACTGACTCCACCCTAAATTTTGGTCTACCGTCTGGAACTGTCCCATATTCCTAGAACTGTTTTGCTGCCTTGGCAATCTATAGAAATATGAAGAAAAGATTTAAGTGCCAACACTGTTGATCCTTCTATTAGCTAAACTGAATGCTGCTGTTACTCCCAGAGTTTGTGAAATTATTGCCCTTAATTAAAATGAGAAGCATTTCGAACAACAACAACATTGCTAGTACTAGCTGACAGTAAATCTTCTTCCCTTTAAAATGAAAATGTGGTGCTGCTATGCCTGGCCACCTAGTAGCTGGCCATTTAATTCACTGTCTGGACTTGGATTTAAATGCCTGTATTTGTATACCCAACCTAATAAACGTAAGTCTGTGACCCACTGAACATTCATGAGCAATAAGTGACACACCTAGCAATGAAATTAAGGATTCTGACATTCCTTTCGCTTTGCTAGAATTAAACTACAACAACTCCCTTAGGAAAAGGTGTAATAGTTGTGTTTCATCCTTGCATTGTTCTAAGCAGAATTATTAATGTATCAATAATGACTGGGACTGGTCTTATAATTTTTTAGATAGTAACTTCCAGAGGAAATTTAAAGCAGCTATAAGAACAAGTAAAGGTTTTTGCTGATGTGTTCAGCCTTAAGAAAGTCTTGCTTTTATCCCTCCAGAAAAAGATCAAAGATGAAGGGGACAGATGAGAACTTTTTTAACTAATGCTGTTAGAAGATTTGCAGATGATAGCCTTCTTAGCCAGAAACAGAAGTAAAAGTATTCTCCTTTTGTCCATAATTATTTCCACAGAATGCCCCCACCCCCCTCACTATTTCTGTTAATGGAATTCTGGAGAAAATCATGAGATATGTCATTAATTCAACTTAATATTTTCTAATTTCTCTGCTAGACTTAATGGAAGTCTTAATAGATTAAAATCTAAGCTTGTTTAATGTATTTAAGGCCAGGTGTAATGAATTCCATCATCTTGTTTAACTTCTCGAATATCACAAATTTAGAATTGTATCCACTGTATTCTGTCATGAGGTCATTAATATATAGTAGTGATTGATGAGAGATGGAGGTTGACCAGTATTAAGAAAAAAACTAGAAACAAATTTCTACTTTCTACATAAGTTAAAGAAAATGTAAATGCAACTTGTAACAGCACATTGGTTTTCAACATCACATCAAATTGTCTTAGAGATCAAAAAGTCATTCCATTTAAGCAATGTGCACATACTTGAGTTTTAGAAACTAGATCAGTGGGCACTTTTTGATATTTCTTTAATAATTTCATCAAGTGCAATTACTTGCATAGTTGACTGCAATATTGTGAAGAATTTACTGAGAGTATAACTTTACTAGATTAAGTAAAAGAAGATTTATGAAAGATACAGAAAACAATAAGGATGAGCTTCAGGGAAAGAAAATCATTAATCCATGGCTGCTTTGGAAGCTACATCAGGTTGTTGATTCTGGGATGAGGTTAGCAGGAAAGACTTGTTATGTGGTCACTTTCTATAGGAACTTTGCAAAACAGTTACAAATTACCCCCGAAATGTTAGCTTTCTTTGAGATTTCTGTGTTCCACTTATGAGGTAGGTGGCGAATGTACTATGTTACTGCCAAAAGAGAAAAAATGCTGTGCAATGTAAAATTGATGAGAAGCCTACAAGTGAAATCTTGTCCTTTTTGAAGTCAGAATTTTACCTCATACAACTATTCAGATTACTCTGAAATTGAACTTCCATGGACCTTCTTATGAGACCAGGTTGTGAAAATGGAAGTGTGAATCCTATTCTCAAAAGTCTTGTAACAATTAAGCCTTTTTATTTATGCAAAGAATTCTGACAAGGTGCCCATAAAAAAATATCTGTTGAATAGCTGGTTTGATGATTTCCAGGATGCTTGTTAATTTTCAAGTGTAGAACATACTTTAATATTATCCAGAAAAACAAAAAAACAAATGAAAACTCCATCAAGTTTTGTAAAATATGGTAATCTTTTTATGAAATTAAAAATATATATAAACTTGGAGACATGCATGGAATTTAAATATTTTACAGTCATGAAACTATTATAAAAGTTTTAGTCTTTTCTAATTTGGCTTATTAAAAAATGTATGTTACAGAGAATAGCAATAAATGAAAACAATTTAAAAACATTTTTCCTAGAAAGTAGTTGGTTCTTTATTATACTAATCTTTAGAATTTATGAGTAATGTTCAAAAATTTCATTTTTAAGCACTTCTTTGTGAAATTGGTAATGTCAGTGTTTAACTGGATTCCATCACATAAAGAGATTACCAAACCACATATTAAATGTTAAAAGTACAATATAATCTACTATTCTGGTGTAGGTTTAAAGCTTTTTGTGTATAACCTAGCTCATAATTGTTTTCAGATTCTATTCTTTATCATAAAAATAATGTTTTTTCAGAAACTTCCCCTGCTGTTTCTTCTGAAATAGGTAGAATTTTTAACTTTATGTTTTCAAAATGTCAGTAAAAACAGAGATGATAGAATAATAATCTTTTTGAAAGAAAACTACCATTCTTTTCCAATTTTTTTTTTCATCTGAAAAGATCACCAGGTATATCAATACAAAACAAGATTTTAAAATGTGTTAATCGTGCATGCTTTCCAATAAAAAGAAAACAAGTCCTGTTTAAGAAAGTCTGACAAGCTTTCTATGAAAGAAGTTTGCTGGAGACAGGATATATTCCATGGATTTATTTTTCACTGCTTTCTTCTGTTGTATTCAGTAAAAATGTCAGTCTTAAAATTAAAACCAGGCCTAACTGCCCATCTAATAGTGTGCTTCACATGTTGCGTTATGAGACCACGTGGTGCGTTGACCACAGGTAGAAGCTAAGCCCCGCACAGCTGCTCGCTTACACGCACACCAGTGGGATGGGGGAAAAGAACAGGAAGAGCAGAAGGGAGAAAACTTGTGGGTCAGGATAAAGTCAGTTTAGTAAGTGAAGGCAAGGCGAAGGCGAGGCGAGGTGAGGCAGTGTGAGGGAGGGCGATGGGAGGGGAGGCGAGGTGGGGAAAGGAGAGGAAAGGAAGCGATGCAAAGGCACTCATCACCTCCGACAAGCAAAATGATGCCCAGACAGTCTCCAAACAGTAGCAACACCTCCCCTCCCAGCTTCCTGCACGCCTGCTCATTGGGCACTGGGGTGGAGGGAGCAGAGTGAGAAACAGAGAAAGCCTTCAGGTTACGCAAATGCTGTTCAGCGATAGCTAAAATGTTGGTGTGTTATCAGCACTATTTCGGTCACAAATCCAAAACATAGCACCCTATGTGCTGCTATGAAGAAAATGAATGCCATCGCAGGCAGACCCAGAACAGACCATAACTTCACAAATTCAGGATGAATTTTTCCACTTTCGGCAATATATTTTTAATTTGCAGATGTTTAAGAGAAAGTAAATAAATACTTATACAATACTAGAACATCGTTTTGTCTAAGTTAAAGAAAAAGATTAGTTTTCCTCTTCATTGAAGTGTATGATATCCATAAGGGTTTGCAGAAAAAAAGTTTCATGGCAAAATGGTAACATGGTAGCCTTTGTGTTGGAATGTGATTGTAGTTGTTCCAAATGTCCAAATTAATTTGAGTTATTGTTGTGGTTTAACCCCAGTCGGCAACTAAGCACCACACAGCCACTCACTCGCTCACCCCCAGTGGGATGGGGGATAGAATCACTCTTCTGTGTACTTCAGGCAGAAAGCTTGTACTATTTCTAGAAGAACAATTGTCTTAGTTTGAAAGTCAAAGGCCTGAGGCATAAATACAGAAATTAAAATCTTGCATTAACAATAAAAAAGGTGACTAATTACCCTTGACTTTTAAATACAGAGAACAGGTCAACAGAGAGAGTAAGCCTCTACAACAATGAACAAACTTCTTACAGAACTTGTTACAGTTTCTTTTCTCTGAAAATAACAGTGGAACTGAGTTTCTATAAAAAGCACGTTTGTGACATTGAAAGCTATCTGGCAGTGTTCCTGAGAGGTGACTGACTTATTTTTTCCAAGTTAACTTTTAACATCTATTTCAATTTTTTTTTTTCTAATCTATGATTATATTGCTGTGTGAAACCCATTTATACAGCTTTTCACACAGGGCTGACAACGGTAGTTGGAAGTAGAGATTACTGACTCACTTAACATTAAAATAGAGAAAGTATTTACAAATGTGTTGCCATTGTGATCTCCAGGTTAATCACTTACATAGCTGAAAGCTATAGAAAAATTCAAATAACTATGGGGCAAAACTGGCGCTGATGTAATTAAGCACATGTAAGCAGCAGCCATGGAATATTTCTACTATTCAAATGGCCTTAACCACAGACTTTGTTTGTCAATAGGTCCTTTATCCAGCCTCGAGAATATTAGATCTAGTACTGTTTCATTGAAAATTTTCTTTTTCTGGGATAAAACTGAAATACCAGTTTGTGATTATTTCATAAGAGAAAAGTGAATGTTTAAAAAAAAATCCAATTAAAAAAAAAAAAAAGATTCAACATTTGGTGAAGAGAATCACTCTGTATTGCCCCTCTTATTCATATGCACCTGCAAAATCAGGAATTTTGCATTTGTGTAGGTTGAGTTCCATTTATTGGGGAAATAATTCATTTTATTAGCATTCCTATTTACTTTTTCTTCCTTTCAATCTTTAGAGTAGCACAGATCTGAAGTCTCATTTATTTAACTATTCTATAATGCAAACAACTCACTTTCTCTTGGGCACTACCAGTCTATTTAATAGATTTTTTACTGTTATTTGTATATTTTCAGGATCACATTTCTCACCTTTTACATTTTAGACCTCTCCAAACTTGCAATTTTAATATGGCAGCTTTTACATTTTTGTAATGTATAATGCTCATAGTACTTCTCTTTTGTCATTTAACCCAATACAACAACTTTCATGCAATTTCAAACTGCATGTTAAAAGTCTGAAACTTCTAAAGCTGTTCTCTTCTTTTCCCTTGTTATGCTTTCCTTAGCTTATTCACACATTCCTTTGGTAAATCTGGGATCGCATAGAAAGACAGAACTATGCTCAACCTATGTGTTTTTCTCTTTCTTGCTGCATATTTTTTTTTTATTATAAGAGTGTAGAAATTATATGTTTCATGACATAAAGTGCCCCATACCACATTCTATTCATCTTCACTGCTGTAGTCAGACATGTGTTTTTCAGTTGTGTTCACTTATTTCATTTCCTTTCTTGAAAGTCCTATTTGGTTTTTTTCAGTATTTTTTCTGTATTAAAATTACAATAATAAATGACATGTCTTCTTGTTTTTATCCATCCTTCACATGTATTTTATGGCATGAAGTAGAATTAATATCACATACCTTCCAAAAAAAAAATCATTATACTGCATATCCTAATATAATGCCCCTCAATATTTCTTGGTTCTCTTCAGTATGCATCACCACAAACTCAACTTTTTTAATTTGAATTTTCCGTTCCTTCAGCTAGCTTCCAGATCCATTCCATACCTTTTTTTGTATAAAGGGTAGCCTACTGAAGGTGAAACAAGGTATAGGTGGTGTTTTCCGAAATGTCATACAAGTATCTTCATAAAAAACACCTCAAGAGTATGCACAACTGAAACTCAGACAATTTTTATTCCATTCTTTGTTTCAAACATTATTGCTAAGTCTAAAAATGCATGCCCTTATAACTATATGATCTCATCTTCAAACCATCCTTGTGTTAGGTAAGCTTACCTTAAAATAACTCTTTGTGTCCATTTTGACATTTCAGTATTATTGATGACACCAGTGGCTACTTTCCAGATCTTGTTTTTGTACAATCTCAGAATTTGTTCTCCTGCTGACCTCCTTTTCCATGATACTAAAGACAATGTCATCTTTGTGCTCCCTGTATTTCATGTCAATGAGCTGGATGTCATCTTTGTCTTCATATATTTAAGATTTATGGGGGTTTGTTCTGGGATTTTTTTGTTTGTTTGGGGATTTTTGGTCTTGTTTTGTTTTGTTTTGTTTTGTTTAACAGAAGTTTACAAGTTATCACAGTTGAACTTGGTCTGGAATACCAACACTCTTATCCAGGTATTTTGTCTTTTTTTCAATCTCTCATTTTTATTACCAACAACCATGAATTTATCAGACAGAAGTATGGGGAAAGAGCAGGGGAAGACTTATTGATGTTTATGGAAGTAGAGGTGGTAGTGGGCTATTCAGAGAATTTACTCTTGTAGTTTAGTAAGTCTTTACTCAACAAGCACAATTCTTCAAATGATTGTAAATTTGGCAATTTACATCCAATTACTTATAAAAACTTTAATCTTTGTTCCACGACACCTAGTACAAAAACAATGGAAATAAATAAATAAATAAATAAATAAGAAGATGTAATATTTCATTATAGATAGCACAGTGCATCTTTTTCATCCCCAAAGAGGTATTCTGGCAGAAATATTTGATGTGCAACTAAAAAATTAATTGTCTTGAAGTGAAACACGCAGAACATGAAGTTTCAGCCTACACATTAGGCTGTTAACAGCTTTGTTAAGTTCTAGACAGAAAAATAAAAGAACTTACAATAAGAACATTGTCTTAGTAATGCTTAGGACTTTCATCTTGCCGTGTCTTTGCTTTCAAAACTTAGAATTTAAACATGCTATAAGTATTTCAGCTAGCAGATGGAACCTAACACCTGTGATGTGACTAAATAATACTGTTTATCTGTACTTTTTTTTTCTTTTTTTTTTTCTTTACAAATCTCCCTTTGCCATCAGAAGGGAGAAATTTTTAGTGGTTATTCTCTACACATAAGACTGATTTTTCCATAAGGAGTTGTTCTAATCACTTGAAATAAAATCCCATTACTTCCTCAATTTCTATTATGTCTTTGAAAATAGAACATAATGGTCTATTACTATAGGTGCAGATACATGTCAGATAATTTTTTACATTGAATGCACTCTAATTTTTGCTGCTAAGCCAGTTGCGTTTTGGAAAGTGTCTGATTCAGAACTTCTAAAACTGCTGTTACTTTTGTGATTATTACAGCATTCTCCTTCATTATTTTTATTATCAACCACCTTTTTGGAAATTAGCATGCTTTTTTATAGAATGACATTTTGATTACTGAAGCACTGTCTACGTAAGTTTTCTGTCCATTTTTTCTTTTGTCAACATACATAGTTTTTAAAGTATAATGTAATATACACCTGTATACACAAATTTCAGTTATGTACTTTTATGTCCCAGAAACTTCCAAAAAAAATGGTGAGAGACTCAAAAACTTAAATGTTCTTTGAGATTATATATACGTATATACCTATGTATAGAAACCCAAGAATGTATAATACCATTTTCAGAAACTGTGTATTTTAAGACTTTTGTTAAAGGTGGGGTTTTTTTATATTTTCTAATCACTCTTGCTATCAAAATATCTTGAATAATATTAGATCTTAAAGAGATGAAGGGTTTGATACTATTGTCAGTGAAATAAATACAATTAATTCAATAAATATAAGACAAAACTTATGGATAGGAGATGATCAATGAATAAAGATCATAACTTAAAATACAATCTGCGCTGGAGCAGGCTCCTGGCAGGAGCTGTGGCCCCGTGGAGAGGAGCCCACTCTGGAGCAGGTTTGCTGGCAGGACTTGTGACCCCGTGGAAGATCCACACTTGAAAAGTCCATTCCTGAAGGACTGCACCCCATGAAAAAGACCAATGCTGAAGCAGTTCTTGAAGAATTGCAGCCTGTGGGAAGGACCCACACTGGATCAGGGTAACAGCATGAGGAGGAAGGAGTGACAGAGACGGAGCATTGTGAACTGACTGAAACCCCTCCATCTCCCATCCCACTGTGCCGCTCCGGGGGAGGAGGTAGATGTGTCATGAGTGAAGTTGAGCCTGGGAAGAAGGAGGGGGTGGAGGGAAGGGTTTTTTTTGTTTTCCTTTTATTTCTCTCTACCCTACTCTGCTATCAATTGGCAATAAATTAAATTAATCTTCCCCAAGTCAAGTCTGTTTTGCTCATGATGGTAATTGGTGAGTGATCTCTCTCTCCTTATCTTGACTCACAAGCTTTTCATCTCATTTTCTTCCCCTGTCTTGCTGGGGAGGTGGCATGATAGAGCAGCTTGGTGGGCATGTGTCAGCCAGCCAAGATTAAACCACCACAGAAATTCAAGTCACTTCAGACATCAAAAATGTATCAAAGTTAATTTTCCTGTAGTTTATATTGCGTTCTCAGGCTAAACCAGTATTTTTTATGATTTCCACGTTGATTATAATTCTTTCTTCAAAAAAGATAAATTGTTTACTTTTTATATTATACAACAGTTTTTGTTTGTTGCTTTTTTTAATCAGACGATATTCAGTTTCTTACATTCGAAGGTTGACAAAAGTAGGACTTACTTTTTTTTTCAAAATTCTGTGGTCTGTATTGTAGTTTAGCAAAAAATCCTCAGAAGTAGTTCTGATCTGTGAGCAATATTTACCTATTTCCACTCTGTTATGATGCCTCTATATTCTATCCCAAGTGATTAAGAATTAGTTTACCAGCTAGAAACAGACACAAACTCATCAGCTTTTATATAAATCCTGAGGCAACTGAATGAATGTAACTTTTGATTTAATTATCAGTTGCGTATATCTAATTCTGCGCATCATTTGCTTCTGTTTCTACCATTCTTGTTCCTAAAGAGACATAAATTGGTCTAGTTGAAGATTAAGTGTTTTTATGCAACTTAGAAAATACAGAAGAAACAGTGATGACTGTCAGTCTCACAAGAAAAAAATGTCTATTCTCTTGTGCTATTGCCATCCTGTAATACAATGTCTCATAAATCAAATGTTATTTTTTTGGAATGTTGCAGTGTAACTTGTGTTGTTGAACACTTATGTAACAGCATTTACTTATATTTTTATTTTGTATATGAAAAAAAAATTGATTGTTTTAGTGTTTTTTCATTTTGACCCTGCTCAGAATCTGCAGGTTTGTTTCTTTATTTTAATCATCCAGCAGTTGCTTGGGAGGTCACTTTTCCTAGTTTCCTTGTTAAGGTAAAGCACAAGATTCCTGATACAGACTGAAAATGAAAGAGGGAAAAACCTTGAGAGGAATGATAAAAGAGGCCTATGACATAAGAAAATTATTCCATTTTTTTATCTGTTGTGTAACAGTTGAATAGTTTCACCCAAAGCTCGTAAATAGTCCTTATGCTTCCCGGCTGTAACTGAGTAAAGGCTGGAATATAACATGAAAAATATATGTAAGCTGTGTATATGTCTCATCTGAAACAAATGGTTATGGCTACAGTTTATTTACCAAGTGGAGTCCCATTCCGGTGCCATGCAATTAGTACACTAACACAGAGAACATTTGAGATGTATTGCTAATTAATTGTTAATAACCTGCTGGGAACATGACCAAGACAGACACTAAATTGCAGCGCTAGTTATCAGGAGAGGCAGAGAAAATTATTTAAAGGTTTTAATCTGAATTCTGCATACAGCTTTCTTCCTCTCTATGTAATGTATACATATATCACACAGTATCAAGAAATTTGTGTCCATAATGTGAATTCCATCTGAAAAGTTTCATATGTCAAGTTCTGTGAAGCTCAGCACACTTAGAACTATGTTCAGTAACCAAGAAAGACAATTACATATACATGCAGCTAATTAACAGTACAGTTTAAGTAGAATTCAGACAGTCAGAAAGTCTGTCAGAAGGACACTGATAAGTGAGATCACCAATTCTGTAGGGAGAAACTGAGTTGATGATGATAAAGACAAAGAAACACAATAACTTTTAAATCATTTATAATTGTCCTTTGAAGTTTAAGGATATGGTCAGGGTACGAAAAGAATTCTTCTGGTGCATTTAAAGCTACCACTAACCTTCAAGCTTTCGCTATTGAAACATTTTCTCATAGTTCTAATGCCTTTAATAGAAGAATAAAGTGTCTGTAAAGGGCACCAGATATCCATGACTAGAAGTAGATGATAATTATTGCCTGCCTGTTGAAATTCTCTTCTGTAATAAGGTGATTTGAACATGTCGATTTTAAAAAATGCAAGAACCAGCTCTACGGAGGTGAAAGTTGGAGACAGTTAAGATTTTTGTTCTGGTCCCACCAAGTATAATAACATAATAAAAGTGGGGAAGGGGAGGGGCAGAAAGAAAAGGAAAGAAAGTGAGGAGGGCAGAGAGAGAGAGAAGGATCTTTCAAAAGACACACCCATGCTAAATGTTGAGTATTTGAAGAAATATTGAAAACCAGAATATCTTTTTTGAAAACTGAAATTTTAACTAATCTGGCACCAGCTGAGCAGAGAAGGAGACTCTCTCTGAATGCCTTTTATTCCTATTGACTTATATGGTTAAATTATTTTGAGTCAGACAACTCTGAAAACAACCTTTTAAGAAGTCCATGACACTGACTAACCAAGAAATGGCCTAAGCAAGGAAGCAGAAAAAACAGAAGTCATGAATTTAAGACCGGTCCAGGAAATTTGAAACATGTTTTTTTAATAAACTGGAGAGAAATGGAAGCTGGGCCGTCTGGGAATGGCATATTAAGAGGTTCAGATAAACTGTATGCGAAAAAGCTGGATATTTAAATGAAAGGCATTTAAGATGACAGCAATTCAAGGCAGGTACTCACAATCTAGAGAGAGGCCAGACCAAAAAGGATGTTGGCCATCCAACCACAAGATCTCATGAAACTGATTTTTTCTCTCCAGTCATTCTAGACTGATTCAATTAGCATTTTCAGTTTCAAAACTACTCTTTCATAACATTTATGCTCAACTCTAAATGTCCATGTTCCAATGCTCTGCTTTTCTGTGTCAATACTTTCTGATACAGAAAATGCCACTTCATAAAAAAAAGAAAAAGAAAAAATAAAACCAAACAGTAAATAATCATGTTCTATGCTGAAGAAGAATTTTTACTTTTTAGATTCCATTACAACTATCAGGTTCTTTCACTTTTTTTTTCTACTTCCTCATTTTAACCACAGAAGTTGTGGTAAAGTTCTGTTAAAAATAATACACATATACTCAGGGTACCAAGAAGGGAAAATAAGGGATCTTAATTTTAAGCAAGACCTTTCAGCTGGAAAAAGAGAGATACGAGTCTTGTTCATGCTGCTTAGTTCATTTGTCCTATTTATACTGGACATTTATAAACACTTTTTAAAGAAACAACCAAGTCACAAAGAAAGGGTAGCAATTCCCCTTCCAAAACTGCGGTGGTGCTTCCCCTAACTTTGTGTCACATCCACTGTGAAAGCCAAGTTTCTTCTTGCCTCCTTGTCCGCTGATTAGTATTTCTGGAATTCAGTGGTCCAGCTTCCATAGGAAAAGAAAACATTCTTCTTCTTGGACAACTCCATGACCTGGAACTTATGGTATTTTGGGGAGATCTGAATGTTCCAGTGTTCCACTTCAGCCTGAAACCAATGCACTAGATTTAGAGCTCTAATACATTAGGAATTACATAAAAGACAGTCATTAATACAGAAATATTTTTGAAAGTGTGAGGACTATCCATCTAACCACCTGTGAGCACATGGAATCAGATATCACAGAGGAACTTAGGGTAGGGTAGCCACAAGAAAGACCCATACCTCTCAATGGCATGTAATATAAAATTCATTGAGTGAGATGGGTATAGCAGGTAGATAGCAATTTCTGTTTCAAGACTGCTATTCTACAACACTCATGCCCTTCACGCTCACACCAATCAAAGCCTCAGCCTCTCCAGTTCAGCTGTGACCAGCAACATGGGCCCAGGAAAGAGGACACTCTCTAGCTATCATTCAACATGTCAGGTAGTGCAGAAGTTCCACCACGGGCTCAAACATCTACAGGGTGTTGTATGCCCCATAATCAGGCACTATTGTCTTCACTATTTATTGCTTTTCTGACTTAGATGGTTAGATACAGATGACCTCACTGATCACATCACTCCAGGCCAACTTATTTGATTCTCTCCATATCTAAAAGCCTCTTAGAAGGTGTTACTGGGGTTCTTATTACCCACTGGTCTCACTCCACAGTTGTGTCACAAGGAAGTAAAGTTTTTGACAGGTCATCTGAGCCTGGTGTTTTATCCCCTACACATAGCTAAACCATTAGTGCAGCGCAGACATAGTCCAGACCTCACTGGCAATGCTTTGAGGTAGGCCTCCTCATCATACGTATTTGTGTTTGGTTTGTTTTTCCAGTCATACCAGCATCGTCTAATGAATTCAAGCTAGGCAGATGTCTACAACGTCTCACTTATTTGTTTAGCGTTTCATGCAGGCTTTAGCCTGTGACAATGTGGCATCTGAATTGCAGTCTGGATGCCTATCTGCTTCTGTCATCTACAGAAAGCGCGTGATGTCAGTGGGTGGGTTCAGCTAAATGTCTATAATGCAGCAGCATGAATGTAAGTTCTTATGCATAGTCTTGAATCAAACATCTAAAATCCAAGGAAATACTGTACCCTCTAACAAGTTTCCTGAAAGTTGTTCTCGAAACACTTCAATTTCTTCCTGCTTGGCCCCTGTGTGAGTGTGCCCACTTTCCACAGGCCAGTGAATTCTGGCCAGTATTCCCACATCTTACGATAAAGCAGTACTGCACTTCACTTTAGACTTTGTTCGTATGCGCACTGCTGTGGGGAACCTAATTTAGACTATGTATCTGGGTTGCTTTCTTCAACCCCAGTTTTAAAATTGTTTTGCAACCCCTGTGATGGCATTTAAAATTGATGGTCTGGATCTTGTGTGTTTAGTTTTTAGAAATACCTATTATCTTTAAATAAGTGATGACAGTAACTCAAATCCAAAGTGATTTAATGTCAGAATATAACAGAGTTCTGAGAAGACATTTTTCAACCCCTTAAGCTATTTTCTCAACCCCTTTAGCTATTTGCTAAAATAGCCCAAGGGAAGTGAAACAGTCCTAAATCATTTAGTCCTGAGTAATCCAGAGAGATTGGTGGCTAGAGTTACAGTAACTGGAGCTAAAGCACTAAATAGTAGTAATCATTGTAGAATCTTATCTAGCAGTCTCTTGGAAATAATAATACTAAAAAGCATACTGTGACTCTTTACTTAGATTAAAAAAATTAGACAAGAAAATGAAAAAGACATTTTCAGTCTCTTTGGTATAAAAGAGATTACTATTTATAATAAGTAATGATAATCAGTATTCGGTACCTAGAGAAATGAAATCTCCATATACTTGAGATCTATAGGAGGAAGAAAAAGGAAATTTAAATTATTATTTTTGAAGTGAATGTTACACATTAGAACAGACTCATGGGAGGCATGTAGTTAAACAAACAATCTCTTCTCCCCCTAAATCATAAAGACAAGAGAAAATAATTATAACTTCAATGTATATGGGTTACTTGAGCAAATCAGATATGATTCAAAGGCTGGATTCAAAGCTTAAATTAAAAAAAAAAAAAGAGAAGGATTTTTCTATCTGAAAGAATAATGTAATTTAGAAATTACAAAAGTCTCTACTTCAAAGAACCAACTAACTATAAGAACTAATCAATGTATAGTTATCAGAAACAGGAAACCTGCAACAAAATTTGTGGGATATACCTGGAATAATGTTAGAGATAAGAGATGAGATTCTGGCTCTGCCCATCCCTGATTACTCACAGAATGTGTGAATGAAAGATTAAAAGTTCGTTTGTTTTTTTTCCCCTCCCTTCTCTGCTTTGTTGGACCCATCACACACATTGGGGTAAATTTCCTTTTTTCTGTTTCCATTAGACAATGTGAATCTGAGATGACAAGGCCAAAGAAGGTTAAATAAACTATGCTAAACAAAGTTATCAAGGTATGACAGATATGTGTGGGTTTTATATGAATTCCAAAAACAAGAAAGTCTGTAATATAAAGAAATAGTTTTAGCTACTCAGATATATTTCTGAGCTAAAGTTAATTTTAGTTGTTAATGAAACGTGAGCTTGTGTTTTAGATTAATTTAATAAAGCATTTACCAAATATTATTATGAATAAGGATACACTGGATTTTATTTTCCTGAATTGTTACATTACTCAATGTAAATAAAAGCAAGAACATTGAACTGATGAAAGACAACATGAGGAATTAACTGACTGAATTCATTATCATAATATAAGACATCTGTCAAATTCTAAAGACAATAGTTTAAAAATTGGGTGAACTTACATAATATAGTATTTCTATATTACTGGGGAAAAAAGGATGGAAATTTGGTATTTCACAATACATTTCAAGCAATAATTCAGCCTTTAAAAGAGTAAAATTTCATTATAAGTTTATGCTTCTTCTCACATACATTAGTTTCTTTCACCCTTAAACTAATTAACTTTCCCTTTTTTTTAAGGTGTAATTTTGAATTAGATGGATTGCTGATCTATCCATGAACTGAAGTAACTTTTGGATTTTTGTGGGACTTCTGTCTTCAGAGATCTTTTTTAAGAAGGTCTTTTTCCTCATCCCTATAAAAAATATCTGTCGTTTTTTTTACCTAGTAAAGCCCATGTCCGGAAAAAAAAAAAAAAAAAAAAAATAAAAAAAAAAGGTGTGCAAATCTCATTCTGGCATTCTTGGGAAAGGCTTGGCACTATCTCACTCACCAACCATTTTGGAAGCTCTCGAAGGAAATCTTCCACTGCAGGTACAAAGCAATGAGCAGTCATTTCTGGAGGATTTCATTGCTTGTGTACCAGGATCAAGCGGTGGACGACTTGCAAGGTAAGTTTGTGTGCTGCATGAATAAACCCATTACTTCATAGTTGTAAAGTTTAAGCTTTGCAGAAAAATAGAAAGTGTGTAGTTATTTGCTAAATTTTAAAACCTGTGCACTGTTGCTTGTCTATACAACCAGCTGTAGAACTTTAATACTTAACACCAAATATTAGTTAAGTAAAACTGTTTGGCCATATTGTTTCCATTAATATATTAAGTAAAAGCATTTATGTATTCAGACCTTCTGCATCCTTTCTTAGCTGGAAGTCATGTTTGTACAGAGTAAGAATTTATCTTTTGGGGAGCTATAAGAAATTTTCATGTCAGGTGTTTTTCTTTGCTATAGGTGGCTTCAGCCAGATTCATATGCTGATCCTCAAAAAACATCATTGATTTTGAATAAGGATGACATTCGATGTGGCTGGCCAACTGTTATTACAGTACAAACAAAAGACCAGTATGGGGATGTTGTTCATGTTCCCAATATGAAGGTAACTATTGTAATCTTGGCTGTTCTTATACTTCATCATGCTATCTTTTAGTATTTGTTGTAGATATTCCACAGAATACTCTTGTATAGGGCAGAAAGGGGCATTCGTAAATTCAGTGTAGTCAGACTTTCTTACCTCTAAATCCACAAAATTATCAAATTCTGATTATGTCAATACTATTTCATGCAGTTTATATCTTGTCTATAATGGGCTATACACATGTAGTTGTGGAAATAATCAGTTGTAGGCGATACTTGATGGTGGTGGTGTGTAAGGTGACAAGAATCCATTTTTTAACTTGTAAGCCAGGAAAAAGTATTATAAATTGAAGTGATGGAAAAAAGAATCAGAAGCACATTGATGGACCATTTTATAGTCACTTTATTTTAGAGTAGAACAGCATTTCCTCCTTTTCTGTTTCTAATAGTTGGAAGTCCTGTAGTCTTTGAAATTAATAAAATAACTGGCAAGGTCTGGGTTTCTTGGGTTTTACTTCAGATTCTTCAGTTAATCACAGATTTTTTTTATTATTATTATTATTTTTATTTTTTATTTTTTGTTGTTGTTGAAGTACTGTAAAGGAAGTGTTCGTGACAGCCTCAGGTAGAATTGGAAAATCTTTGCACATTTTGGAGTGAAACCTATGTGATACATGTAGAAGTTGGCTGCTTGATTTGAAGTAGCGAAGCATGCAAACAGAACAAATTGAATACAAAATTGTTTTTACATAGTTCTAATTAGGTTACATCTATCTTTTAAAGCCCACTATTACTGTGGAGTAGTTGGTTTTGTTCAAGACCAAAAGTAGATGAAGTACCTTTTACAAAGACATAATTCCTGTGATAATATCTCTCAGATGTTCTTTGTATAGGATGTAATAATTGAGTTATCTTGCAGTGAGCTGTAAACTCTTTAATGAACAGTGAGTACAACAGTAATACAAGAATCAGCTTAGTCACAAACACAGCTTGAATGAAATTTATATGTGTGGTTACTGACTTAAATTTGTGACAGAGGAAGTAGAAAACTCTTTAGTGATTTTATTCTATCAGTCAGGAAAAGGATATGTCAAAATATCATCATCAAAGTTATTGCTGGATTTCTTATTAATTATTGTTTTTCTTCACAAATGTATTTAAGTAACAGAAATCTTAATTCACTTTAACCGTTCTGTTGCACTCATTCAGTGTGCAATGCATTGATATGTAACTTCCAGTAAATAAAGTAAAATTTTGATAAAACAGTGCATGAAATTTGCAGTATTTAAACATACTTTACTGCAGATTTAGGATGAGTGATGCATACTTATTTTCCAGATAGTCTGTTATCCCTCAGAAAACTATGTACAGCTGACTATGTTACCTGTACTAATGGAGGTTTGCGGTACCTCTGGGGAAAAAAAAGTCAGTTAAAATATGCATTAAAGAGCACATCATGTACATAAATGTACAGTGCTGATGTAGTAGGGTGGCAAAGCTAGCCAAGATCCAATCTGGCCACTGCTGATCCAGATCTAGCAGGCCCCGATGATTCACTCTGAAACCTGTGCACTCATTTGGAAGGCTCTCTTCCTACTTCATAGCGTTTTCTGTTGTAAGAAAACTTAGCTAGGCATACCAGACTATGTGCTGCTTCCCAGGAAGTGATCTGGGACTGGCAGAACTGACACTGGCCCTTACTGATCATGTGCCAAGTCAGCTGAGTGCTTCTCTCCTGTACATACACATTTTTCAGAGGTGCTGTGCTTGGCTTTGCAAATTGTTAAGTGTAGACACATAGGTTTTTGACACTACTGGATTTATAGTGAGTACTCTAAGCACTTTGTTGCTGTAACTTATCAGATATAAAAGAATGTGTGTGTGTGTGTCTTCTCCCTAAGTCATCTTCTGTATTGTATGTCTTATTGCAGGTAGAAGTCAAAGCTATTCCTCTTTCTCAGAAAAAAACATCTTTGCAACAAGAACAAGTTAAAAAGGTGCAGCGGATACCAGGGAGTCCTGCAACAGCTGCTTCCCCTAGCAGCGATATGACCTTTGGAGGACTTCCTTCACCAAAGCTTGATTCTTCCTATGAGCCAATGATAGTAAAAGAAGCTCGATATATTGCTATTACAATGATGAAGGTAAATTACTGTCAATTTAGCAATGTAACTGTAAAATTCACGATTCAAAGTGTGTAAAGGAATGCAAAGGAGAAGGAAAAAAGTACATTTCAGTTTGGTCACAATGTACAACTACATTAATTACAAATTACTTTGATTATATTTAAGTCCAGCAGGAAACTAGGTACATCAAAAGGGCCAATTGCCTGATCTCTAAAGTGGTTATAAACTGGATTAGCATTTAAAAAGAAAAGTTATCTTTGATTTTGATTACACTGATTAACAAACTAGTCTGAGTCACTCAGGAGAGATGAAAACAGCTACTGAAATGGTGGAGGGGAAGCCAAACCAATGTGTCCATACAGAGTTGGAGTGTTGCAATGAAGCTGTATTAAAAACTAGAACTGGTGAACATAGCAAAAAAATCAGAGCTCAGCATAGTAAAAAGGTCATACAAATGATTTGTGTATCGATGCATAAATATTAAACAGCATCTGTTGAAATTAGCCATTGTCAAATGGATCAGCTCAGAGACTTTGCCAGGAACAGTTTTTAAAGAGGTGAAAACTGAGCAGTTAGTATTGATTTGAATATATTTAACACTTGTGATAAGTTTACATATATGTAACATATTGAGCCAGTTGAGACATGACAGGATGTGTATAACTAGCGGTTGGACAACTTAATAAGACCTCATTAATGAGGAGTTAGAGAAGGATAAGACTTGGTATATCGGTATGGATTTATGGAGGGGGGAAATCGGCAAACTAGCATCTTTTAGAGAGTACAGGTTTGTTTTCTGCAGAGAATAGTGCTACAGTAGCTATATGTAAATAGTGTAACTGGCTACTAAATAGTATCTTAATGGATCAATGAAAGAACTATGAAATCAGTATGGTGTGCAACAAAAGCTTTAAAAACTTGTTAAATCACATGTCTGAAAAGATATTTACAGCCAGGGAGTGTATATCAAGGAGACAAGTGTGATTGGCTTGTTTGTTGTTTTTTTTTTTTCATTCGGGGTACTGCAAAGATCACTTCTTGGCTTGATGGTACTTGGTAATTTTACCAGTGACTTGAGTGGGGAAAAAAAATTACATTATTTATTCAAAGTTGGAACCCAGACGCAATTTCTGATAACCATTGCCCACTGGTACCTGCTGCTTCTTTTCCAGTAATAGGTGTCAAATCTGCTCATGCAACTGTTATGGTGGCACATCTTGCAGCGCATTCAATACTCTGGAGTAAATGATGGTGGAGCAAGTGCAGGGTGTCTAGAAATTCGTTTCTAGATTTGATGGACCCTTTGAGTGAGGAATGCTTGATGTTAGCTAGTTAACATGTAATCATTTTTTAATTGAATCAGGCTAAGATAAAATGAAAACACTAATGTTCATTTAAAGTTGTCTGAATAAATAATAATAGTACAAATCTTCGTAAAGATAAAAGTTAAAAAGTGAAAGACACACACCAAGGTAAAATACAAAAAGTGTCTGTCTCTTCTTGTTGAAACAGGCTTGACTTCTATATTTAACATGTTTCTTGGGGAATCTTCCAGAGGTTCCTTTCAGATTAAGTCTTTGCCATCCAAAACTTTAACTTTTTTTTTTTTTTTTTTTTCATTCAGAAGACAGTTGATATTTTACTGCTTAAATTAAGGACTGTCTGACATTCTGGGAGATGCAAATGTGTTACCTGCTGTATTTGATTAGCTTATTAACAACTTTTCTGATTCAAGAAAGTGTAAATATTCTCTTCTACTTCCCTCCCTGCATTACTGAGCGCACTCATTTCAGTGTAAAATGCAGATGTCCCCGGTCCTTTTTGTTTTATACCAGCCTGCATATTGTGTCAGTACTTGATAGAAACATCCAAATATGATTAGAAACTCTAGTTTCTTACTTCACGACAACAAATCATGACATGTTTGGGGGAGTGATACCCAAAACTATATCCTTGTATAGACGCCCAAAATGGCTGATCTGCATGAATGTTCAAATGTTATCTCACCCCTTCTCCCCCTGTTGTTTTTGATTTAACACGGGAATCTGATAACTCAGCAACTGTTGCAGCCCAGCGAGATTCTTGCCGAGGTACTTTGTGCAGTTCCTAGGACTATCGTTATTCACTTCCTATGGACCTTATCAGTGCAGTTATTTCACAAGGATCTGTGAAAGTGAACCAGTTTTTTTTGTAGTGGGAATCAATGGAAATACCACCTCAATACAGAGAGAATTTCTTCTTCATTTTGAGTAGAAAGAAAGAGGATCCAAAATTCCATTGATAAATCCAATGGGCTGATTTGCATTTTTTGACCTGCAACATCTGATTTCTTATCTTCACATGGTCTTCAAGACACTACCTGCATTCAAAGGCTTTCTATTCAAGCGAAATTAGAAGAGATTCAGAGACTTGACTGTGAATGAAAGTTTTTGTTAGGAATAGCTATCTTTGTTATCTAAATAATGGCAATTTGAAGAGAAAGTGAAGATACTTTTTTCATGTGTGTATATATATATATATGTGTTTCGGAATTTGTTTCTGGTTCCCTGATCAATGCTTCTGTAAAGTTAGATTAGTGTGTTCTTTGAGAAAATACTCTGCTTTCTTTTATTCATGACCGTAGTATAACTGGTAACTGTTGATTTTATGTTTGTTGAATTTAATCTGTTTGTAGGCATATGAAAATTATTCTTTTGAAGAACTACGCTTTGCTTCACCAACACCAAAGAGGTAAACATAAAAAAAAATTAATTTTTATTAGGGACTTAAATTAGCATGTCCTGTCACTTCTGCTTACACCCAGACTCACAAGCCTTCATTGCCAGGTAATCTTGTCTGAGGGTAGAAACACTGTAAAAATTGTGTATTATTATATTTTTTTCTTAAATTTAAAGATTTAGTTTAAGATCCTTCCTTCTTAATTGTTCTAATGTTGATTCCTTATTCCTATTATCTACTCTCTGAAGGTGTTCTTTCATCATTTGCTATAAATAAATGTGGCATAGAGGGTTATAACTTCATAATAAATAATGTGGGGTTCGTACATTGGATGGGAGAAAATGGTATTTAGATGATCGGATAGAAAGAGTAGTTTTCAAACTAAGTATTACAGATGATTTCCAGGAAGACAATTATTGTTTAATGATTTCAACTGGTTTTTTTTATGCCTAGACCCAGTGAAAACATGTTGATCAGAGTCAATAATGATGGTACTTACTGTGCGAACTGGACTCCTGGAGCTGTTGGTCTTTATACCATTCATGTTACTATAGATGGCATTGAGATAGGTACTTAATTTTCACTATACTTAAGCATAAATTTATATTATATCCACTTTGTATACTAATAAATGTATGTCTTGGTGCTCCTAAGAGTTATTATTACAGTTCACAGCAAAACTTAGCACCCAAGTTTTGGTTCAGAAGCTTTCTATCTAATTCCCTCTTCTTTCTCAAAAGAAAAAAAGAGACCACAGCTATTCTCTTACAGAAATAGGGACGTATGTGGCAAATCACGTATTTATAATGTGGTTAGACTACCAGATTAATAGAGTATCTTATTACCTACTCTCACTGTTGCAAGAAAAATGGCTTGTTTCAGCTGAGAGTGACAGAGATGTATAGTTAAAAGTGGAAAAACAAACAAACAAACAAACCCCACTGAGGAACCTAAGGAAAGGGGAAATTGTTCCTGACCATGCAGAAGCAAATAATGTAATTTCTTCTGTGAAGAATTGAGAAAGTGTGGTCTTAACTGATACTCTACCCTAAGTCTCAGTTACTTGTACTAATTTTTAAATCCTTTGGGTTTCTTCCTTGCTGAAAATCTTTTAGTTGTCTTGCTGGTCCTTGGCAGTGTACTATGAGATACTATAGCATGCGGTGGAAAGATTCCCCCTCCCCAAAAAAGTTTGTATCTTGAATACTCTCTTGTTAGTCTTAGTGGTGGTATGGTGAAGATGGTAGTGAAGATGTTGAAGGCATTGTAGTTAAGCCCAGATCTGATAGGAGGGTTTAATGAGTTTGCCAGCACCAGCAATTCCTCTTTCCCAATACTGTACAGCACCTTTTATAAATACATGAAGTGGTACTCAGAAATACTAACACACATATTTCACATAGGATTGGAATGGGATCCTCAGTTTTGTGTTACCTACAGAAGAAACCATTAATGATCTTTTATGTATCTTATCTCTGTTCCTCAAACAGGAACATTTTTCTTCATAGGAGCCTCCAGTGCATTCAGCTGTAATTTTTCCAGTCTGCCATCCCTGGAGACAAGTTTTACACTGTAGTTTGAATCAGCTGCTGTTATATTTTTACATGGATGCTACCATCCTCAGTCATTGTGTAGGGTTAACTTTTAGAAATGCTAGAATACAGTTGTTAACCTTGGTTATTAAACAGGTGTGAGTATACTCTAACACTTATCTATGCTATTCTTCTTCAATGTAACTTCTGTTCTGGTTCAATCATAATATCTTACTATCCCTTCTCAAGCTTTCATGTACCTATGCTTGACCCATAAACCTATCAGCTTTTCACTGCTTAAGTACTGGTAGCACTTAGTTTCTCCTCTGTTTCAAGCCTTTTGGGTTCTTGGTACTTCTAGATTCCTTCTGTTACTTCCACGCTTGTTTAAAAAAATGTTACTGAAACCAACAGTTTTACCCCTAGGTCTGGCTGCTTCTTTTCAAGTTGTTGCTCTTTAAAGGGTCACCTTGTAAAATGAAACAAAAAAAACCCCAAAAGATCTACTGAGACCATTAATTTGTAGTTTGGCTTTAACAGTGATTGCTGAGACTATTTATTTTAAGATTATTACTCAAGGTTACATTTATCTGTTACTTAAGTTTGAACTGTTTCTTTACATGTATTTTTCTTCACAATCTGAGAAAGTTACTGTGTTGACATATTTTCGGGTACTTTCTTGTTTTATAACAGTGTTAATTAAAGATGCTGGCTGTTTACATTATAGGCCTTTTCTGGTTGCGTAACTTTGTTTTTAAGACTTTTATCTGTTTTTCACATTTTGCGATTAGCATCTGCAGCAGTACAGCATGCATAAGCTATTGCCTCTCCAGGAGCTTTCACTTGCCCCCCTCAAACATCAAACTCTTCTGTGTTCGGTATTCCTTGAAACATAGCCCTACAGACACTATTAGGATACAAAATTACTTAATAGCGCTGTGTACACAAGGTGTGACAGGTATCTAATAACAACATGAAAGCAACTGCAAGTGTTGTTTATGGCAGGCAAGCAAGTGGTTATTTTGCCTACTCTGAGTTGTAGCACAGATAAACCGTAGTTACTGTTTGACTGATATATCCCCTTATATTTTTATTTTTTTTAAACTTAGTCTTTGTTTGCTTATAGATGCTGGACTAGAAGTGAAAGTAAAAGATCCTCCAAAGGGAATGATACCTCCTGGAACCCAACTTATTAAACCAAAAGCAGAGCCTCAGCCAAACAAGGTTTGAAGAACTGAAAAAAAAAAAAAAACCCAACCCCTCCAGATAGTTATATTTGGGTGGGATTTTACTGTTGCTTAATACATACTTCATCATGTTATAGTGGTACAGTACTTACGGATATTTGCAAATCACTTTAATGTGCTGAATGGAATGAAATTAATATAGTGGATAAAATGAAAGATACTCATTCTATTTTCTTTCTGTCTATCCATTAATGAAACTGTTAGAAGCTCTACAAAAACTGCCTTAGGCTTGGCTTGTCGCACAAACGTTCTGCAACTCTTACAAAAGTCACAGACTGCATTCTGCACTATTATTAGTTCTTTATCTTTGATATTGTAGTATGAAATTAATTGTACAAAGGGCTTTACAAAGATTTTGTTTGTTTTGTGATAAGGATCTTTCTTCAGTCAATATAAAATCCCAAATTAGTTTCTTTAGTGGTATCTTCCTTTCTTAGAATATCATGATTTTATTTTTAAAAGTTACCCTTTCTGTAGCTTTTGACTTCCCCATTTCACCTTATAGTTCCACCCTGAAGGACTAAAGTAGACACAAATAACAGAAGAAAGCTGAAAGGTGGTGTGGCAGTGCTATAAGGAAAATGCCCAGATGAGGGAATCATCTTCCACTTCCTCTTAGATGCAAAGGAAGGGTTATTAAATGAGGTGCTGAATCATTTTTTCATGGAATAAATGTGAATTAAAACACGTGGAATTCTGAAATACCACAAGGTTAGCCTTCCTTGCCTTACTACAACTGCAAAGGTGGCTAAGAAATACATGGTTACAGAAAGGATCAGGTGTTTGCCAACTTCTTATCTACACAGTGCGTCCTGATATAGTTCTTTTCCAATTTTCAGATTAATCCAGGGACAGTAACTTTGTTGTACGATTCCCCAGTCTGTAAATGCATCTAGTGTCTGCTTCTGCCACTAGAAAGATTCTTTTCCCTGTACCTACACCTCAAAATAAAAATAATAAATTTACCTTTAGTTTCCACACAATGTTTTATCCCTCACTGCGTTTGGGGTTTTTTGGTTTTGGTTTTTTTGTTCGTTGCTTTTTTTTCCCCCAAAAAAATACTTTTAGGCTTTCTCCCTTCTCTTGGAAGGAAGACTTCCTGGTTACTTCATTACCTTAATTGAAACTCCCAATTCCTACTGGGTGAGATTCAGCTCACAGAACTTAATATATCTCCATCCAAGCTGATAATTGTATGTGATGTTTGCTGTCACCAAAGTGCGAGAAACATCTGTTCTAAGATGAGATAAATTGCTAGATGGAAGTGCTGTCTTTCTTTTCAATTACTACAGTGGAAATTGAGGTGACTGGTTCATACATAATAGCTGTGTTTTGTCAAGTAACAGTATTCATGGAAGTTAAAAGTACTTGACAAAAGTTAGGCCGCTGGTGGTCTGAGGCGTTACTTAGTGTTCAGTCATCATCCTGTGTTGTTCTGCTTGCATGTCTTGTTTCTTGTTACAAGTTGTAGTCTCTTTGAAAGAGGAGCCATCTTTCTGTCCTGTATATAGCATCTGTAGAGCCTTCTGCAAAAATACGCTAGACCTTCCATGGTAAATCATTTTATCGGTCTTCTTTCTTCTGTGTATGAACAGCATTATTATAAATAATACAGAAGGTAATTATTTCACTGTGCTCCATGCTTCTGAAGCCAAGAACACAGATTAGACATGTATCAGAGACAGTCCAATATACCAAATCATGTTTTGCTGAGAAAAAGGGCTTAGTTGAGCTCTAGAAGCCTCTTCTTCTTTGTCAGCCCAAAAATTCAGATAGCTATAACCAAAAGACACTAACAGTGCATTCTCAGTGGTGATCTGTTCTCAACTAGAAATAGCAAAATATTTTCATTGAGGCAGTGGAACATTCCAATTTTGTAGTCGAACCTTACTTGAATCGCAAGTTGAAAATGGATAATGTATTATGATTTTGTATTGATTTCTTCATTCTCTGTTATTTGAAGTCAGATGAAAATCTGGTTTTCCTGTCCGTCCAAGTTGGTAAAGGAGATTACCATAGTGATCTGGACTCAGCCTGGAGTATATGACCCATAAGACCTTCTGCCTCCTCATTGGCTGTGAAACTTAGATTAACTAATTTGCAGGAAATTCCATTCCATTCCTATTGAGGGAAACATTATCTTTCAAGCTATGTAATGTAATTCGGGGTAATTGGAACCAACTAGAAGAAAGCAGTCCTAGTTTAGCTGAATTGGAAGGGGCAAGACTGGTACTAGAATGATTGGTCACTAACATGTTTTGACTGTTTCTGCTGTCATGACTGAACAAGTACCTAGCATCAGTTGCAAAAAACCCCACCAAACCCAAAAGCTCTGGGCAGGGGATGGTTTTGTGCATCCCTTCATAGAAGGTTAACCCCCTTGTTAAGGTTGCTTTATCCTATATAACACAGCTTTCTGTGCTGCTAGGAGTACCTCTTTTCAGATTCACCACATAAGAAGGCATGGCAACAAACTCTTGTACATCAGTGCACAGCAGTTTATCTTAATTGCTAAGCCTTTCTGCATTAGTCACTTCTTTTAGTTGGAATCCAGTTTGTGTATGCTCCATGGAAGAACTGACTGTGGGGCTGTTAGAGGACAGAGTTGCTGAACCGTTGTGCCAGAGAGAAATATTCCAAGCAAAGAGGTGCCATAGCAGAAAGAAGACTCAGACAATTAAGGTTTTCGTGATGGTCAGAAATGAACATAATAGAACTTTTCATCTGTTTTTTATTGTATTGTCTGTCAGTGGATCTGATCGCTGAACAGTTTGTAGTTAGAGCATTAAGTTTTCTATTAACTAGTTAGCTGCTGCAAAGGGGAAAAATGCTCTTTCCAGGCCTGTGCGTATCCAAAGCTTAAAATGTGAGTTGTTCTTCCTCTAAATTCAAGTTTTTAATCCAAGTTCTAGCCAGCCCTTCACATGATTTTCTGAAGTAACATTTTGGGGTAATAATGCAGGGACCCCTAATTTGCAAGGCTTTGTTTATAGGATTGTCTATGTTGAGAATGCTGTCAGCAGGGATTCACCCTTATATTTTTACAAGGACCTTGGAAGTCTTAATTTTGCCTGTTGAGAGGAATCTAAATCCTTGGAGTAAAAGGATTGTTAGTAAGCAAAACCTTGCACATTTTGGAGTACATTACAGTTGAAATTCTTTACATGCTTCTGGTTTTTTTTTGTTTGTTTGTTTGTTTTGTTTTGTTTTTTTGTTTTTTTGTTTTTTTTTTTTAAATTAGCCTTAAAATAAATACCATTTCTTAAAGTAAATAATTTCTTTAGGAAAAAAAGAAATTACTTCATGCAGTTAGCTGTCACTTTTTCCTGAGTTTATTCTTTCCATATCATTCTGTGCTTTATGTTAAGTTAAAGATTGAGTCAATACTTCAGTTGATACTTTTTTCAGTTTTACATGTGGAGTTTGAAAATAACTTTCCAAGAAAAAGGTTGTATACCACATGCATAGAAAATATGCACTTTCTAAAACCAGAGACCAAAATGGCTTATGTTTGTTCTCTATGGGACAGGTGCCTGATAATGTGTTTGAATGGAGAAAAAATGATAGGCAACAGCAACTGGGCAATTTTGGGGGCTGTAGTAAATCAAACTAATAACAAGGAGCATCTGATCTAACCCTCTTATGAACAAGGGAGGAACTATTGAAATAGCTGTTTGAAAAATAAAATTAAGAAGTAGAAAGATCTGTTGTTTTTCTATTTTTAAATGGCTACTTAAACTCTTTAGTTAAAAAAAAAAAATCAAATTTTGGCCAAGAAGCTGACTGAACAATGTTACGGTAGTGCAAATGAGAATGGGTAAGCCCAGGTTGATCAGTTACTGGAAATACTAAATTTGAAAAGGCAAAACCCTTGAAACTTGCAAGAATGAATAAAATGGACGGGGGAGCAGTTGAAAGAATTGGAAGCTTGTACTGAATAGTGTGGTATAACAAGAGATGTTTCCAAGACCAAGTCAATGCACTTTTACTTTTAGGGGGTTTTGCACATTATGACTTTATGGGTTATAGTAAAAAAGCGGAGTTATACACAACAGCCATGGGAAACTAGCAACAAACTGTAACTCTAAGACTGCCATCTTGTCACTAGCATTTCAGAATCTGTTAAACCTATTTCTTTTTACTCCTTGAGAGCTCTGTTCCAATTTTTTCTTCCTTACTGTCTTCCTTTGCTTCTCTTAGGTTCGCAAATTTGTGGCCAAGGACAGTGCAGGGCTTCGTATCCGTAGCCACCCTTCCCTTCAGAGTGAGCAAATAGGCATAGTGAAAGTCAATGGATCCATCACTTTCATTGACGAGGTAATTAATAAGACATTTCTGTTGAAAATTGGGCTAAGATGTAAAGTTAATTCATGCAAATAATGTTTTTTTTCATGTTTAGATGTTGAAATATACAACTTAAGAACATAAGAGTCTAAATTGCAAAAATCTAAATATTTACTAATTTAGTTTTTGAAGCTGTCATTTCTTTTTAATTTACTTACTTGAAAACCTGTGTAACAAACTTTTGAGACTCTGATATGAGGAAACAAAATTCCTAGAGTTCATCTTATAACAATATCTCTAAGGCTTTAGCTGTTCATGACTTACTATTTCAACTCTACACGAAAATTCAGATGTAGGTGTCATTTTCATTACATCTTTCACTTACACTTCTGAGAGATCACTAGTGTGTTAGACTACTATGCATGTATTTTTCTTACAATATAACTTCATATACAAGGAATATTTTTGCAATTTACTAAGTTATATCAGCAGTGGAAAAATGGAAAGTGGGGAACTTATGAGGCTTATGGAGGCTTGGCTTTCTTTCCTCTTTTCTCTCAAAGCAACTCTTATTATTGCATGATCTGATATAAATTTATCTTCGCACCTTGCCTTCTAAAAATATATGCCTCCCATTGCTTTGAAATTCTGATTTTGTCAATATTCCTCTTTACCTCTTCTTACATTATGTCGGCACAGTGAAGATCACTACTTCCTTGCTACTATTGTCTGTTTGTCTGAAGTCTTTTAATCCTTACTAGCTATGGAACAGTTACAGGAGGGCATGGCTCGTTTTTGTTGCTTGTTTCCCATAGATCCACAATGATGATGGTGTTTGGCTGAGGCTGAATGATGAGACAATAAAGAAGTATGTTCCTAACATGAATGGTTACACTGAAGCCTGGTGTCTCTCTTTTAACCAACATCTTGGCAAGAGCCTTCTGGTACCTGTTGACGTAAGTAAAAGGTGCCTTTGAAAAATATCCAAAAGTACACTCTATCCTCATTACAAGACTTTCTTTAATTAAGGCTGCAAATGAGTCCTGAGGTAAACAATATTTTAATTACCAAATACTACCTTATATGTGTTCGCATTTTTGAGGGCTGTTGTGTAATGAGGGTGGAGTGTAGAAAGGGATGAGGCTTTTTATGTTGAAGCCTCTTCTCCTAGAAGAGAAACAAAAGTGCAAGGACCACTATAACAGCATACAAAAAGTATAATCATATTAGATTGTGGTCTGCACCAGGTGTTTCTGGTGCAAGAGGTCTGTAAAGTGGTCTACTGATACCATGATTTCGGAAGAGGCTTGCAGCCTGCAGTGAATCAATGTAATTGAGGCTTTTTTTTAAAAAACTGAAAAGTTCTCTAGGCTCTGCTGGTTTTTGTGTATATTTTTTGTGAGTTTTACACCTGAATCCTTGAGTTATCGATTTATTAGCTATCAAAGAATCCCAGGGCATCAAGACTGAATTTATAATAAGAGTAAGCATAATTTATCTGGATAACTTTAATGGTGATCAGCACCACTACAATTCAAAGGTTACATATTTTCTGGAAACAAGATATAGTTTAAAAAAATTTAAAGAAGAAAGAAAAAAGTATAGTAGCCAAACCAAGATTTCTCAAAAAATTTATGAAAGTTCAGGCCTTTCTGGCTCATCTGATTTTGTGCATTCCTCAGAGTGAGCAGTACCTTGGTTTCTTCAGACCAGAATGCGAGAACCAGATCTAATTGCAAATACTGCTATATAGATTTGCTTTGTCTTATATGAGTGAGCTGCTGCTGCAGTTAAAGACCATTAACAAATATTTGGCCAAATTAAACACCTGCAGCCAGTAATGTCATCTTGTTCATGTTTTCCGATCATAGAAGAACTGAGATATTCCCAGTTCCACTGAAACTGGGCTGTTTGCTAGTAGCCAAATCTGGCAATTCATAAATCCCCTGTGGCTGCAGCCCATGTTCTGACAAACACTGTTACATGATGTGACTAGATCTTCTTCCTGTTCACCTTCTTGTCTATAAATTATTTGTTGATATAATTCTATTTGGAGATTTCTTTCAATAAAATCCTTATTTTGGGAATTACTTTAATATTGCATTTGCGAAGCAAATTATTTCTATAGTCAGCCATCCATCAGTCACTCAAACAGTGTGATGACAGGCATATTTATGTAGTTTGTTGTAGAATATATGAAAACAAGGAAAAAATTAAGCTTTGCTTAAAATCTTGCTCATATTTTTGGCCTTAGAAATTGATACTTATTAGGAAATTGCTATATTTTACTTTCATGAAACAGTATTTGTATGCAGCAGTTGATTTTTACCTGTTCACCCATGATAGAAGTGAATTCACCTTGATTAAGTAAACTTCAGTAAATATTGTGAGTCTGGATGGGTATTATATTCGGTTAGATTTTTTTGTTTGTTTGTTTTTTAGTTTAACTATTTCTAATACTTTTTTACTTGCTGAAGGGAATAGTTGTGAGCTCAGCAGTGATGTATGTGGTTAGCAAGAACTTACTAGTTGGTGTATTTCAAATAGCTCTATGACACAGTTATTTCTAGAGAAGAGCACACCTTGTGCTCCCTGAGAAAAGTCTAAAAGGAAATGGCTGTCATAAATAAATAACTGAACATTCAATCTTGATAATATAATCTTGAGAATTCAAATTTCATTTGAATAAGTAGGTCAGGTACAATGAAATGTGAAAAACAGCATTTAATTATCATACATTTCACTCTCTGCTTCTGTAAAATTCAGATAAAATTCTCTCTTTTCTTTTTTTTTTTTTTTTTTTCCTTAAACAGTGCTGTGAAGTAGTTTTGATACCATTTAGACTATTAGGAGCTGGTAGATAGGCCTAATTTTCTTTTAAGTAACCAGTTACATTACGGCTTTAATGACACAAGGTAAAAGTCACATGCTTTCTTAGCTTCTGATCAGTAAGCAGGCAGTGGCCAATGTAGCAAAATCTTACAAAAGCAACTATTATAACAATGTAGCTATGTATAATAAGAGATGTGTTTTGAGCTAGTTTCAGATGGAAGGTTTCTTTGCATGTCTCATATTTTCAGATTTTTGAAAGGACTTAGCATGTCCTGAAACTATTTAATTTCATTATGATCCTATTTAAGCATTAAGATTTGTTGGTTTGAGTGATAATAATAAGAGGAAAAAGGAAAAAAAAAGTTCTCTAATATTTTCTTTCTCTCTTAAAGGCCACAAAACAAAAGTCAAGGTTCAGTGGTTTGCTTTTGAATGCCTTAGTCTTTACTGTATGCAATTGTAGTGTTATGCACCACACAACTTGATGAAATTCAGTAAACTCTTTTGTAAGCTACTGATTCTTGTAGCTTAGCTTAAAACTCTCTTTTCCTGCTAGATCTTGATCATATAAAGTGATAATGCTTTCTTGATAGAAAGTTTTAAAATAAAATATCTTTTAAGGTGATTACTAAGTTGAGAATATTCAAAAATTTATCTTTTTTTCTCTGAATTGTCCAAGAAAAGAACTGTATTTGTAAGTTGTCAAATTTGATCAGTGCAGTCCTCTAGAGGTGAATGATTCATGACAAAAGATGTTGAAGTAATAAATGCTAAAGGTTCTGTAGGTTAAATTGTGAAATAATCCATATATACAAGATTTTTTTAATCCAAAGATGTTCTACCAGTATTCGTTTCAGAAGAAGGAAACAGACTGGAACAGTCTCTCATGTGACTAAAATTACAAATGGAAAATCAAGTAGCTGAATTAGTCATGGTATTCCCTGTTCAAATTAATAACATTACTTTTATTAGATTCCATTTTTATTCAGCTCATGAGTGTGCAGATTTGTCAATTCCAGTTACATTACTTTGTCACATTTAAATATACAGGCTTTTTGTGGTCATCCCTTAAGTAAATAAAATCTCTCAGTACATTTTGTAAAATATGTAAAAAGTATATTTTTAATAGAACGCTTTCATTAGTCTGTTTTGTCACTGTATTAATTGAACAGTGAACAAAGAAAAAGCAGTAGTTTTTCAGCAATGTTAATTTTAGCCTCTTGTCCTCTTGATGTATATATTGTATCTACATTTTATGTTTATTTATTGAGATAAACTAGATATTTTATGATAAAGCAAACATTGAGTATCCTAGATCTCCTTAATGTACTATTTCTGTATATTTTGATCAAAGCTATTATATTTAAAGATAAGTTATCATAGGAAAGCAGAGATCTGTTGTAGTCACCAGACTCTTATTTATTTGAGCTATGGTCATTTACCTTCTTAGAAAATCTGCGTAGTCGAATCTGTTCCTTTTTGTTGTTCTTCTCCTTTCATGAGGAACTGCTATGTAGCCATTGATCTAAAATTGTGCATGCGGTCCATTGTATTTAATACGATTATGAGACTATGAGTTTAATAGATGGTGACTTTGGATGAGAGTATGAGTCTTAATAGATGGCATTTATTGATAAGCTGCTTCCATGCCTAGTAGTTATTTTTCCTTCTGTCTTCTGACATTCAGGTAACTGTTTTTGAAAAAAACACTTAAGTTCCTTACATAGACAGTTATGTATTCATGCTTACACACAGTACTTAGTAGAAAGGCATATATGACATAAAACAGTACGCATGAGGAAGAAATAGAATTTTATCTTGGTTAAGCTCTGGAGCATGACTTTTTAAAAATCATATTCTAAGTATGTTTTTGTTACTGCATTTTAAATGTAAAACTTTATTGTAAGGAATATTGTATGATGCTGCCCAGTTATATTATTATTACATTCCCCAACCACCATAGGCAAGCAGGGTTGAGAAACTGCAGGTTTTTCAAACCATTATTGCAGTGGAAGAAATAACCAAAATTAGTATGTAGACTGCAGTGTTTGATCACAGAACCTCAGAAAGCTGAATGTTCTATGGAAACGTTGAAGGACATTCACAAGAAATTTCTACTGTTGTTTTAGGCAGGATGGAAGGCAATTGGAGAGTACGACTATGTTGGGTAAAATGGCAAGATAGTTGTTTAAGATAAGCCTTTGCTTTGAAAAATAATATCGATTGAGATTTTAAATGCTTCTTAATGGTCTGCTAATTTTTTTGGCAAAATGAAGTAATTTATATTTAATTTTTTTATTTCTGAAACTTAAACTTTATTGGAAAAAAGTATGAATTCCTGAAATTATTTTTAGTTTTTGGAAGGGGAAGCTTGAAAGGAAAACATGAACTAACTCTACAGATGGTAGCATACGGACTAAGTATAAAGCTTGTATGTAGTAGTTTCTTCAGAATGAAAACTTAATTCTCAAGTACGTGCCTGATCTATTCATCTAAACTGGTGTACAGTGGTGCTAATAGCCAGGAAGCAATAAAGCTCCCAGAGCAAAGGAGAGCTTCTAGTTTGATCTTCTTGGTGTTGCTAAGCCAGCATGGTCCCACTTCACTGCTGTTGGTTTCTTTTGTATGTTTTACACATACAGCTTTATAACATACAAAAATAGATCTTCAAAGTGATACTTAAATATTTTAGGTATGGGTAGTCCATGTTTCTGTGTACAGTAGAATTCCATCACAAAATATGAGATATGCTGCAAAGTAATATAATCAGTTGGTTAAACTATGTTGAATGCCTATGAAGTACACTCTCATTAGGCAAATGTAGGCTTTTTATAGTTGTCATAGTTTTATGTCAAATTGATAAGCCTTTACTCTGCCAGTCTTCCTGTCTAACACCCTCCCCACCTCCCCCAGTGCCCCAAAACATATCTCGCTAGTGCGTTGGTACCTCTTCCAATTTTGGGTAGGGCTACTAAATTCTAAGGAAATGCTGGTGTTTGATAATTTCCCTGGTTTTGTTGAGATTGCAAATTGTTTGTATTGCTGAAACTTGATGTAAGCAGAAGTTTTACAAACAGTATACAGCTAGATGATTTGCTTCTGTCATGAGACAGAAGCATGGGTTTATTTACTTTTACCATGTTATTATTTTTTCAAGGAATACAGAGGAGGAGGCATGCCAAGAGTGTTTTGTACTTGTTTCTGCTTAAAGGGATTCATTGCCTTTTCTTTAACTACTGTTAAATTTTAACGTGACTGCTGTCTGGGGATTTCACTTGGTTCCCCTATCAGGATGGGGATAGGGAATAAGATTTTGATACCTCTGTTCATATAGATAAAATGGTTGCTTTGCCAAAGGGATTCTGTCATAAATACTATATATGTACTATTAATTCTTTCATTTGACAGGAACGGTGAAAATTTCTTTGAAATGAGTAGAAACCAGTTTATGGAGAAAAGATGGCTGCTTTTTCGTGTTTTCCAATGATTAAAAAATGCTGTCCTAGCTGTTCCATGGGAGGAAAAAATACACAGGACAGCAGTGCTCGTTTCTATAGTACAGGCAATTGCTTATAAAATTAGTGATGTCTCTCTAGCAGCTCTGTTTGGTTCATGATAATTCATAACAAGCTAGTAAATGCATTGTATATTTTATAAAATTAATGAAATCTTAACAATCGTTCTCCTTACAACACACTGTGAAATTTTTGGCTCTGGGAAAGAGTGCGATTTTGATGTGCAAACTGGTGAAATCATTCTGTGCAAGTGAATTGCTTTGAATGATACTGAGCTTAGCCCTTCTGCATCTTTTCAGTTCTGACTTGGTGACTAAAAGTCCATGTGCAGTTGTCTTGCAATACTTGAAATTATCTTTCAGAACAGCAGACTGTCTTGCTCTAAAACCATAGTTTGTGGTGGGACCAACTACTGTTTAATTGTAACAGAAGTGTGGGATTTTTCTGTGCACAAAGTCTAAAGCTTTATAAGAAATGTCTGGCTCTTAATTTCAGTAAATGGCATGACACACTACATCCATTTTGAGCTTTTGACATACTAAACTGGTTTTGTTTAATGGATGATTTGCCATGGTGAGCAATGGACTCAGGTGACTTGATGAGGAAAATAAAACTTTCCCCTTTTGCAAAACATTCTATCAGTAAATTTACTTGTGGAGAAAGTTTGCATTATAGTACCTCGAGCTTCTTCCTCCAGTGTTTCTTTGTTCCCATTTCTTTGTTGATATATGTCTTTTTTTTAAACTTTGTTGCTCAGAATGTCTTTAATGCTAGCCAAGGAGTAAGGGATTTGGACTTTTTTTCATGGACTTCCAAAGCTTTACCCCCTAAGGTGAGTTAAATGACAGGAATAGTCACATTGTATCTCATGTTTTCAGATTGTACCTTTTGACTCAACTTTACACTAAATATTCTTTGAAGTCTGTTTTGCTTTGAATTATCTTTACAGGAAATAGCAGATTTGCACAGAATGCTGTATCTGTGTCTCTTCCTTTAGGATGAGAAAAAAAAACCAGGGCAGATTACTGAACTTTCATTAATTCATAAGTAGCGCTCTCCTTTTTTAACAAACCAAATCAGAAGTTCAGAGACATGGCCTAGTAACATCATAAAGGCTTTCATTCTCTTTTTGATGTAGAATGTGCTAGTAAATTTTTTTCTGTTGTTGGAGGGTACATATTAAGTTGCAGCATCTAATAAGATGATATTTGTATGAGTAAAGCCACAAATATTTAATAAATACTCAGCCCATTCTCAATCTTTTTTTAAAATTACACAGTTATAGGAACAAGTTATGTTATAGATACAGTTAAGCAGTTTAAATTATCTACAGAAGTGCTCTTCTAAATCTCTTTGCAGCCCTGTAGTGATTTTGAGATTGAGGTTTTTTTCATATGAACTTATTAATGAAGATGACACTCAGTGTTGTACATATTGGTTTAGAGATTTAAAAACCTGTTTTTCCACTGAATTTTTTTCCCCCAAAATAACAAACTACTTTGTCTAGATCTTGATATAATAATAATGTTTAAACAGTGTTTAAAACATACAGATTTTTTTTTTCCTTGAACCAGTTTACCTTAGCTTTCATTAACTTGCTTTGAAAGTTATGTATTTACAGAACAGATTCATTTTTGTATAAAGGCTTCTTGGAAAGGCTGCTGTATGGGTCTGGAGATAGTGCACAGACTTCCATACCAAAAAGCTAAAAATATGATAATTAAAGAGATCAGAAGAAATTGCATTAATTAAAAAGGAAATAATATAAGCAGAAGTTTGGTTTAAAACTGATAAAAGAAAGTATTCTTTTATATAGCAGGAAGTGAACTCCTGGAAGGTGTTGTTACAAGAGATTGTGAAGGCAGAAAGTATCAGCACATTCAGAAGAAATTTACAGAAATCAGATTCATAAATAAACACTAAGGAAAAGAGGGTATACCCTCTAACATCCACAATAAAAATATTTTAAATGCTGTTGGTATAAAAGGGACAGACCACTAATGAAATCTTGTATGCTACTGTTAAAGAGCATCTCCTGTTGCCATTGCTGAACACAATATACTGGACTAGGTGAACCACTGGCTTCATCCCACAGGGCATTACTTAGTTCTTAACTTTCAGATGTTCTTTTAAAAGCACCTATGACTTGCGTTATAAGCATAATAGAGCTCGCTCCTGCTTTTCACTTGCTTTCTTCGGATATAAATGTGCGTTATGTTACTTCCGTCCCTCATATTTTTCTGTACAATAGCCTTTTTATTAAGCTATGGCTGGCTGAAAAATCAATGCTAATATGTCTCTTCTTTTAGTAACTACCAATTTTTCTTGGTAGGAAACTCAATTTTTTTTCTTCCATTTCAGATTTAGGTATATATTTCATCTGTAATTGGTACCAAGTGAAATAAATTTGCAGGCCATTTTTATTGTCATAGTGAAAATAATAAATATGCACTAATATTTACATGTGCATTTAAGAATCTATGGTGTTGCTGTTCTCTTTGTCATAATTTTAGCTTTACTCTAAATTAACAATGTATTCTAAATGTGAAATCAAAAAAGAAGCATATCATTTAGAAAGGGTTAGTATTCAAATTCCTTTTAGAGCCCCAGACTTTTTCACAAAATTTTGCAAATACAGCAGGAGGAATGAGCATGTATCCTGATAAATGTCAATATGAAACAAGGTTTAGTGAAAGTGGTTAGAGAAAATAATTTGTCTCGAATGGTAGATATGAGATATTCCTTTATATAAATGGTTACATTTATACCACTTCTGTTTCAAGAGTAATATGGTGACTTTTCAGTTAATATGCAGTTCGCTAGTAGTTAGTTGTTTATCATTGCACACTAAAATTAGCAATGTAACTAATATCTCTTCACTTTGAAATTTAGCTGTTATAGTCTTGAAATAATTATTTCTTATCTAAAGAGTTCAAAGGTATTATTAATAGGTTTTATTCTGTTCTGTTTTGTTTTGCCTTTTTTTTAATTTCCCAGGAATCTAGGTCTAATACTGATGATTTTTTCAAAGACCTAAATTCACACTGCCCACAGGAAGCAGTGATGCAAGAACAAGATATGCCATTCCTTCGAGGTGGACCTGGAGTGTACAAGGTAGTGAAGACTGGTCCGTCAGGTCACAACATCAGAAGCTGCCCTAACCTTAGAGGTATCCCAATTGGAATGTTAGTTCTGGGAAACAAAGTCAAGGCAGTGGGCGAGGTATGGATCCTTGTAGCTTCAGTTCATGTCTTCATAGATACCAGTATATAACAGTAGTAAAAGCAACAAAAGAATCTGCCCCTGTACAGGTTTGCTTTTCCAACCCTCATGATAAATACTAACCTTTGAACTTGGTTTATAACATAAGTACTAATGCAATTATGTCTTTTGCCTCTTAGATGTGTGCATTGATTGAAATAATGTTAAAATTGTTTTGCAGTTACATGTGCTTGCTTATGTATTTCTTTTACAGTATTCCTTACAAAATTATGCTTCTTGTTCTACTTTTTTGTCATATTCTTTGGAAGAATTTTGTTTCATTGAAAAAATATTTTTCTAGGACTTAACCAGTTAACAAATTATTCTGTTTCTCTGTATTGATTGTATTTGTGTGTTCAGTTGTTGAACTGTTGTTACTGTTCCCAGTTGTCCAGCTGTGGTGTTTTATGGTTAAGAAGGGCTTAAGGATGAAGTGTGTCATGCTATTTCCTAAATATAATGTCAGGAACAAAATTAGTACTCATACAAACTTTTCATATATAACTTGGTATTATAATTCTACTGTTGCAGCCACCAATAAAAAGGCATATTTTGGTGAATATCTCCTTCAAGTTTTTATTAAGGCTTGTTTTGGATGTTCTCAAGTTGTGGTATTGGTGTTTTGCTTCTTCTGAACATAAACAGGTCTAAGATTTTTGGAAATACTCCTAACTGTAAATGTGCCATAAACAGTTTTGGTACTTCAGTCTGCCTCAGCCTGTGGCCTTAATTTAAGAAACTTTTTTTTTTACATTTGCATTGTAATATAAAGATTGGAGTGAGTGTGTTTTTCAGATACTATAATAAGTTGCTGAATCATGCTACTGAATTATCTGAAAAGTCAATAAATTGTGCTTTTTTATATGTGTGCATCAGGTGACTAATTCAGAAGGTACATGGGTGCAAATGGATAAGAACAGCATGGTAGAGTTCTGTGAAAGTGATGAAGGCGAGGCGTGGTCATTAGCTAGAGACAGAGGTGGAAACCAGTACCTCCGACATGAAGATGGCAAGTTTTTGTTTTGTTTTGTTTTTTAAATTAACTTAGGAAAAAATAAGCAATCTAAACAGGACAACTAAATAAAGAAGGAACTGAGTTTTAAACAGGTATAACATTAATTTACTCTTTTTCATTTGAGTTACTTTACACAGTTGGACTTCAAAGTTGTTTATAAACATTCTTTAAATGTTTTTTAAAAGTACATTTAAAAATATTTCTCCGTGCTTTCTTCTGTACCAGTTATGGTTCATAATTTTAACCATCCTTCTTTTAGCTAGGAGGATAATTTTTAAGTAAGTAATTGTGCATTTTTATTAGCTTTCTTTGGTCTACCTTGTGTCTCTGTGAAAAGCAGAGCAGAACAAATTATTTATGTACCTTTTGATTTTGTTAAGTTTGTTATGTCTGTCATGCAGCATCCTGTTTAAAACCTGTTCACGTTTTTTTAACACTGTGTTTAAAATTAACATCAAATTAGTTAATTCTAGTTAGCAAAGTATGATTGCATTCTCTTAAAATGCAGAGTTTCTGTCCTGGTAATTCATGTTCAGACTGGGAAAGACCTAGAAAAAATAAAAGAAAACATAAGCAAAATGTTAGTACACAAAGATTTTTATTGCTCCCACACCCCCCAATCATCTTTCTTGTTGATCTCCCTCCAAACAGGTTATCATTACTGATCTAAAATATCTTTTTTTCACCCTGAATACTTCATATGAATACCTTGAGGTATTCTGAAACCATTATTTCCTTAGCAGATAGTCCCAGCCCATCTGGATGAGTTCTGTGCAAGATTATGGGCTACTTATATTCTCTTAAAAGATGAGACAGAGAGTGATCTGTCAGTATTTGTATGTCTGGAGGAGATCATCTATCCAACTTCCCTGTCAGTGCAGATTCAGCTAGATCAGGTTGCTCAGGTCCTTGTTTAGTCAACTTCGAACTATCTCCAGCCTCTCTGGACAACCTGTACCAGTATTTGGCTCACCTTCATGGTGAAAAATTTTCCTAATACCTAATCACAGTTTCCCAAGCTGCAACTTTTGTTTATTGTCTCTTGTCCTATCACTCTGAACCTGAGATGAGTCTGGCTTCAGCTTCCCTGAATCCTTCAGTTAGGTAGTTGAAGGGAGCAATAAGATCTCACCTTAGTTTTCTCTTTTTAAGACTGAACAAACCCAGATCTCTCAGCCTCTCTCCTTAGATGTTGTGTGCTCTACTGCCCTGACTGTCTGGGTGGCCTCCACTGAACTCATTTCAGTCTGTCTTCTGATGGGGAGCCTGAAACTGGACACAGCACCCCAGCTGTCCAGTGTGTCCCTCTTGCCTTTCCAATCTCTAGTAAAAATTACTATGGATCTTCATTAGCATTATTTTCTTACAGGTATTATCAGAGAGAAACATTTAAGGTTCTTCTATTGATAATAAAACTTTGGTGGAGTTCCCTAGAGGGTGGTTTGTTTCAACTCACTTGAAGAGTTAGTTTCTTCAAGCCTTCTTTTTTTTTTTTTCCTTCAACATATATTTTTCTCTGTTTTGTGACTAAATCTGGACATTTTCAATTTGTAATCTTCCCACTCTGTTTATGCAATCTAATGCATCTGTTTTCCAAAAGATGTCTTCATGAAAAACTTCCACCTCAGGAGTCATGTTCTGCTTATGTTTTTAGGTAGTACCTATTGTACTCTTTATTTGTTCATTGTAACAGACACTTTGCCCTTTTCTGGTTTTAACATTTTGTGCTGAAAATTATTTTACATCTAGATACTCTGATAATTATCATCATATTAGCATATTAAAACAAAGTAATTCCTTGCTAATGCTTAAGTATTTGTTGTAGGCTATTGCTGCTTTACTTTAAGGTATAAAACATTCTGCAAAGAAAGGGGATAACCAAGACTTTTTCATAACATATATAAATTATGAAAAAAAAAAAGTGTTTACTTAATACTTAGCACAATATCTTTTTTGAAGTCATAGATTCTCTATTTTCAGTTATGTCTGATAATGTCAAGTTCTGAGGTGCTCCAAGTGCCCAAGTAGATTCTAGAAACTAAGTATTTGTGAATTGGAACACTACCTTACTTTGAAAGCACACGTATTCGATAATAGGGTTGTTAACGTCATCTTTTTCTATCCTAATATGAGGCTGTTTGTTTTTCCAGTAGATCATTTCTCTGCAGTTAATAAATTAAGCAGTGTGCAAAAATTTCCATTCAAGAGTACTTATTCTGAGGAATAGATAACAACCTACATTCAAGTCACTTGACAGTAATTGGTATATTTTAAGTAGTCTTTTCCAGCTTCAGTAATTTATCGATCATTTCATCTTTTCTGTAACTTCTCAAGGTATATCTGTGCTTTAAGAAAGAATTCCCAAATTTGGAAGAATTTAAACAAGACCCTTCTTGGAAGGTCTATCTTCAGATTCTTGATACTTATGTACTGTTACTGAAGGACGTCTTAAGCATATTGTTGTTCTCTCAGAAAAACAGAAATGCAAGCTCCAGGCTTTGAGGACATAACTCTGTAGTAGGATTTTTACAATCCAGTGCATAGGGTTACCATCTTAGAAACTTTCTGATGCGAGTCCTATGCCTCAACATGCCTTGTTTTATTCTTTTCTAGATGAGTCTATGCTTTTATAAGTAGAGTGAAGACAGATGTCTCTTGTGCATCTAGCTAAAGCAGTTTAAGTAGTTACCAGTGCAATTACTGAGATACTTCAAACTGTTCTATGTTCCTAGTCCATCTCAGTACCAAGTAAAACTAATGCTCTTAAGCCACATCTGAAAATTATTTAAACTAATTGTTTTTCTTTGCCATGAAATGTATTAGGAATACTCTTTGTCATCAGTTTCAATGTTTTTGCTGGAGGGAAATAATTAGGATTTGGAGGAGCTCCAACTAGATTTGCAACTGTCTATATTTTTATCCATATATAATACCATCTTTCAGATTGCTTTTGTATTTTCATTATCTAATAAAATTATAATGAAATTCTCAGAAAGAAGTAGGATTTCCATCAGAGACAAAGCAAAAGTCGTACTGAATGCCATAGTCTGTAGGCAGGTGTCCAGATACTGTAGCTGAAACACTATGGCAAGATCTCCAGTTGCCTCTAATTGAGAAGATTCTAGATCCTTTCTTTTTTAAGCTGAGTTTAAATTTCCGACCTTCTCTGTGATTTTTTGTTTGGTTAGTTTTGTTTTGGTTTGTTTTTTAATTTGAATATGTGTGTTATGTAAAAGTTTGTACCCTGAAATGCAGTTTTGGCCTGAAATGCAATTTTCTAAAAATAGCTTTTAGAAGAATTGTGATTTTTTTATTTTTAATTAAGTACATATTAATTTTAGTACATTTACAAGAGAAGAAGCTCAAGTTGCCAACCTAAGCTTTTAACTTCCACTTGGGAGATTTCTTGCGAATTTTTTCTTAGATATCATCACTTGGAATGATATTTCTGATCACATGAAGTCAGTAATGTCTCCCTAAATCTAAATAGTCAAGTGGATTCTATCTCTCATTTATCTTGGCTCTTCTGTTTTTATGGATATTCTGAAAGACCCCAGGCTGGTTTTGGTTGGAGGTTTTTTTAGTATCATACAGAAAGCAAAACTGTAGTACTCAGTAACAGGTATGAATAAATCTGTCAGGGGGAAAAATGTCTTATGTCCTGTGAACTATTAGGGGATAGCCAGGATTAAAAGTTTATTGCCTCTGAGTTTGCCACCCTGAAAACTATCCTTTCTCCACCCTGCTTTCTCAAATGAATTTAACAATTACTGTCCAAAGAATAAACATTGAATGGTGTGATGTTACTGAAACACAGTGTTAAGCCTGTTCCTAAGTGGCAGCTGGCAGCAACTCAGTCAAACATAAAAACAGTCTGCATGGTATTATGTCCTCCAAGTTTATATTTTTAGAGCATGAGCTCTAACGAAGAGAGATGTGTTTTTCTTTTTGAAGATAATTGAGTAGAGTGGAAGAGGGCTATCTGTGGGGAAAAAAAAAATCGCTCCTTTGCCTTGTGACTCATCTTTCCAATGTAAATCAGTTACTAAGAAGGTCTAATTCTGAAGGAATGTGTTTTTTTTACAGAGCAAGTCCTTCTAGATCAGAATGTTCAGACTCCTCCCCCAAGTCCTTTTTCAATACAAGCTTTCAGTAAGGGGACAAGCTGTAGTAATGGACAAGGGTTTGATTATGGCCTTGGAAATAACAAAGGTATGTTTTTACACTCACATTTTAAAAAATGATGTTTTTCTTACGTTTGCTTTTATTTTTATTACTCATTTCCTACTCTTTTAGGCACCATCAGATGTCCTCCAAAAGACATAAGCAGTAGTGCAATGAATTGCAAGGTGTTTTACAAAACATGTAGTTAATGTTATAACTGCTTTTTTCTCTGCTTTAAATTCCACTCAGTCTAAGTACTCTACAGTTGAGGCTTTCTGTAGGCGCAAAACTATAATGCAGAAATGAAAAATACATCCTTGTAAAACAAGATATGAAAATTACTGGATTTAGAAAACATGTTTTAAAATGATCAGAAACATTTGTAAACACGTCTCACCTGTCCTGTACATTTTTTAAGTGCCTTTAATGGCATGACAAGGTAAAAGATACCATTTGAGATTTAAGTTGTAAAACTGAAGTTACCTTTCAATCACATAGATACCAGTTACAAATGCTGGGAAATAAATAAAACCTTTTTAATTTTTCTGACATAAAATAATTGTTTCTTTTAACCATGGTTTATTTTGTTGGCAAGATGTTAATATATATAAGCCATCACAATAAACTCAAACTGCATGCCTTCTGTTCATTCATTGATTAGATCTAGAAGATTCAATAATACAGAAGGGACTTTTGCTGGGGTGGATGTCCTTGAGAAATATTACTGAAACACAGAGCTTTGTCATTCTACTCTTAAATCACTGTACTCTGTCTGTGCCACTACAAATGTGGGCCTAAGGTGTCCTATGTGTTTTTAACACCAGCATGTATTCTTAGTGGTCACTTAAATAAAATAACCTGATTTAAGACCTGTTCTAAAGGAGAAGAGGTAAGGGAAAAAATTATCCTTACATGTTCTAGTGTGTTATTTTAATAACATGAAATAGTTTTATATCATTTCACGGTGTTCTACTGCATAAAGAAGCAGTTCATAATTGTCCATGCATTGCTATAAGAAACCCCATTTTTTGGACAAAGCCTGGAAAAGTTGAAGTGTTTTTCTTTTGTTTTATAGGGAGGGCCTTTTGTACAGAACTGCTTTTCCCAGTTCAGCCATACTCATTTCAAAGCAATCGTTGAATCACAAAAGTGGAAGCGTTTAAGGTGTTCAGCGTGTGAGGCAGTATTACAGCTTGTCTCTCAATGTCAATTGTGTAATAGTGCAAAACTTTTATCTATTTTTTCTTTGCAGAATCATATTAGGAGAAGTTTCTTTTCCTGTGTTGTCCAAAGATAAAATCTTGGAGATCAATATGCTATATTAACAGGCATCCTAGTTTCTGAAGACATTGTGATTCTTTTTACTATATCCTATCTTAAACAGTTTCTAAGCTTCTTTGGGATATTACAGTTCCAGAAAGTTTGGAAGCTACTCCTGGTATTAAATTCCATGTCATTTTATATGTATTATTCTCTGGACATACCCTCAAGCTGTAATGTTTAGTGTGAGTGAGCAACTCAGCTAGATGACTTCATTTATTCCGTGTAGTGCAATTCCTTCTGAATTGCCCAAGAGTGGAGAGTTGCTGGCAACTGTATTGAAAGAATAATGATATTATTTTCCCCAAAATAGAATTCTTCAGCTGTATCATTACTTTATATATAGTCTTTTTGCATTCTCATGTCAAAAAAGCTTTGAGTTTTGTGGAAAATAAAAAACTGAAGGCACAAACACGACCTCTTAGGGGAATTTCTGAATAAAGCAGTTCTTTTGGAGGTGCTTGTTTGTAAAAAGAACTTCTGTTCTAGGGATGCACTAGTTTCAATGAAAATTCGGTCACCGTCAATGAGCATTTCAAACTGCCGGTCAAATGTAAAGATCCCTATGTAATAGGTCTGTGTTTGTGGTGTTACCTGCGAGGCAGAAGACATCCCACAATCACTCAGTTTGATTTAGCTATGTCTTCTCTATTCCAGCCTTCTATGTTGCAGGCAAGTCTTTAATATTCCTCATGAATGGCCCTACCCACCTCCATATTTAATTACTGTGGGCAGATGACTTTCAACCTCTTCTCAGATGTTATTCCCTTCAAAATAATTACTCATTTTAGGAAATAGGCCTGTCATATTTAAGAATAATAGTGGTTTGTCAAACATGTCAATCACTTCTGGGTTATTAAGGTAGGAATGATTGCTGCCCAAGTACTGAATCCAGTATTTTTTAGGTATGCTACTTCCAAAACGGTGGAATAAAATTGATTTATTGATACCTGTAGATGATTGTTTAGAAAGGCATTCCAGCTATTTTCTGTTATTTTTGTTCTCTCAATTTTGAAACCAAAATATCAAGAAAATAAATGCAAAATTTAATTTTGGAGTTCTTAGGCAATACAGGGTTCCATACATCTACAGGTCTTTCTCTAATTCCATGAAAAGACAATAGATAATCACCCAAAAATGTTGTAAATTCAGTGAGTTGTAAATTCTGTATTAGGTGCTAATTTTTTTACTAAGATTTCTAGAATGCTGTCAAAATTATATGAATTTGTAGAATGTGTGATGCTGCTAGGATTTGCTTGGTGATGGTTCAGATCTGAGAGGCTCTCAAACCGTTGGTGTCTCCCAGCTCGTATTACTAAGTATACTTCAAGTTATAACATGGTGTGATAAACTGCCTTCTTACTGTAGGCTTCATGTATTTCTAATGCTCACATAGAGTTTTTTGAGAATTGGCATTCAGAAATTAAAACTCCATTTTTAACATGCTAGTTTTCTGAAGGCCTTCATTTGCCTCACAACGAATGTATGTAGTTCTTCAGAAAACCAGTTCCAGTTCCTAAGTGGTACTTACTTCTTTAAAATTATCTTCAATCTGATCTTGAAAAACTGCATGACAGAATACTTTTAAAGATATTTGCAAAAATGAGCAAATATTTACTAAAGCCTTGGCACAGAAATACACTTGCCAAAGCCTAATTACATGTTATCTTTCCCTTCTCATCAGTTTTTCTAATCCTTTTCTGCATGTTCCGTTGCATGTGTGTATTATTGTAAATGCTAGGGATTTCTGTTTTTTCTTTGGCTGCTTTTCATTTTTTAGCAAGGCGAATATAAATCTCTATTTTGAAGTGTTTTAAGTAATTGCAGTAAAGTGTCCATGATCCTTCAAAACCCTGCTTTTACTTTTCAGTAATTTTATTGCCATGCATGGGGTGAGAATTTTATGTTTAGCCACAACCAAAGTTGTATGTGGCTAAATAAGATCTATGAGCTTTCTCTATTATCATCATTTAAACTTTAATTGAGCACCATTTTACTCTGCCTTTCTGGAGAATGACAAGTAACAGGTTGTAGTTTTGACTGTTTTGCCCACTACAGGTGACCAACTGAGTGCCATACTGAATTCCATTCAGTCACGGCCAAATCTCCCAGCTCCTTCCATCTTTGATCAAGCTGCAAAACCTCCCTCTTCCCTAGTCCACAGTCCATTTGTGTTCGGACAGCCCCTTTCCTTCCAGCAGCCTCAGCCACAGCTTCAGAGTAAGTTTGTCAGCCTTACCTGCCTCATCAGTCCATTTCTGCAGCTTTGACATTGCTGTTCTCAGTTGCTTACCAGCTACTAATCATCCCTCAGTGCACCTTCCTGGTTTGGTTTGGTTTTGTTAAGTTTTTCATGATTCAGAAGCATGTGAGGTAATGCTCCTAAAGAAGTATACTTGTTCAACTTTAATTTCTATACTGAAGATATTTTGCTTTTTTATGTGTTCTGCAGTGTAGATAAGTCATAAAAGTGCATTTCCAATATTGTATGCAACTCTGGGTTTATAATTAAGGTAAATATTTTATATGGTACAAAATGTTGATAATTCTTTTAACATCAAAAATGGACTGCAGTAAATTCATAGGTGTTAAATTTTCTTACCTCCTCAATTCCTATTTTTGTCATCATTCCTAACTTTAGGAATGTAGCTGGACAGTGGGAACAGCTTGGCATTACTCGTAAGAAAGGCTTTGGTAGTCTTCTGTTGGGCGCTCATAGGATTGGCATGGGCATGAAAGTTTGCACCTAGAGGTGAATACCAGTTAACCTGATAACTGCTGGGAGGACAGGAAGCTGTTTAGGTTTTGATTAATGAAAAATAAAAGCTCAGCATTCACGATGGATAGCAGATATTTTACTAAATTCTTCCTTATACGCAGAACCAGTTATAGCATGGGTCACAGGAATACTAGTCGTCTTCTGTCTACCAGAAAATGTCCTTCACAAGTGCCTTATTTCTTCCTTGTGGGACCCTGTTAGACCCTAACCATGTCTGTGTAGTCCTGGATCTATCCAGCTCAACTTATTGAAGTGACAGTGAAGTGCTCCATGTAAGAACTAGATTAAAATCTCTAATTCATTTTTATAAAGACTATCAGAAGTAGTCTGAGATCTGACAGTGATCTTCTGTACTTATGCTGGACTTAGACCAATGTCCTGAAAGCAGAATATTCCAAAACCTACTCAGATGAAACAGCTGATTGCCAGTGGCATCAGCACACCATCGCTGAGAATTTGTCAATCGTATATTCTTTCTCATCACTTTTAGTTTTCTTCTCTTGTTCAAAGTAGTAAAGTCAGAGTTTCTTACTCAAGTTTGCATCAAAAATAACCCTAATTGTCTTGTTTCAAATTTCAGATGATTTGTCCTTTAGCCTTTAGACCTGTATTGTATGAAAAGAAAAGCTGTCAACATTTTTTATTAGTTGCCCAACAAGATCTTGCTGAATGGATTCACCTATCCAACAGATGTAGATAAACTGTATTCAGTAAGCTACATCCATGGTTTGTGTTTTAGTAAGGATCCCTGATTAAAAAAGAAGCCTTTTTTTGTCAGATAGGGGTAGCACTTGTAGTCTACCAAATAATATAATAATGAAACTGGGAAAATTTTTGAAGTTTGTGTCTGATTTGGGACCTTAGCTTAGTACAAGATCTCAACTGATATGGTTATTTGCCCTTCCAGCAGGGCAAAAATCATCAACCAGAACAGGTATACTGTTGCACTAACGGTGATTTGATACAAGGACTTTCTTCCAAACAGTTTATTATGTAATTTAAGATTTGATGCAGATAATGTAAATCATGCATAAAGGAGAGAAATGTTAACATTTTTGTTTTCACCATCAAAATTTAAGAATTATATGGGGGGAAATTTCCTGTTTGAACTTCCTTAGTTTTTGCAAATTTGTTAATCCTCCATTCACAAGTTCATCCAAATGCAGAATATTGTCAGGGAGGCCTGTAAGACTATGTTCATATACTTATTCATTTAATAGTCAAGGAAATTATGGGGGATATAAGGAGCTCTAGATTAAACATTTTATTTTAAGCAGTTATTCTATCATTACTGTATTTCTTGAAACTTTACATATTAGAAAGTAATGGATTCATTTGCAATATAAGATTAATTAGAATAGCAAGGCATATATGCAATAAAAATATTTAGACAGAAAAATTCTATTTGGGTTGAATTCCACTGTGTGGTTTTTAATCTGTGTTCAACGCTGATGCAGCTATAACAGAACTGTAGCAGAAACTCTTAAGTGTGCAATTTTCATTCATGATTTCCAAAGCACTGTATAGCCTCCCGTTATCAAACATGTAATTAAAAGTTAAATCCATTAAACAACATATCCCAAGTGACTTGGATTTTTGCCCTAAATATGCTTGGGTTTAGTTTCAAATTATGTGCTCTGTCCTTAAGTGCTTCCTGCAGTTGTTAGATCTAAAAATTAAAATGAATATTTATAGTCAATAACTGCTATGTTAAAGGGAGTAATGATAGTCTAATAGTTGGAAGAAGTTGTGCCAGCCTAGATTTCCATGGTGCAGAGGTTATATACTAAATACTGGTCTTGAATGAAAGTCTGCCTAAATAGTTTAGTCTACCACTTCCATTTTTCTATTCTTCCTCAGATATCTGTCCTCCTGGGGAGAAATTTTATTTGGAAGCATGATCTGAGGAAAGTTAGGATCATGCTGAATGTCCTCTAGAATTATTTCCTTAATTTAGATTTTTGTAATAGGAAGAAAAATGTTGGTCTGGTTATAAAACACACTCTGTGCCAGTGACAGATTGTAGTTTTTCTTTAGAAGAGTTTGTAGCTAGCCATTTTTTTCTGAGGAATGGTTTCTGTGCTTGCAGTTTGGTTTGGTTTTGAAATTCATTTAAGGAAGAGGGAAAGGGCTTGTCACAACCTTTTATCTTCCGATACAGTATCTGGTTATTTTTTTGCGGAAATACTACAGTTTTGGACAACACTTCCTCAGCTACAATGCTTGAAAAAAATGAGAAGTGTCTCTGTTATTCTTTTCACATCATAAATAGGTAAACTAACAAGAGTCCTGTGTATTTTGTCAAAGAATTTGTTACAGAAGGCATATTATAAAAAGAAGGGGGAACAGTGTTACTTAGTTTTGTATTATTTGCTAGAACTCTATAAAGGGCTGATCGTTCTGTCCTACTTAATTCCTTTGCTAATTTTCATACATGGTCACACAAGGGAAAAAAGCTGAGAGATTGTTTTCTTTTTCACGGGGACAGACAAAATTAAGATGCTCTTGTCATGTATTTTCATTCCTTGTCAGCCTTTTGTGCAGCTAAAGGTCAAAAAAAGCTGGAAGAGAGGGAGTCCTGAACCTACCTGTAGTTCAGGAACAGCTGTATTGACTTGGAATCTTAGCAAGGATTTTTTTTTTCCAGAAAGAGCACGAGTTTATGTATGTTTCTTCCTTGATTATTTCAACAAAACAGTCTGTAATTACTTCAGCCTGCATGTGCTTGCTTCTGAGAAGTTTCAGATCATCAGTAACAGATCTGCTCAGGACTGCAACCTCCCATACCTGCAAGATTGTTACTGGTTGCTTGATTAATTTGTCTCTGAACTTTGTGAAAAGCACAGAAGACTCAAATTTCTGCTTGAATTCTGAGTATAGGTGAAGCGTGGAAACCTAGAGGGTCAACTTGTTTCTCAACCTTCAGCAGTGTGTGCTGGGTCATAAAACTCCTTAGATATGACAAGTCAGGGAAATGGGATCTTGCCAGGCTGTCCAGCATCAGTTATCAAAATTTCACAATTGGCTGTTGAACTCTGAACTTGGGGAGGGAAGCGTGAGACCTTGCCGTCACCAATGTTAGAACTTTATGCCATGTTTCCTCACATCTCAATTGCTATTGCATATGAAGAATGGGTTTACAGGCTGAAGAGGCTTTGGACCCCCCTTGTTAGCCTTATCTGTCACATTCTCCCTCTTCCACTGTAGCCGCGGCCCCGGCAGCTCACTGAGCCGCTGCACAGCACCAGCTGCTGCTTCCTGACTCGTCTCGGTCCAGGCAGAAGCGGCAGCTTCTGAATAGCGTCCTGTCAGGCTGCTTCCTTGCCAATCCATGCCATGGAGCTGCAATCCAGCATATGGTCCCACCATATATGATTAGCCCCTACCATTCATGTCAGGAGTTCCTTGATACATCCCTTCAGTATTGTGCTACCAGTTTCTTTTTGGATTTGTTCCTTTCCTTTCTAGGTGCTAGTTACAGAGCATTTAGAACCACTGGCTTTGCCTGCAGTGTTTCTATCCGCATTTCCTTAACTGTAGAGGGGGCACAAAAGACCAGCCCACATATGGAGCACGTAACCCTTCTCGGTAGTGTCCACAGTAAAATGGAGCGAGACGATAATCTCAGCCAAGCACACTGATCTCTTCCGTATTATGCTGAAATGACTCAATTGTCATGCGAAGCAGCCAGAGAGTATTGGTTTAACTGTTTTTTCAGATGCTGCATATTGCTGAAGCATCATTCCTGAAAAATTGAGCTAATAAGTTAAACAGTTTCATACCCTAGGCTTTACAGATTTGGTAATCGGAGATAAGTGTCAGGCATACATTTGTACAGGTCCATAGGCGACTGGTATGGTAAAGTTTGGAGGAAGAGCACAAATTGAGTCAAGCTTTATTTTAGAAATAAATTTAGCTTATCACATCCTCAAAAATTGTAGTACAAATTATAAAATTACAGAATCATTTTTATCTACCCTTCTAGCACAGGAATGCTTCTTTCAATTAATAAACTTAAGTGACTGAAGTATTGGTGCTCCAGACCCTACCTTTGGGTAAAGAACATTGCTGATATTTTTCTAATGATACTGCATTTCAGCTTTTGCTTTCATTCACTCACTCATTCACATACTATAACAGTATCTAATACTTTTTGCCCTTTTTAATACTTAATTTTCAAATGTTTGTTGACTTCAGTATATTCTTTTACTCATAAAAAAAAAGGAGTTCTTGTCCAGCTGTCACTATGGCATTTGACATTTTCAGGATGTGAAAAAAGATACATTGATTGCAGTGCTTGAGGAAATTCAGCTAACAGCCATATTGTAGCTTCAATGTCAGTAACAGCGAGTGAAAGAGAAACGCATTCTTTCTGAAGAGGCATCCATTGCTTAGGCAAAAGGGCAAAAGCAGGTCAGTGCTTTCCTTCATCATCATGCAGAAAAGCAGTGACATTATCTCCACTCTCCAGAGACATTTTACCAGTCTGTTTTAGAGTTTGTTTAAAAAAGACTAACATGGACCAGCTGGTGCTATGTCACGCCTCCTGGATTGGTTCACCAGCGTTTCCTCAGAGGCATCCTGCTATAGTAATTGAACTGCCTCTTATGTCTCCATATTGTGCGGCTTTTCAAGCTGGAGCTATTTCCATGTTGAAGGAAGGAGTGCGACTAAAGATACACTGTCACATTCAAATGTGATGCGAGATAGACCTTGCCTACCTTGTATTTCAAGTCTTTGTAGTCTTTGAGGGTGATTCAAAAAGAAGGAATCCTGACCAAAAACTGGTCCCTGGGGCTGACCGGTTATCCTGGATAGCCATACATTGTTTGCCAAGGCAGCAAGGAGATCATGTGGGAAACTTAGTCTCTTTGACCCACCGTTCCCTTGAAATGATTGAGTAGTAGTACATTGTTCAACATAAACTAGATTACAACATTATAAAATGTAAGTATTCTCATAGAATGAAGTGTAAATGTGCATTCATGAAAGTGGATTTAGTAAAGAGTTTAATTATTCATAGAGTGGAATGCTAGTGTGTCAAATTGACATTTTTAGGATTGCCTCTATTGCTACTTTGTGTTCCTAATGTGTTTTTCTGCATTTTACCTTTAAAAATTGGTGGAGTGACATCCTGTTACTCAGAAGCTATATAGGTAGTATTGGATCTCTCTGTGTCATTTGTAGGCATCAAAGTAGGTACTGCTGTTCTCAAATATATGATAATACTGGATTGAGAAAAGAGAGATTATTTTCTTCTATTAAAGAATGAAATTCCTATGTCAAACGTGTGAACACCTTCTCATTGTAGAGTCTATAGAACTATAGCTCATTGCATAAGATAGGGCATTTAGTATATTTATGTGTACAAGTTAGTAAATGTAGTACCAAACAAAAAGATGTCTTAAGCAGTGCAGGAAATTAAATCGCTTATGTTCAATACACTTTCCTTATTCCATTTGTACAAAAGGGTCTCTCTAAAATAGAGTATCTTCTAACATCCAAATTCTCTTTAAAATTACTAATGCAGTAAGAATTTGATTGACTTCTTTCTAAAGAGAAGAATAGTAATTGGAATTAGAATTAAAAACATTAAAGTGATACACTAAAAGTCCCTGTTGTTATCTCACTCCAAGTTTCATTTGGAGCTGTGTCTCTAACAGATTTGGTGTCAATATACTCTCTACTGAAATTATCTTGGATTACATCAGAATTTAATTTTGTTTTTTTCTTTAGGCAAAATTATTTTTTAGGGCTGATACAGATTTGTTTTCATATCTATACTGTTTGATAGAAACTCTTCTACTGCTAGTTACGTCTCTTGATAGTATTGAGAAACTACGGTTCACATTACATACATGAAGTTTTTCAAAACATTACATTATTGAGGTGCATCCAGATTAGAAAACAGATAGTTTTGATGGGTTTAATATCTTTTTTTCTTCATTCCTTCCAGTGATTACTGAGACTTTCCAACACAAAGATTTTGATGTTCTCTAATTTTCTCAAAAGCATGTGAGAATTAGTAATCTAGAAGGCCATATTGCAGTTTCAAATAACTCATCTCTGAATTCACAGATTAAAAGTTAACATTTCAAACCAGAGTTCAGTTCAAAACTAGATACTGCTGTTTTTTATAATAAACCACAAATCTCTAGTAGCTAGTCTACACATTGCATTTTTAGATCCTAGAAACTAATACTGAAATCACAGAAGATCTTCTATTCTTTTAAAATTTAGATCAGGGAAAACATTTTGAAGTAACTGTTTCTCATTTAAAACTAATGTAGAAGTCTAAACAGTGAATTCAGAATACTTAACAAAGGAGATGCATATAATTTGAAATGCTTGTTTTTATCTTTACTGCTTTTTCCATTGAATCTGTGCTGCTTCTGTACAACTGTTTTTCACTGTAGAAACTCCATCCTGCTGCCTTGCTTCTCGTGAGCATATTTACAAAACTAGTGATGTAGCTGGGACTGCCTCTGCTATTTCATCTCTCTCTCACAAACTGAAGGGTGGGTATGCATGCCAACACAGCAAGGTTATTCAGATTTTTACATTCAGAATGGTTTTTTTTCTCCATCCATTCATTTTCATTTCATTCACTTAATAAAATAATGTTTTGGAAGTAAACATTCAAGTTTGGTATTTGTTGGGAGCTCGTTTGATATAACCAATTTAGTGTTGCCTTCCTGAGCTGCAGCACGTTCACGATACATGATCTAGCTTTCTGCTTTGTAAACAGAAAGGTGACTGTTAATCTAATGTAATAACACCTGTTTTCAAACAATAAGCAAATGAGATATGGAAGAAGAAAGCAGAAAAATACATGGAGGGGGGTTGTTTGTTTACAGATAAAACAGTTTGCTACGTGATTATGCAGTTTTTCTTTTGGGGATTTTTTTGTGCTGATAGTCTAGAATGCTAATTAGGTTTATTTACCTCTGTGCAAATTCTAAACTTTGTTTTTAAAAAAAATGTAAGATTTTTTTTTATTGCTGGAAGCTAGTGTTAAGCTATGCCTTTCATAGGCAGTTTTGTTCTAGAATGTTCTCCTGCTCGATGTTCACTAGTCATGCATATACTTTGAATTTGATACATTGCTGAATGGCTTGCAATGTTTTATGTCCTCTAAGAAGATTGTTGTCGTCTTTTCACTACATTTTCCTTTATGAGGAATTCTGTAAAAGGTTCTATCCAGAGTATTTTCTCATCTGGCAGACCTTAAATTCATCTTTTTATTTGTTTGTTTCTGGGAAAAGTGTGTATAAAGTAATTATAATTTTCCAAATTCATATATTCACAAAGTAGGCATCTCAAAATAGCTCATCAGTAGAATTGGTGAATAACTGAGCTGGCGTGAGCAAAATGCTTGGACTGATATTTAAGAAACTTTTTAGTTTTTTCTTTTAGCAAGAACAATCATTTTATAAACCATGATGTACCATGCTATTTCTTCCCTTCCTCTCCCCCCGCCCCCCAAAAATAATTATAGAACTCATAAGAAAAAAGAATAAAGATCAATTAGAATCTCAAAATTGATTATGATGAAGTTTGAGATGTTCTCATTATATTCTACTGTTTATATTTGGCATATTGTTGCTGAATATAGACAAAATATTTCTCCTCTGCCTGGAGAAGTATGAACTTCTACCATGTCCTGGGAAGCCAAGAAAGTACCCTAACCTTCAAGCTTGTTAAATATTCTGATATCCTTCACTTTTTCCTGTTGCTGTTTGTTTTATTATAACCTACTTAAATATGGAGGTAACAAAATAATATGAATTGTTTTGTAACCTGAGGAAACATCTGGATTGCTAGACTTTGCTCTAAAAAATACATTTGTTTTTGTATTGTGAGTGGTAACAGTAGGAAAAACTGAGATCACTCCATGCTTCTGTATATTTTTTAGCATAGGGGTAAGGCTTCATGACTGAGAACTGGAAGAAGTTGGTTCAGATCCCATAATGCAGAAGGAAGTAAACACAGATTTCCCACCTTCTAAGTAAATACTGGAGGTACTGGATAAAAGATGACTCTCTGTTCCCATTAGAAATCCTGGTCCAAATTTGCAAATATTCTCTGATTAATTGAAACTTTATTTTTTTAACAAATAGTTGTTTCCCCAAAAATGTGCCCAGATGAGTGGAAATAACTTTTTAGTGTCTAGAAATGTAAAATAATCCAAAGTACAGTGACCTAATTCTACAAGCTTTACCAGAGAAGCTTCTTCATGTTTAATGAATGAAAATGCATTCAAATCAGAAGGACTTAACTATACATTTAAGACTTTGCAGTGTAATGCTCTGTGGAGAGACAGTTATATTTAATTCACAACTGCTGCATTGCTTGCCAGTAATTTCGACATTGCTGATCTTAATTTTCAAAATACAAATTCTACAAGAAAGACCGAGTGTGTTCACAGAATTATTAGAAGTGTATTGCTTTAATGAGCTACTTGTTTGTGTATACTTGTTTTGTACGTGTTTATATGAAGCTGCCTATGGTTTTTATAGTTCTGTAGATTTATATCTGTACAAAGTCAGCGTGCATAAGAACAGTAAATTAGTGCATCAAAATAAGAGAACATCATCGACCAGAGTTGATGGTTTAGCTTAGTGTTTGAAAAAGATGGGGTTTTTTTCAGTAGGTTGTGTTCTGGTAGCAGAACATTGATAATTCGTGGCCTTGAAAAGGTGCATATGTGACATTATCAACGTGAATCGTTTCAAGCGTGTTTGTAAGCCTCTTTACGCAATTTGCCTTATAGCTGTATTTACTTCCTACGTTTCCTGACTTCTGAGCATTAAAGAAAATAAATCTGGTAATATATTTGATCTTTCTGCAAGTCTCTTGTTGCAGTCAGGCTGACACATATAGAGATAATAAATAATCCCTAATTTCTGTTGCAGCTGTGATAAACTTAGTTAACTCCTGGCATTATACCTAAAGATGTAAATTGTGCTTCCTTTACTAGCGTTTTGTGGAAATAGCAAACTGTGCCTTTTGATACCTCCATAGTAGCATTTTCTCTGTAAATATTTCCTAACACTTGTTTGGATGAATCTTTGTTAGAAGAAATGTATTGAAAATATTCTTGGGGAAAAAAATTCCCTTTATATTTCCTTTCATTTTGATGTGAACAGGAGCATGTGTTTGATTTTTATCTTGTGTTCAGGTCTTTAATCCTTGTTTTGTATTATTAAAGGTACCACTGTTAATATATAATAATTTAATTATAAAATATACTGAACAGGTGACCGAATGAATTTCACAGGAGCTGCTAGACCAATTTCTCCAGCAGGAAAATCAGACATGTCATCAAAACACAGAGCTGACAGCAGGTCACCCAAGCTTGATGTGCGAATGAATAGAGCTGCTGCTGATCAGAAGAAACCTAGGAATACAGAAGGCTTATCTGCCAGTGAGTCTCTTATGCTGAAATCAGATGCTGCAAAATTACGGTCAGACTCTCACAGCAGGTCTTTGTCTCCAAATCATAACACTCTGCAAACACTAAAAACTGATGGAAGAACAACTACTGTTCTGAGAGCTGAATCTCCAGGGCCAGGAACCCGGTCATCTTCTCCAAAGACAAAGACACTTACAGCCGTTAGATCTGGTGCTAGTTCTCCACGATCCTCATCACCCCATGACAAAACGCTACCTCAGAAAGCTTCATCCCCTGTAAAAACAAAGCTTGATCCTCCTCGAGAACGCTCCAAATCAGATTCTTACACGCTAGATCCAGACACGCTTCGCAAAAAGAAAGTACCACTAACAGAACCGTTAAGGGGGAGGTCCACTTCACCCAAACCAAAAATTATTGCAAAAGATGGAAAACCTGTTACAGAAACTGAAAATAGAGCTCCTTCCCCTCATGTTGTACAGGAAAATCTTCACAGTGAGGTAGTTGAAGTATGTACTTCAAGTACTTTAAAGACTAACAGCATTACAGATAGCACCTGTGAAGACAACACAGAATTCAGAAGTCTGGACGATGGTTCTAATAAAGTTCATTTCAGCATAGGAAAAGCACCACTGAAAGATGAGCAAGACATGAGAGCATCTCCAAAAGTGAGCCGTAAATGTGCTGGTAGGCACACAAGACCCAAAAAGGAAAAATCCAGCTTTCTTTTCAAAGGAGATGGCTCCAAGCCTGTAGAGCCTGCCAAGCAAGCAATGTCACCTTCCGTTGCAGAATGTGCTAGAGCTGTATTTGCTGCATTTCTTTGGCATGAAGGAATAGTTCATGATGCTATGGCTTGTTCATCTTTTCTGAAGTTTAATCCAGAACTGTCCAAAGAGCATGCACCGATACGAAGCAGTCTTACTCAACAACCTGCAGAGGAAAAAGAAACCAAGTTGAAAAATAGACATTCATTGGAAATATCATCTGCTCTTAATATGTTCAACATCTCACCTCATGGACCAGATATATCTAAAATGGGTAGCATCAATAAAAACAAAGTCCTCTCTATGTTAAAAGAGCCACCTCTGCATGAAAAGTGTGAGGATGGAAAAACTGAAACTACCTCCTTTGAAACATCCAGTCATCACACAATGAAATCCAAGTCTCCTCTTCCATTAACACTGCAGCACTTGGTAGCTTTCTGGGAAGATATTTCCTTAGCAACTATTAAAGCAGCTTCCCAAAACATGATTTTTCCAAGTCCTGGTTCTTGTGCAGTGTTAAAGAAGAAGGAAAGTGACAAAGATAACAAGAAAACTAAAAAAGAGAAAAAGAAAAAAGAAAAGGTTGAGACTAGGCCAAGGGGAAATCTTTTTGGTGAGATGGCCCAGCTTGCAGTGGGAGGACCTGAAAAAGACACCATCTGTGAGTTATGTGGAGAATCCCATCCATATCCAGTGACTTACCACATGAGACAAGCTCATCCAGGTAAGGTTACATATTTTTTTAGTTACTGTGTCCATCTGTAAAATATATTGCACACACACAGCTTGGTATTAGTTACTGTTATGAAAATGTGTCAGGCTGTCTTGTCTAACATTTTAACAGAGTTCACTATATAAGCTAAATTAAAACTTACACACACTTACTTACAAATTATTTACATGTTTGTGTGCATAATTTTAAGTAGTTATGGATTTAAGCTTTCAAAGATGCTGAAGAAAGTTGTTTGAAACAAGGCCAAAGTAATGAGCTAACTTTACAGTAGCTCTTCAAGAAGCATGCCATTTGTTACACTTTAGGACTTGAAACTGTGATGAGAAAATTGGAATTAAATAAAAAATATGAAATTGGTTAATTAGAGTTTCTATGTTGCCAAACGTTTTCTATTAATATTCTAGTATGAATAATAGAAAACTTTTATTTATCTGCTGTGTCAGCACTGGGTATCAGTGACTTAATTTTTTTCTTTTAAAATGTATCTTAAAAAAAAGAAATCCAGTTCATGTCTGTAGACAATTTGTATTGTAAAACACAACCAGAGTCTCCTATTTTGTCTCCTTATGGGGGTCCCTGAATTTTTTTCACGAGTTTGTTTAATTTTAGGAAAATGAGATAAACCAGTGCTAGCTTGGTATTTTCTTAGCTAGTCAACTGAGTTCAAAAGGTACATAAGTTGTGTTTTCTTTAGAAAAGGGATCACTAATAGAAGGGATTAGCTACAATATAGCTAGTAATAAGTAGCCTTGTTAAAGACAAAATGCTTTCTGTGTTTTTTAGCTTGTAAACATAACTAATTATTTTGCCAGTTAGTGAAGTTCAGGCTGATGTATGTGCTTATTTTAGCACTGTATGCAAAGTTAAATCAAAATTAAGCAGCCTTATTATTCAGCAATTATCAATGCCCTGAATCTTTCTGAGAAACAGTAATCAGCAAAGGAATGTACTTCATTCCCTTTTAAGCGTTGCTAGACAGAGGGGTAGGGTTTTTATGTTTGTTAAATTATAGATAATGTTGGCTAACATGTAATACTGACTTTACCATCACTTCGCTGTCTGAATAGAGAGCTGTTGATGTTTCGGGCAAGTTCATAATAAAAACTTAAAAACTGCAGTGCATTTGGTTTCTTTGGATACTGGTGGGACACATGGATATGCACCTTGTTTTTTAATCAGTTCAGAGATACAGAAAAGGAGAAAATTAGGCCAGTAAAAGAAGCATCTTCCTTCCCCCTCTCCATCCCTCTTTTACAGTAATAAATAATATAATAGTAATCCTTCTTTTGAAGTAACAGGTTTTTTCATCTTTTTCCCGGGTGTAGGTTGTGGCCGTTATGCAGGTGGCCAAGGTTATAATAGCATTGGGCACTTTTGTGGAGGATGGGCTGGTAATTGTGGCGATGGTGGTATTGGAGGAAGCACTTGGTATTTGGTTTGCGATCGATGCAGAGAAAAATATCTCCGTGAAAAACAAGCAGCAGCAAGAGAGAAGGTATTTTCATCTGTTTCTCATATGTTTAGCTCTCTACCTGCTTAATAGTACTGTGTTCACAACTTGAAAATAATGTAGGGCCAGTTTAAAAAATTTGGAATTTTGGAAGGTTTTGGAATATCCATTTATGTCATTGATAGGTTTAAAATAATAAGATAGAAACTTTACTGGTTACTTCTGACCAGATTTCTTCCCTTCAGATGGTAGTGTTTTCAAATTTGTAAAGTAATTTTATTTTCTATTCCAATACAACTGCAGCATTGAATGTAGTACCTTATTTTTTAAAAGTATGTGTCATTTTATTTAACTTTGAATTTGGTTTTATTTGTTTACTGAAATAGGAGTATTATTTTAAATTTATATGTTTATAGTTTCTTTAATATTCTTAATCATCCAGATTGTTGGATACAGGTGCCAAACACTGGATAAACTAGAGCAATTTTTGATGGGAATAGGACAAAAGTTGTTCTTATATTGGTCTTCCATGACCAATTTCAAATTCTTGTTTAAAGTAACAGATATGTTGAGGTTTTAAGATAAGCAGAACAGTGCTAATTTAACTTTATTTTTGAAACTAAATTTGTTGAAACTTTTTGCATAAAAAATTCATCCTGAGGCAAACATCAAAACTTTCAGCTGTTTATTAAAAGTTTGCAAAGTTATGAAAATAATAGAAGTGCCATTTTGTAGTAGAAAATATTTTATGACAGGAAGAATCCAGCAACTTCGGTATGTGACATTGCCAGCTTTTCCTGTGGTGAAGTATAATTTAAATATACCTTTTAAAAATTCGTCTAGATTAAACAGTCTAGGAGAAAACCAATGCAAGTTAAGACTCCTCGTGCCTTGCCAACTATGGAAGCTCATCAAGTGATTAAAGCCAATGCACTGTATTTACTGTCCCTGAGTAGTGCTGCTGAGCCCAGTATCCTCTGCTATCACCCTGCAAAAGCATTCCAATCTCAACTTCCCAGTGTCAAAGAAGGAATTTCTGAAGACTTTCCCATTAAAATGCCATGTCTCTATCTACAGACTTTAGCAAGGTAATTAAAGGAAGCTTATGAATATTGATTTTAATATTCATTTATTTACAGTGTTGGATAAAAATGTGTGTGTGTATAAAGTAAACTAAAACTTACATAGAAAAACACATATTTTCCTAAATCTTTATGATCTTTGTTCTTCTTTCTCTTCTGTTTCCATGATCTTGTTCAATTTCTTGGATTGTATTTGCTCCAAGGGTCAAATATACCCTGACCTGATATATAGCTTTTGGATGCTAAATATTTTTTAACAACAGTTTAGTTTCTGTCCAAAGAATTTAGAATTTCCTGAAGAGTTTAACTTGGTGTGTTAGTAGCAGACATATGTGCTACTTTTCTCTCTTTACAGTTAAAAACAGTAAGAAGGAAACAAGAAAACTTGTGCTTACTTGGTATTTCTAAGTAGATTTCACTGTAGTGTCTTGTGTTTATGATGGATAGACATTTGGGCCTAAAATACATGATGGAAATACCTAATGAAAATACTAAAAGATAGCGAAGGGTGATCCCCACTACTTCTTGTTTGAAAATGCCGTTATATTTTCCACTAACACTTGTAAGTCACAACCAGCTTAAATGCATTAGGTGAGGAGTAAATGAATAGCTAAATTTATTAGCAAAGGACTTTTGTTTGTGTCTGTGTTTCAGGAACTTGTGTTCCTTAATACTAATTTAAAAATCTAATTTGACGTAGGCACCATCATGAAAATTTTGTTGGGTACCAGGATGACAACCTCTTCCAGGATGAGATGAGGTACCTGCGCTCAACTTCAGTACCTGCACCATACATCTCGGTTACTCCTGATGCAAGCCCTAATGTCTTTGAAGAGCCAGAGAGTAACATGAAATCTATGCCCCCAAGGTACTTCCTTGTAATTCTAGCTACTACATAAAAATGCTAAAGCATTTGCATAACACCAATTAAACTCCCCCCCAAAAAAAAACAACCCAAAACCAACAAAAAAAACTCCAAAACATTGCTGTAGTTAAGTAGCTAAAGTAACACATCAGCTCAGATCAATCTCTGAAATGGCAGCAAAAAAGCCAAAATCATATGAAGCTGTAGTTAGAAAAATATCTTCAGTGAATCATAGCATAGCTGGTATGTTTTCAACCACTAGCTATGCAAGTTTGCAAATTAGGTTTGAAACTTTTAACTGTAATGCAAACCAGTTGCTTCTCTCTAGAAAGGTCTTGGGTTTACAACCAAAATGTGAAAAAAGGTTTGTTCAGAAATTGATAAGGATTCTTAGCATACCTCAGGGAAATTTTTCCATAGTCCTTACTCCAGGACTGCTTATTTCCTCATAGAGACAAATACAATTTTTCCAGAATCTCCAGAACTACAGAACTGAAGAAGTGACCTAAAGAACAGTGGTCCAAGAACCATAGTTGTTGCAAACTCCTTGAAAATATAGCAATTTTTTTCCCCCTGTGTTTCAATTCTTTAACACAACTGACTGTAGTCCAGATTAATGACCTTTTTGAAAGGAAGTGGCTGTTAATCCTCCTTTCAAAATTTCATTCTGAAGGGAAGTTTGAACAGGAAGGAATTTCATTAGCTTACATTTTTCAAAGCAAATGTTGCTGCTTCTTATCTCATTAAGTTTACTGTGATCTAATTCAAGCAATTACAGAATTTTTTGTTTTGCCAGGGAAAAAAAGGCTCTTACTGTTACTTAATAATAGTCCAGAATCAACTTGGATGCTCGGGGTTTTCAGGTGTGAAACAGTGATTCCTCATGTTGTCATGAGGATGTAATAAAGAGAAAACTTGCTTTTAATCTGTTTTTATTTCAATCTGTTACATTTTATACTGACTGCAAAAACAGTTGATTGGAATACTACAATCTACAATGTAGTCTTTTCAGAAATAGAACTTTTCTAACAAAACTCCTTAAGAGTGCATCGTATTGGTATATTCCTTTATTAAAACTGTGGACACCATGGTCTCCTGAGGTCTATAGGGACAGCATAAGCTGAGAGTTCTTCTGCAGACTCTAAGAAGTCCACTGAAGGTAAGGAATAAAACATGTCAGAGGCATAGCTGTAGCAATTGAAAATTGGCTTTGAGGCTAATGATGTCAGAAACTTTTACTTCACATAAAGTTCTAAATTTCAGTTGGCTTGCATATTAAAAATTCACTCCATAGATGTTTTCACATGCATTCTCAGGGCAAATTTGGTCTGAAACTTCAATTCAGGCATGATCTGAATGTTTGTATTCTCTCTAAAAAATACCTAAATTCTTGAAGCTTACCATGTACTTCATTATATTTCTTTATAAAGCACTTGCATGCTTTTTCACCATGTGTAGTTCTAATATGTGTTCCTTCTTTTCCAGCATTTAAACAGTTATTAGGTACATAAGACAAACTTTCATGCAGTAGTAGCATTGTCATTATGAAATGCATGTGTCTTTATTTAATATTTATGTATATTTCAAGTATACTCTATATGTTCATTAATGGGTCTATAACTTCACTGATTTCTTTGTAGTTTGGAAACCAGTCCAATAACAGACACAGATCTTGCGAAGCGTACAGTCTTTCAAAGATCATATTCAGTTGTAGCATCAGAATATGACAAACAGCACTCAATTTTGCCAGCACGTGTAAAGGCAATCCCTAGGAGAAGAGTCAACAGTGGAGATGCGGGTAAGAGCACAGACATCAGAAGTAGTGAAAAAATATTCAAGGATATGGCATTGGATTTGCAGTTTTCTTGGAAACTGTAGACAAATCTAATTTTTTTATAAATACATGTAATGGCTTTTATTTCTGTTTATTAATAAACATTAGCTGTTTGTTAATCCGCACAGGATTAGCCTAAGAACAGCTCAGGAATAACTGCAGTTCTGAAATTTGTGGTGCATCTTTCGTGCTTGATTAAAAATTAAAGTGGTATTTTCTCTCTCAGTTGAAGCATCATTTTTCCACATTGCTTTTTGTAATGCATTTTTCTCATAGAAAAAATGAACAAAAATATCAATTCTAAAATTATTCGATTGTTTTGTATTTTTACTGTGGCTAGAAATTTAAAATGCACAAAGAATCTAACGTATGCATATTTTTATGCTTTCGAATAGAAGTGGGGTCCTCTCTCCTGAGACATCCATCTCCTGAACTTTCTCGGTTAATCTCCGCCCACAGCTCTCTTTCCAAAGGAGAGAGAAATTTCCAGTGGCCAGTATTGGCATTTGTAATCCAGCATCATGATCTGGAAGGACTTGAAATTGCAATGAAACAAGCCTTACGGAAATCTGCTTGCCGAGTCTTTGCTATGGAGGTATTAATGTACTGATGGATCTTGTATGATTAAAATAAGACATTTGTAAATTCTGCCTTCAGAATTTTTTTAGAGAATTTTTATATAGAATAAAAAACAAAAAAGAAATTGTGATGTGCAGTAAACCTATTCTAAAAGTTCATTTATGTGTATTATTAACTCTAAAAGTTATGAGTACAGAAGTATTGCCTGTAAACCTTCTTAATAGTATATCTGTTGTGTAGAAAATCTCTGATAAAAGAATATTATTAAGGCTGCAAAAAATCAATTATACAAATACTGTTTTCTCCCTATTTGCTCAGCATCTTCCTGGTCTTGCTTGCCATTCCTTTTTCAAATCTTGGACTGAGTATTTTTTTTTTTTAGAATCATTTTGATGCTGGTAATATTTAGATACTTCAGATACTTCACAGCTTCTTCTGAGATGGGTGAATGCTACCCCTGTTATGTAGATAGCGAATGAGCAACCAAAAGATCCATTGACGATCAATTGCTTCAATAAAAGCTGCAAGAGGCATCCTCATTGAGGGGTTTTTTTGTTTTGTTTTGTTGTTTTTTTTTTTAATTTCAGCTAAGCTTTACTAAAGTTTTTTCTGAACTTGTATACAGCATGTGTATTTTTCAAGTATTTGTAACGTGTGAAAATATAGGTGGATTTTCGCAGATAAAGTAAAAAACACGCCTCTACTGTTAAGCATCACCCATCAAATTTCCAAACACCAACATGCAGAAGTATTTCAGCTTTTAGAAGAATATAAGAATGTTACAATTTTAAAAAAACTTTTTTACCTCACTATCTTGATTTTTTTGGAAGTGGCTGAATTGTTTTGACTAATTCAGCCAATGGCAGAGACCAAACAAGGAAACCAAATCTCAGCCTACAGAGTTCTAAATTAAAAAGGATCTTTACCTTGTTAACCAATTTGGATAGTAAGGAGTGCTGCCACCTTATCTTGTAATAATCTCTGAAAATACGTAAGAACTTTGCTTTTTCATCCTTAAAGCTTTTTTCAAAGAACTTATTTTTGTGTATGATGTTTATGAATTACTTTGCTATGTCTTTGGTAATATAGTTGTCATTTTAATAAACTGTTTTAGCTACAGAGAAATGTGTCTTCAAGACCTCTGCATTATTATTTGCTTGTCCAAAAGCATCAATGTACCTCCTTACATAAATGGTTTAAGAAATGGTGTTACTCCAGGTTTGCTTAACCAATTGAGAACTCCTTGTGTATATTTTGTTTTAGGCTTTCAACTGGCTTCTTTGTAACGTCATTCAAACAACTTCTCTTCATGATATTTTATGGCATTTTGTGGCTTCCCTGACTCCTGCACCTGTAGAGCCTGAAGAAGAGGAGGATGAAGAAAATAAATCAAATAAAGAAAATGCAGAACAAGTAAGTGAGGTTCAGCATTCCTTTCATAAATACAGTATCTCTGTTGATTTTGTAGTCTATTTAGAAATATTTTTATTATGTGTGTAAAAACAAAACAAAACACCAACCCCAAACAAATCTTAAACCTCCCTCTATGAAACAGAACCTTAATTATGGAATGAAAAATTTTTAGTCTTAAATTGTAGTTGAACTCTTGATAGTCATAGATAAAATAATTTTTCATCTAAAATCACCAAATTTTGTGTGCTGATGAATTACATTCTTTTAATGCACTATTTTTGCAAGTATTAATGGGAAAGAAGGAAAAAAAGAGCACAAGGACATTTCTAATCCAGTAACAAAAAATTTACTGTTTGTTTTTTATTCTTCCTTTGCCCCCCAAAAAGAAGAGAGGAAAAGGTTTTCAGAGAAGCTTTGTTGTTTGGTCCGCTGTGTCTTTCAGTGCTTTAAGAAAAACTTAATAGTTATAGTTAATTCTCTATAGTTAATTCTGAAAATCTGGAGTTAATTTAAGTAATTATATATATATATATAATGATATATTTAAGTAATTATATATACAGTAGATATAGTTAATTTAGTGATTTAAAAAAAATCTGTAGTTCTGAAAATGTAGCATGTAAAATGGTATACTCTAACATATCATTCTTCCAAAAGGTATCTGTTGTGGTTTAACGCCAACCAGCAACTAAGCACCATGCAGCCGCTTACTCACTCCCCCACCACCCAGTGGTGCAACATGCAGCTTTATAATTCTACTTACTTATTTTCAAGTGTGCCAAATTCTTGTATGTATACATTAAAGCTGATTTGCAGTAGCTGTGTATTATATTCTGAATATTGCTTCTGTGCTTGGCTCCATCCCCAGTGGGATGGGGAAGAGAATTGGAAAAAAAAAAGTAAAACTCGTGGGTTGAGATAAGAACGGTTTAATAGAACAGAAAGGGAGAAACTAATAATGATAACAATAACAACAAGTAAATGGCAGTAATAATAATAAAAGGATTGGAATATACAAGTGATGCACAATGCAGTTGCTCACCGCTTGCCAACCAATGCCCAGTTAGTTCCCTAGCAGCAATTCCCCCCACACCCACTCCACCCAGTTTATATACTGGGCGTGATGTCACATGGTATGGAATACCCCTTTGGCCAGTTTGGGTCAGCTGCCCTGGCTGTGTCCCCTCCCAACTTCTTG
>JANXJC010000008.1:22310148-22321161 GCA_027564655.1 Leptodon cayanensis
CTTAGAGCCAGCATACCAAGCTGCCCTGGTGTTGCTGACATCTTAGGTTGCAGGTTATGTTGTTTAAGGAATTATTACGGAACAAACTTCTTGTATATCCACCGCATTCCACCCTGGAGGTTTACCTGCCCTTAAGAGGGGAATATAACAGTAAGTTACTTCCAAAACTTAGTCCACAGTGCAATGAATATTATTTTTATTCTTATAATTTTATTTAGCAATGCTTTTTATTTTCTGTCTGTTATTCAAGCCCTTTAATAGCTTCTTTTACTGGTACAGGTTTTTAATTGGAATGAAACATTTCTGGCAGTAATTTCTGGCTTTCATCTAACTGCAAACTCTCTGCCTAAACTTAAATTTTGTCATTTTCTGAACTTTATACATCTCATGCATAGCTGGCATAGTCCTAACTTTAGTACCATTGGAAGTATAACACATTATAGACTAGAAAGTATTTCCAGAACAACCCTGAAAGTTTTGTCCTTTATCTTACATATTCACATTTTTTACTTCCTTTTTCTCCCCCCCATTTTTTATGTATTTTTTGCTTCTTCATTCATACTGTTATTTAGGACACCATACTTCCCTGCAAAATTATTTTTTTTCAAAGAAACTTCTAGACTTCTATAGAGATCATAATTTCATAAAATTTGAGTTACTTACTAATAAATCACAAAATTCATGCTGTTGTAGCCTTTTAATACAATCTGTCACTAAAATGATGCAGGCTCTTTAGCACTTTGGGATTTCATGTTGAACCGTTAGTCTGTCTGACACAGAAAAAGTTGTATATGCGAAGAATAAGCATACCTCTATTTCATAAGGGCCATTTCAGAACTTTGTTTGCAATGTGTCTCATTTTGTGCACCTCATCAATATGGAAAGCCAAAGCCTGAGAAAACCCTTTGAACAACTAAGTCATTTTGCTCAACATTGTGCTTAAGCATTCTTTATGGCTGAAGGTATGAAATTTAAATACACAAACTATTTGAAAAATAGTCTTTCCTGTATTGAACCATGTACAATTCCCGACTCAGTGGTCACATGCTGAAACAGCATTTTTTATTACTATATCCTGCCTGAAACACACCATTTATTAAAAGCTTGGGTAGTAGAAGAGGTGGCAGCTGGCATGATCCAGTTTGTCATTTGTTTCTCAAGGTTACCAGAACAAGGACAGCCAGCCATTTGCATACTTCACTTACAGAATAGCTCATAGCTTACATTTCTCAGTACATTCTGGGAGCCAGAGGTCCATCCCACTTCACTTTTGTAAGATGAAAGAGTGGCAGATATTCCTAGAAAATCATTCTCTGCCTCTGGCAGAAGCCTTTGATAAGTGCTTTGATATTGGACTGACAAGTAATATGCCACTTTTAGCAGAACAGTCAGATCTTTTTTTTTTTGTTTGTTTGAAGAAGCCATGAGAAGTTCAACGAAGAAACTTATAACTTGTCTTACTCACGAGAAAGGAGGTCAACCAGCCATATCCTGTCTGAAGAGCTGCAGAATTTCAACCCTGCTAAATTACTTTCGCAGTCAAAGATGCAGCTGATTGTAGAGCTGTTCCCAAACCTATTCCTAAAGTGGAGTTGCTCTGCACTCATGTGCTTGCCCCAGATGCTATTTTTTATCGGTACTCAAATGGAAGAGTTCAGACTGGGTTTATTCAGGCTGGTTAGTGGGAAACCATCTGCTGTGGTTAGTGAGCAATGCAATACAATATAAAGTTATTCTCAACAATTCCACAAAGCAATTCACTTTGAGCACTGGCAATCCAACCAACAGTGACATCTGCCAGAAAATGAATATAAGGCATTGATCTACTTTCATTACAATTTGGTACTGGAAAGAAAAAAGAAAAAAAAAAAAGAAAAAGAAAAAAAGAGAGAATGAGTGGCAATACAAAGACAACCACTACCATTTGTATCTACCTCCTAATCTAATATCTAAATTGTCCTTTCACAGAATTAAAATATTCTTGTCACAAAGCCAGAAGACCTTCCAATTGTGGAATAATATTACAAAACTGAACCACTGTCATTAAAATTTTTTGTCTTGAAAATTCCTTAGGGACAAATTTCCCAGTAAAGTGTATAAGGACTATCTGTAAATATATAGATAAACACCCATACACAGACTGTACGTTAGCACCCAATAAAAGATGTGCTAGTAAAGTAAAAAGTGTACTGCTGGAAAACATTTAGAAGTGAACTTGAAGTGACACATGTGAAATGGAATAAAACACAAAAATACTTTTCACCTGCAAGAAATACAACCCTTCCTCCTTTACTGACAATCCATGACTATAGGTAGGTTTTGAAACAAAAAAAATAGTGAAAAAGCTCAATTGTTTCTGTAGACTTTAATATTTTTAAAAGATTTTCCAATACTTTTGATAAAAAAATGAAATTGAAAGCAGAACACAAGCAACTTTTTTAAAAAACTTGCAATAAAATTCTTCTATGCATAAGAAAATAGAAACAGTTTCAGGAATTAAAAATAATACAACAACAACAAAAAAGCTTGCTTTTTCTTTTTCCTTAATGAGAAATACTGAAGCTTCTTTCTCTTTGTTAATGTTTAGAAGACAATTTTCTTTACAAAATAGTGGTTAAACTTCTTTTCTTACAAAAAAAAAGCAAATAAATATTTAGTCTGTGTATATTTATGTGGCTATGTTTGTGTGTATTTCCCTTTGCCTGGTTCAATAAAATTTCTGAAATGAGTGCTTATTCCAAAGTACTTATGTTCCTACAAGTACTGGTGTCCTGGTTTTGGCTGGGATAGAGTTAATTGTCTTCCTAGTAGCTGGTATGTTTTGGGTTCAGTATGAGAAAATTGTTGCTAACACACGGATGTTTTCAGTTGTTGCTAAGTCGTGTTTAGACTAAGTCAAGGATTTTTCAGCTTCTCAAGCCCAGCCAGTGAGAAGGCTGAAGGGACACAAGAAGTTGGGAGGGGACACAGCCAGGGCAGCTGACCCAAACTGGCCAAAGGGGTATTCCATACCATGTGATGTCATGCCCAGTATATAAACTGGGGTAGTTGGCCTGGGGGGATCACTGCTCGGGAACTAACTGGGCATCAGTCAGCCAGTGGTGAGCAACTGTATTGTGCATCATTTGTTTTGTATATTCCAATCCTTTTATTATTGTTATTATTATCATTATTATTTTCTCCCTTTCTGTTTTATTAAAGTGTTCTTATCTCAATCTACAAGTTTTACTTTTTTCCTTCTGATTCTCTCCCCCATCCCAGTGGGTGGGGGGGAAGTGAGTGAGTGGCTGCGTGGTGTTTAGTTGCTGGCTGGGGTTAAACCACGAAAACTGGGAAAACTCATAAAATTTTTCTCAATAGACCTTAAGGCTTGATTTTTCCTAAGAATACCACTTTCTTTTTTTTTTTTGTCTTTTGCTTAGTTCATTACAATGAAACAGTCCATATATTGCCACTTAGCTGATTACACAATTATAATGAAATAAAAAGGAGAAGCAGCAGAGTAATCTGGCATAGTATTCAAGGTTCTTCACAAAAATTGGCTAATACTTGATTGTTTATATAAAATTATTGTTTAATTAAATTTGTTTTGTTAGAGGTAGAGGTAAAACTCAAGACACTCCCTAAACTTTCCTTTTTTCCAGAGTAATGATTAGGTTTATATTTAGCAAGTGCATCTGCTATAGAAAGGAAAAGAACTGATTTTGACTATTGTTGAACAATCTGAACAATTTCAAAGAAAGCCTGGAATGTGGAGAAATGAGGAAATAATAAAGCCAAGTTAGGAATATGGCAAGGCAGAGAGACTAACAATGTAAGGATAAGGAGACTAACAAGTGCTGAAGGAAGGAAAAGAGAACAAATGAACAATAAACCTAGAAGAAAAAAGTAAAGTGAGCAAATTAAAAATTGATGTTAAATATGAGGCTGCTGTGAAAGAATAGTTACCTGCCTTTTTAACTAAAAAGTGCCTCTTTTCTCCTGGTATACAGTAAAAAAAAATAAAAAATCATAGGTAAGTAGAGATATTACTAAGTATTCATGTAATTCTACTGAAAATCAAAGAAACAGGGGATATATTCTAGTCAAAAGCAAATATCCTTAGCTCCCATGTTAACTGAGCTAGTTAGCTTTGTTTCTTAAAAAAAAACATTATCTGTCTAAAATATTTTGATAAAAATTGTTTTGCACAATTTGTTTTTAAACATATGTAGTGTTCTTAGATAAGCCAGTCTTATCTTTGATGTAACTATCCGAATCTTCTTCAGCATGGCTTTACACTGGTGTAGTTGCAGCTCTACAGCTAGTGTTAACTGAAAGAGATGTCAATCTTTGAAAGGGAAAATGAGTATATCCTGAGAAAACGTCACCTTATTTAGAATTCAAGTTCTTTCCGGTACATGTTACAGAGAACATGTTATGTGAAGCTGATATTCTCAGTAACAATTTCATCTTGAATAGAAAGTCTAGATTGAATTTTTAGTCTTGATTTTCAAAACAATGCATGGAATTACTGCCATATGCATTTCTCTGAAAGGTGTCACAGTTGACACCTTTCACGTATTCCCACAGTGTAACTGAAGTATAAGACTGAATCCTACTTCTGCATTTCATTTGCAATTTCCTACAGTTCACCTTTGTTTTTCTTTTCCTAGAATGATGTATTTTCAGTCATTTTGCAGAAGGAATTGAGAAACTTTCCCACAAATAAACCTGATTTTTTAATAATTAAGAGCTCAATACATTTTACTCTCAGAACCATATGTTTGGGCTGGGCTTCTAGTGAACCAAGGAAAGATAGTAAACATTGTCAGGGAAGCTATTTTGATACCAGAGAGGTCTCGCAATCGGTTTTGCAATGCCTAAACCACCAAGCACGATCGGAGTTTAGGCACTATCTCCTAGAAACCCAGTGATCACAAGTCTTAGAAACAGTAAAAAACAACTGTTACTTGAATGAGGTTACCCCTTTCTCCCTACCTAAATCAACATTTAGTTCATGTTCTAAATGTGTCTTTTATTTTATAGACCCTTCTGTACAATGATTTTTTAAGTGAACAGTGTGTGCTAATCAGGAGACACATCTGTGCTCCTCAGTGAGGGGATGTTCCACATCGCAGGAAGCATTTGAACTCTTTAGCCTGAACTTGCGCTGAGCATATGTCTGTAGGGTGAGTCATGGGAACTCTCTCCTGCTCTTGGCTTTAGTTTTTAAGGCTTTTAAACATAGTATTCTTGTGGTGTATGGCAGGAAAAAGAGGATGGTGCTTGTGATACTGTTTATGTTAATGCGGTAGCATATCTTTTACGTCCTTAAATTCTCTTGAGAAGAATAAAAAAAAGCTGTTCAAGAAGTAATTTTTGTATAGCTGCAAAACTTATAAAACCCCCCACAATCCTCTAGCACCCTGTTGGAATTTCTGAGCTAGCAGGATGTGTACTTACGCTTAAAGTGAGTCATTATTTTAACTATTCCCATCACTTGTTGCAAAATATCCAGAAGTGCATCACTGACAGCCAGTACAGAAAAAAAAAAGGATAATTTATTCTGTTTTAATACCTCTCATTGATTTTCATGCTTTCAGTGGTGCATTATTATTTTGCACACACACACACACAAAAGACTGCTGATAATGAGGGTGATGCCATGAAGGAGCACTGTTGAAGACTGTCTCCGATAAACAGAGTCTAATATGACCTATTTCTTTCAAGCACACACATACCTGCCCTTACGTGAATAGTCTTATGTATGTGCTCTAGCCAGACCAATTTAAGATGAACACAAACATGTTAATTGAGAAGCATTAGCATTGATTAGAAAGGTTCATTTAGCATGAGTGCAATTGTTACTCCAGGTGACTTACACTAAAATCTGACCGTAACTGAATTGCTCTATTATACATTGACCTAACATTTACATTTGCTTTTTTTCTGTTGTTGTTGTTGTTGTTACTATTACTGTTAATTACTATCACTATCGCTATCACTATCACTATCACTATCACTATTACTATTAATTTGGGATGTTCCAAGGACAGGGCTCTGAGCAACCTGATCTAGTTGAAGATGTCCTTGCTCATTGCAGGGGGCTTGGACTACATGACTTTTAAAGGTCCCTTCCAACTCAAATTACTCTACAGTTCTGTGATAAGTTCTGTTCTGATCACTCCAGGTTACAGTGCAAAATTTTGGAATAGACTATTTTAGCACAGGTGACTAAATTTTATTTTAGGTTTTTGTTTTATTATAGATCTTTAACCTATAGCTACTTACTGCCAGTAAAGTAACACCTTATTTTAGGGATAAATATACGGTCTCCCTGTACAAACAAAAAAAAAAAAGTAAACTTTTTTCAATTTATCTTACTTTTTATCTTAAAATTTTTAACTGTTAAAAGTCAGATTAAAAATGCGCCAAAGATGTATGATAAGCTCACTACTTCATTTGTCCAATTATCTGTGTTTTCTATCTGAAATGGTGTAAAAACTGTAGCTTATTTTTTATACCAGAAACACCAAAAAAGATATAACTGTTAAAAAACAACACTATGTATATTGACACCGCATGGAATAAGCACAGACTGCTTATTCATCTTATGAACAGTAAGTAGTGCAGGAAGAATCATGTTATTCCCAAGGGCAAGCTTTGCAGAACAAGTGTAGGAATCATCAACCTTATTTGGAGTCAGATTATCAGGATATGTGTATTTATTGTAACAAATTAGTTCCACATGCACATCTAGGTGAGCATGTTGCTTATTCACGCACAAACAGTTGGATTTCTCTGTCCTGGCCTTTAGAAAAAAGGAATATGATTGAACCACACCTTGCCATGATTTCTTATAGCCTGTTTAAATTTGTTGCATCAGTGCTTCTTACTTTTACATTTCAGTTTTATCAGATAAAACACATTCACATTAATATCAAGTAAGTAGTGTTAAAGGTTGGATAAATTGAGAACTGCTGTCTCAGTTGAAAGACTATGCTGCCATACATATGTCATTTTTCACTAACACAGAACTAGCTAAGAAAAGGTCTATCTCCTTCCATTTCTTTAACAGCCATGTTTGCTAGCTTCTTATCTGGCTTAAGAGTAGTATGAAAGTCCTCAAGAGCAGTGCAATTTTTAAAACTTACCTAACCTTAGACTGACAAATCAGAATAAGAGAAGGAGGAAGGGGAAGGAAGTCTATATCTAGAAATAATAGTAATTTAGCAACGTGACAGGGAATTTGGAATAGATGACTAAAAGAATGCAAATTAATATATTACTCATTATTTAAGCCAAGAAGCTTGAACAGCTGTGGGACAAACTTTAATTAGCAATTGCAAAATAGCTGCTGAAAATTAAAGACAGGTAGTTGGTCTACATTATTTGTTGATAGTAAATGTCACCGATCCCCTTATCTTAGTAGAATTACTAGGATTTATAGCAATGTTTTCAAATAAATTTGTTATATAGGAGGAAGAAATGTCATAGCCTTGAAAGATACTGATTCAATGAATCCTTTTCTTGGGTTGGTGATCTTGCTTCTGAGTGTGCTTAAGGATAAGAATTTTCCAACTGCAATACTGTGAAGATATCGGCAAGGCGTTTCCTTTCTGAAAACATATCTAGAAGTGGAACTTTGGGTTTAGCTTATTCTTGAACTCACAGCTCCTGATCTTTTAAGATAATTCTCTGCACATCCACAACCGGCTGTGCTACAAATTATCTCACTTCTTCAGGTAGCTGTAGTTCTTAAAGATTGCTAACTTTTCTTCAGTTTTGGCAGCCCCAGTTAAGTTTTTCTTCAAAACCTATTTGCATTATTTCTTTCTCAGAGTGGACCATGAAAATACATATATCATCTTAAATTAATTTGAAAGAAATTTGAAAACAGACATTAAATCCATTGTTGCCAAAGTAGGTTTAATATTAACTGTATTTACAGCATAAGATAAGGTACACTACACATTTACGGTGAATGTAATCAAACATTTGACCACACTTAATGCATTGAGTAATAGTAACCATCACCACTCACATCACTGCTGACTTCTGTTAGTGTAACAAGAATGCAATAGGAATAAACATCTCTCTTTTTTGAAGGCAAGCGATTTTCAGATGACGGACGGATATTAATAGTCTATACCAGTTACAGATCAGACACTAACTTAATTTTAGGACACGAGGAAATGGAATGAAGCTGCATCAGGGGAAGTTCAGATTGGACATTAGGAAAAGGTTCTTCACTGAGAGGGTGGTCAGTCAATGGAACAGGCTCCCCAGGGAAGTGGTCATGGCACCAAGCCTGCAAGAGTTCAAGGACCATCTGGACGACACTTTATTCATATGGTTTCATTTTAGGTAGTCCTGTGAGGAGCAACGAGTTGGACTTGATGATTCTCATGGGTTCCTTCCAACCTGAGATATTCTATGATTTTATGAAATAGAATCAAGTACATACGTACTAATCTGAACATATATAGTGAGGCTTAAAAAATAAAACAAATTTCTTGGCTTATTCTGGGTATTTTTACATAGGTGAAGTTGTCATTGTAATGCCTAACTTCAGATATCATGTCACTGTAAAAGTGTCTTGCAATATGGTTTACAGAAGCCAGCACAGTGAAGAAAATAACAGTGAAGTGATGACTTTATAAAAGGAGACGTACTGAGGAGAGCATCTAGAGAGGTACGCCTTAAATACATTTTGTATTTGGAATTCCAAATGTTAATCTTATCCTAAAGCACCTAAACTAGATTACATCTTTCTTTCTCACTGAAGGCATTGCACAATCCCCTTTAAATTCCAGAAGATTAATCATTTTTATGAGACAAGATAAGGTTTTTGATCTGATCAATTTTATTTCCTTTCCTATCATTCAGCAGTCAAATACTGAGCTATGTAGTATTCTGAGTGAAGTTCTCCCAACCTTTTCTTGGAGAAACTATTCTAGTTTGTATAAATATTTTAATAATTATTGGAGCAGGAACTAAAGTGTAAACATCCCAAAGGTACTTCAGTTTTTTAGATTATACCTTCCCTGATCAAAAAAACAAAAGCCAAAAAGCAAAAAAAAAAAAACCAACCGAGTCTTTAAATAATACATAAACTGTTCTTGAAGCAATAAATTCAGGCCAGATAGTCCCACATTCCTTTTAGGTGTGCATTCTAAGAATTAAAATGCAGAATCATATATTCCAGTGTGTACTCTGTTCCATTTTAGAACAGCTTCAAAAGAAGAAGCTGCAAGAAGCCTACATTAATACATTCCATACCTGAAGAGGTAGAATATTTTTCTGCTTTTCTGAAATCCAAGTTCAAATCTGCTCGGACTTGGGTAATAGGGTTAAGTCTGTGTCCCGTACATTCGGTGAACTGTGCAGTTGCAAAGCATTAGGAAGCATTAGAGAGATGCCATCAGACTACTTTTATGGTCTCTTGGCTGAGGTTATTCAGAGGGTACATAGCATTCCTGATGGCCTGCAGGTTGGATGGTAACTCAACTTACTCAATATTTAGACATTTTTCTGCATTCTCACTGTTAGACACTTAATTGTCCAGAGATGTTAAACTGCTACATAGTTCAGTGAAAATGGGTAAGAGTTTTATGAATACTAGAATCTCCTAGGGTTTTTTCTGTAAAAGCGCTTAAAAAGGTATGAGTAAACTTAATTCTGCCTTTTGAAGTAATTATCAAATTGCAATATAACTGTGAGAATACCACCAACTGCATACTGTATCTCATAACTTCTTCCATGACTTTCTCTCTTCCTCTCTCTTTGTCCTTCCCCCCACTCCCAATATCACTTCTCTCTACCTCTCAAAATATATTTCCTACTGCATCTTAAATATTCATAAAAAGTGTTGATGAAATGTCAGTTCTTTACCTCACTTTTCAGGCAGATGAATTACCTTTTCCTTTGAGACAGTCTATGATGTAAATTAGATTTTTTTTAAATGTCACTCCATTGCTTAATTGGAAATACTTGCGATACATCTAAAGAAATACAGAAAAGGCAAGTAAAATAAAAAAAAAAAAAAATAGCTTAACTGGTAACCAAAATTACTAAGTTACATGGAACACCATGTATTAGGTAAGCAGCGGCTGTCATTAAGAACTTTGAAAATTGTCATTTTCAGGCAAACTAAGTTTTTTATAATCTTCGTGATACCTCTGTAATTAAAATGCATTTAGAGTATTGACAAAAATACAGAACACTGAGTTTATGGTACTATCAATACTCCAGTAAATGTATATTTAGAACACTGATCTTTGTGAAAGAAATGTATGAATGTGTCCAGAGACCAATTTTTACTCTTGGCAACCAAATATATAGTAAGAAATAATATAGTAAAAATTAAAGTAAGTTACAATAAGTTACTAGTTAAAAAGATTACATATTATATATTTACAGTATAATACTAATGCATTTAAAACTGATACAAGCCTTAGCATATACACTGAACTAAGAATTGGCTAATCATAACTTGTGGACTAAAACTTGTCAGAAAGTTTTCACACACTGTTCTTGAAAATTAAGATCTGTAGCTCATTTTGGCCAGACTGCAGATTCTTTTCAAGCCAAAGCAAAGATTTACATTTATTTGAAGGAAAGTTGGATAGGGACATAGGATTCAAATCTTTCTTTCCTCCCCCCCCCCTTTTTTTTTTTTGAGCTTTTATACCTAAAAAGTTATTTTTTCAATAAATAGTCAAATAGAATATGCATTCATGCATTTAATCAATACACAGGGTGGGTTTGTTTATTTCAAAGTTCTTTATAAAAAAAAAACCCAACACTTCTAGATTTATGGGCTTACTACCTTTTAAATGTTATAATGTTACAGTAGAGGAAAAAATATCTACTAAGTTTGCATATATCATGTGACAACATTTTGAGGCAAAGTAGTGGTTACTGGTTCCTAGTAACCTTGTCACTTCTAATTTTATGGTATGGCATCAACATGTCCAGTAATTCCAGTAGTACATGCATTTGGGGAGAGATACTCCACTTTGGGGTCCT
>JANXJC010000008.1:22360835-22372066 GCA_027564655.1 Leptodon cayanensis
CTTTCCTTTCCTTTCCTTTCCTTTCCTTTCCTTTCCTTTCCTTTCCTTTCCTTTCCTTTCCTTTCCTTTCCTTTTTGCTTTTTGGAACAGAATTCCAGCTACAAGGTCAATCATCATCTTACCTTCACCTCTCACCCAATCCATTCAGCTTCATGTGCATCACCTAGTACTATAGTTGCACTTATCCATCAGTAAATCAGCAGATCACACACTTGACATGTCCTGTTACTAATGACCTCTAAAGTTAGAAGAAAACTGTCCACTGAAATATAGCCTATATATATATCTTACAATATACATGATACATGAGAGCTCACATTCAGAACACAGGCGAAAAATATTGTTTAGGCACCTCATAACTCAGCCAGTGCTCTGCCAAGTTGCTCCAACCTGTTCCTCTGGCATTTACTTAGAACAACATCTGACCTAGTGGAAACACTGGCAGATAATACATTTTAGTTATTGTCAGCATATAAATAGACCTTAAAAATAGAGAGATTTTATGGCAGAGTTTAGATCTCTGTCTCAAAAAGCAGAGTGAAAGCAGCAGATTTTGACACTGTCATCACACTTACACAGTTTAAACTCTACACCTAAATATCCCCCATGCTCTTTCTAGCCTTTTCCCTCCTCCTTCTCCCAACACTAATCTGCTTTGTGCATCTCTAAACTTCAGGTTACTCAGTCAGCCTCCGCACTCTTCCTCAACATTATTCTGAAGTGACAGTGTCTCCCACCTTTTTGTCTGCAGTAAATATTCTGGTAATCTAGTTTTTGTGCTTGTATTAATCATCAAAAAGATGCTCCCCAAGACCACACTATAGCTTCTCTCCTGCCTGATCCTTCATCTCATCGTAATTAATTTCCTTACTGTCTTAGAAATCTTCTGTTAATTTTGGTCTTCTTTACTTCATCAAATGCATTTAATGAGTGACTATGACACACTTGGTCAAGATGTCAGAACTTGCATGGCTTTGACTAAGTCCTGAATACCTCAGAAAAGGGGAAGGTAATCTGTTTCTGATCTTTCCTTTTCTCTGTAGGTGTACTTTCTGGTCCACAATTAAGTTCTTTCCATCTCCTCTTCTTTTGCCTTCTGTACTGGGTGGGGGTTTCATTTAATTTACTAATGGTCAAAATTTATTACTTATAACATGTTTTTCTTTAGAGGTAGAAAAGGCATAATAGAATTAAAAAGGTAGCTAAAATTAGTCTCTCTCAGTGAAATTTCCCAAAGTATCCATGCTGAATTCACAACTCAGTTTCTAAGAAGATCTACTCATTTCCCCTTTCCTCCTTGTTCCTAGCTGCATGGTCAAACATACAGCATCTTGTCTTCTGTGTACTCCATCGCCCCTTAGACTTCGGTGAAGCATCACATCTCCGTACACAGTCAAAAGTCCATCTGTGATTTTGAGCTATTTTTTCCCCCAGGTTGCATTTTTTTTGTGGTTGAATGAGCTGAACCAGTTCATTGAGGAATTAGATGAGCAGCTGACTGGCTCAAGAAAAGCGTCACAAATAAGTTGAACATAGAGGGAGAAAAGCTGGAGGGAGAGATGGGATAATTTCTTGCTTTAGATCCATACTAGACTCATAGCTGGACTGGCTCATCTGCTTTGTGAAACTTCATCCTGAAAGAGGAGCAGGTTTAAAATAGAGCAAAAGTCGAATAAGATGATTGCGGTCCTTCCTCCTCTGCTTCTACCATATCATCAAGACGACACATATAAGCATCTTTAGTAGGGCTGAAAGTCTCTCAGAAAAGTGCAGGGAAAGATTCTTGTCAAAGGACAGCTAGGAGCACAGGCATATGGATAGCTTTAACGTGGAACTTCCAAAACCTGTGTTGTTGTATCTTTGTTCAGTGAGACTTCAGTGAAAGTTTGCTCATAAAGGCCCAGGGATATGGATCTCATGGTGACCTCATAAAAATTAAGTGTAAAAATTATACCTAAGGCTCTCTGTAAATATTTATTTCAACAGGATTAATATCTATGCAGAGAAACGTGATTTAGCTGCAGAGCCTACTACTTGTATAAGTAGCTAGGAATCTGTAAAATTCAGTAACACAAGTTGTAAGATAAAAGGTTTCCGGTTTCCTACACTTGAGGTTCTCTACAGCTGTTACCACAAAGTTTTCATGTATAGAATTTTTTCTTCTCTCTATGAAAGTTTTGGGGTTTCTTTTTAAGGAAAAAACATTAAAGTCCTAAATGGCTGCTGACAGGTCAGTTCATTTGCTTGTGCTTTCATATCACTACTTTTCATTTGCTTATACAATGCTTAGAGAAAAAGGAGAACAAACGTATACAAGTAACTTCAAAGAATAATGAGAGAAAAACAAAAAAATCATAAGTTGCTCAAAAAGAGGTCAATATTGATCTCCCCCTCAGATGTACTTTGTCTTATTATTTATTTGCTCCATTTAGACAAGATTGGTCATTTATTTTCCTTTTAATCCCCTGACATCAATGAGAATGCACTGACACACAGAGCTTTTGAAAATGAAGCTGCTCAGGCTTCTCAGTCCCTGATCCAAAAGCTATTGTTGCCAATGGTAAAATTTCTAGTAATTTCAAAAGATTTCCAGCTATTTCAATGTACTTTTGATCAAGCACTCTTTTTGGGTTTAGAAAACTAAATTTAGGCATCATTTATCCACAGACAAAATGTATTATTAAGACTGGGAAAAGATATTAGTCGGTTTTGTGTCTGTTGACCTTCAGACAGTAATAATAATAATAAAAAAACCTTCAGAAGTGACACTGAAAAACCAAGTAACAGGATCCAATTTTTTCCCCTTAAAAAAGTTGAGGATTAGAAATGGCTTACAAGATCCTTATTTGGACCACACAGCCAGTATAGCTGTAAATGTGATTAAAGCAGGAAGTTTTTGAGGGGAGTGGGTGTAACTCAGATATGCATCATACTTTTGACATTAATTCAAGGTCTAAATAATAAAAAGAAAAATATAATTATAGCCCCTGCATGTAGGTGGACAGAGAAATATCTGCCTACTTATTTGTACACAAATAGTAAACAGTTTTTCAGAATATCCATCTTTGTGCCTGTTTAGATGGTTTAATAAATGATGAGGATAACACAACAGGAGCTTATTTCAATAAATTATTTGTTTCTGATATACATAAATATCAGAAGATATAATTAATTTTTTAAAGTGTACTAAAAGAAATTGTTCAGTCCTGCAGAATCTTACTATAGATTTTCATAAACTGTTCCAGTTGTAAATCACAGTCTTCATACAAGCTTACAAAGAAAGAAAACCAAGCAAAAAACCAGTGTTTTCTTCCTTGCATAGTGTGCTTTATTTCTAGTTTAAGTTAATGCGTTCAGTTCTACCTCGTTTATCCTGGATATCCAAGTCTAGGAGGGTAACTGTATTCAGTAACTCATTTGTAGTCTTTTTAAGTAAACAGAGAAAAAACAAAAAACTCCAGAGTAAATTATTTTATTCCTCAGTATTTTTTTCACATTCAGATGAGTTTCCCTCTGAACATAGGTGGGTTTTACCGCTTACTGTATAGGTATACAAGAGTGATTAATTCAGATTTAGAGGTATTAATTATATATTTCTAAAGTTAAGAGAAATAAACTAAACCTTGAGTTTTGCTATTCTGTTATACAGATGAAGAGTAATCTATTATAATTTTTTCCACACTTGGAATTTGTGCTGCACACAGCTAAGGGAAACAAGTCAGGCTAATAGACTGAATGCATATTTTCACTTTGCTAACCAGCTGGTCTGCTTACCAGCCAAGGGCTGTGAACAAACGAACCTCTATACTATAGCAGGTTCATTAGAACACCTCAGACTACATATAGAGCAACACTATGACAATTGTCATGCAGGGTTTGTCCTTACTATCAGAAGCCACAGGAAATGTTAACTCAGTATTTACTACTACTGAGAGAACTGGCTTTGTTCAGCCCTAGAAACAGAAGGTTAAGGGGAGATCTTGTAGCTGCCTGTAACTACTTTTTGGGAGAAGACTAGAAGAATAGTGAAGACTTAACTAAATTCTTCTCAAAGGTGCACCATGATAACAGCAGTGATAGGACAAAAGGCTGTGAACACAGAAATTTGTGAGTGGAGGATTTTAATTTTTTATTTATTTATTTATTTTTATGTTTTTACTGTGAGGGTGGTGATATAGGGGAACAGGTTGCTCAGAGAGTTTGTGGAATCTTCATTCCTGGAGTTTTTCAGAATTCAGCTGGCCAAGTCCCTGAACAACATGCTTTAACTGGATGCTTTCCAACCTAAATTATTCTGATTCTGTATACAAATAAACAAAGGTGTGTCTCTGTATATACATGCACACAAACACACACGTTATATATACATATATATATATCATACATACATATATATATATATATATATGAGACATTTGATAAGAGCTGTTGTGTTGCTGTAGGGATGTCTGAAATCCCTTGAATTGTTTCTTGGACTCCCATCAATCTCCCAGGGCTTTGAGGCACCATGCATAATGTATTTCTTTGATTTAGTCACAGGTTTTATCACATCCACTACGAACAGTTGACCATCACTCTGCTTTTCCTTCTATTTGTTGTAGCTAAACTTTCAAATTGCCTCTGGTTTATGTTATCAGTGAGTTAGAATAAATGCAAATAACACATTCTTTTTTTGAAGTGCCGATTTTACCTTTGTTTTATGATTGGCAGCTATCTAGCCAGGCTATTTTGAGGCTGTTTGTGGTTGGCTGTATCTAGCTGAGCTGTCTTCACCTTCCAAATAAAAATACACCCAGTTGCTAATGCTCACTGCAACTTGTGAAATGGATAAAAAAAAAAAAATTAGGAATCACTATGTACATTTAAGGCTCAGTTCAGCTGTCTAAACATAGGGCATGTAGTGCCATTTAAGATACCTCGGGCTATTTAAGATATCCACACAGGCTTATCAGCTATGACACAGGATTTATGGAGGATCTGCATTATTCTGGAACACCAGCTGGAGGTCAGGTAGGAGATACTATGACATTTATAAAGGTATTTGACAACTATACCTGGATAATTGAATAGAGCCTTTTAAAGAGAAATTAACTTCATCTAAGATTAGTATGTCTATATTTATAACTAGTCACCTTAGGCTCCTTTAATAAACAGCAGAGAGAAATGAGGCATTTTTACAGTGAGACTCATCTGTCTAGAAGTAGATAACTACTTAGGATGAGATGAATCATGTCTTGGATGATGATAATAAGATAGTCAAGTTTTCATGACTAGGTACAATGTAGACATGCGTATCTGTATGTGGTCAGGCAGATGTATTTGGAGACTATTTGTGAGTCACTTTGTAGCCTCTAAAATTTAAGTTTGTTAGTTTCTTCAATCAAGTAAACATAAAAGCAGTTTGCTAAAGACTTTGCTTAGTTCTGTAACTGTTTTCTGAATGTTACCAATTTTCTGCTCTTTGCTTACCAATGGTATGGACAAGATTTGTCTGAGCAGACTGAAAGTGTCTTTATTACAGAGGGGGATGTAAGGAGTAGGGTCCTAGGGCCCCAGGTGGTGTTCTCCTTCCAGTTAGGGAAAAGCATTAAGTAAGACCAAACATAACTCTTCTCCTAGTCCCAGACAATCTTTCAAGCCCATCTCAAAAAAAAAAAAAAAAAAAAAAAAAAAAAAAAAAAAAATAAATAAATAAAAAGGTTTAGGAAAACCTTTGACGTTGAGATGATGAGACAAGACTATCACTGTCATGCTATTACTTAATTAGTGGGTATTTTAGTATTAGTACTTTGGGTTGCTGAATAGATCCCTATCCTGGAATATGGGGTCACAACTACAGTCAGTGGAGAATTATTTCAAAATACTGCAACTCATTAAAATTATGTTGCTGTCCCACTGATTTCAACAGTGCCAGACTATTGTTTATAACATTGATTTAAGTTTTCCTTTCAAACTTTCCAGCTGAGGAATTGCACGTGGTTGGAGCAGTTAAATACTTCTTGTTTGCATAATTAAGATTGTTAAATTAACTTGCCAGGAATATAATATCTACTATTAAAATCTATAATGTGTTATCAGATAAGATATAAAACAAAATGGAAAAATATTGTTTTATTTTCATCACATTTTACTTTTCTTTCTTAGAAATCAGATTCAAAGCATATGTTACACAATGTTATATTTGATCTTCAGTGAGCAAAGTAATACATTGTAAACCAGACCTTATTTCTTCAGGAACATAGAAAAAATAATGAAACACAGCTTTGGAGAACTGCATATTCTATATGCTTCTGTTTTGGAAAACTGGCAGGTACCTTTGATTCTTTTTATTGAATATTATGTAGTGTGTTAGTGAATGCAGGGATGAATTCCAAGAAATAAAGCTGCTTGGCCATACAACCTAAATAGAAGATAGTAACCCTGTGTTTCAAATTGACAATATAGTCCCAGAGAAAAAAACTTTCTTTTTCCCCATGATATTTTTGGTGGACATTTTTTTTCCTATTTGCTTTTATATTAAAGAAGAAGGCTTTCCTCTGTATTTATTGAAAACAGTGCTAACACAATTAAATCAAATTCACAAATACTCAACTTGAGTTATTGAAATTTAATTAGAAGTGACAGCTGTGCCTGGTTTTGTCTTTGGATAAAAATACGTGTGGAGTTTTGAGTAAGAATTAGAAAGGAGGGGGTGAGAGAAAACTGAATCGCTATCCTTCAAAACAAGGTTTTGGGCACAATTGTGTCTTTTTAACTCAACAACCTCCTCCAGACTCTCCTTCCCCATTCCTATATTCATATCTTTGGAGTAAAACCTTAAACTTAAACAATAAGTTTATCAGATACACACTAGTTTCGTCGAAGTTCTACAGTATCAAGCCACCACATCAAATCTTCATAAGATACAGAATTAGTATATATAAGAATTCCTTTATTATTAACTTAGAGAAATACAATGTGTACCATGAGGGACCTTTGCTATTTTTCTGGATTTTTGTTACATTATAAAAAATTCAATTTGATCTCCTATGTCTTAAACAATTAACATGGGTCATATTCATGTCAGGTTGATATTGAATCAAAATTGTGTTTCTGGGAATATAGAATGTGGATACTTTTAATAAGGTTTCAGTCACAGAATGATAAATTCAATGTGACAAAAGACACATGCTAGCCCGTGGTGAAAAAACTGCTGTCATGCATTTTATGAATGGATGGTGTGCGAGAAATCCAAGTACAATTTTCATTTTATTTGGAAAGTTATTAAAATGACTGTCAAGGTTAAAGATAATAAGCAGTCAACTTCTCTAGGCGTCCTTTGAGTTGCAGAGCAGGTAGTTAAGATATAGTACCCTAGTAGTGAAACTACGTTTCCTAAGAAAATACCTAAGTGTGCATTTAATGAAAGTGATCAGTTCTTGTACCTAAACTTATGAGTAGGCAAAGCCTAACTGCCATGTTCTAGCTGATTTATTGGCTATTTATACACTGCTCTTTTAAGGTTTTAATGGGACAGCCCTTATGTATCCTGATTGTCTATCATGTAGACATTTTCCTCTTCAAGTCAGTCAGGCCCAGCAGCCATTCAGCAGGTCTGAGACCCTGAGGGAGCTGTGACCATCATTACTGGGAAAGGACCTTTTGGGACTTTGTCACACTCAGGGTCAGCAAATCTATCTAACCTTCTGAAATTCTTCCATACACTTTCTCTGGAATACATTTTCCTTTGTCTTTTGTATGCATGCAGATTCTCCTTATTTAATGGGATGATCTACCCAATCACTTCATATTTTTTTGATTTTTTTGGGAGATGGACTTGCACATGGTGCTGCTTGCTTGCTTCTTCCTCCCATTCAGAGAGAGAGAGAGACTATGTTCCTTTTCCTCTGAAGAGGTGGCTCTGATATCTTATCAATCCTGGTGGAAGCCCACAGAAGGGACTGTGCGGGAAGGGTAACCCCCTTTCAATCTTCCAACAAAATATCTCAAAATCTCTCTGAAGCACCTACTTCTGCCTCTTTGCGTGCCTCAGTCTCTAGGCACAATGGGAACAGAATCACAGAATCATGGAATCATAGAATGGTTTGGGTCAGAAGGGACCTTCAAAGATAGAATCATAGAATCATAGAATCATTTAGGTTGGAAAAGATCTTTAAGATCATCGAGTCCAACCTCCCTGCCGTGGGCAGAGACATCTTCCACTAGACCAGGTTGCTCCAAGCCCCATCCAACCTGGCCTTGAACACTTCCAGGGATGGGGCATCCACAACTTCTCTGGGCAACCTGTTCCAGTGCCTCACAACCCTTTCAGCTGAATCTGGCACCTCTCTCACAGTAATTATCAGTCTGTAAGCTGCTGATGGGACAGGCAAGATCTGCAATAAAAATCATAATTCTTTCAGAGTGGCAGTTAAATGTATCATTTCTCTTGCCCATGCAGCATGTTGCTTGAGGTGCCATGTAGTTCTAATGGCACAGCTGGACCACTAAGTGAAGAGGCCTTTTACAAGTTCGCAATGCCTTCACCACTGAATGTTAGAAGAAATCATGCACAGGTTCTGAGGCATAATACGGTGTCATAAGCCTGAGGGTCAGCTTTTAATACTAAGTTACAGAGTACTTAAGAACATACTTATAGAGCCCCTGTACTACATATAGACCACATTGGAAAGTGCAGTGGGTCACTGATTTTCAAACCTGCTTGCAGCTGATAGAAGGTTGATCCTGGTCTACACCATGGCAATGGTCAGCAATCTACTCTTAAGGCCGTGGGAGTTAGTGATGCTGGTGTAAGCAGTATAGATATAGCCACTATTTCTACACTTTCTTGTGAGTATTGGGTAGAATATCCTGTAACTCTCAGTACTGGAAGTTTCTGGGGTTCTTTCTCAGTAAGTTAAAGGTTGAATAAGTAAGTAACAGCTGGTTCTGGAGCACGATCTTGGCTCAGAAATGCTCAGATGAAATGCAAGGCAAAGTCATGCTGGCAAAGCCAGAATAAATAGTGATGTATTTAAGGAGTAGAGATTTCAAGCTGGCAAGGTGAGGGAAAAGTGGAAGAGTCAGACCAGTGTTTTACAGAGAACAGACAGTGGTTTGGGGGTTGGTTGTTGTTGTTTTTTTAAAGCTTTTAAAAGAAGGAGTCAGTTTTGGTTAATTTAATAACTTCTGTGGATTTAGCCATATTAAAGCTAACTAAGCTTGCTATCTATGTTCTTTATATACCCTCTTAAGACACTGTTTCAGAAGATGGCTATTAACTATAAAAGAAGTTTATTTGACAAAATCAGCTAGTGTCTAACTTTGAAGTAAATTAAACCTTGTAACATAAATCCAATATTTTATGTCAAAAGATACACGTTAAGTCTCCAGATTGGCTGAAATACCTTTCTCTTATTCAGACAGCTTTGCATTGTGCTTCTAACCTTGTAAGGTATTCAGTATTTTTTAAACTTTATACACAAACTAAACTATTCCATTCCTTTTTCTAAGTTCTCTTGATATAGCTTTGTCTGTATTAAAACTCTCTTCAGAAAGAGAAACACTGAGCTAGCAAAAGGCAGTATCAACAATATGAAATATCTGAGCACCACTTTTTCTCAAGATTCATCTGGCTTGAAATGTGTTATGGACAGTGCACTTCACAGGGCGAGTGACAACATTAATAACCCAAGAAATACAACATACATAAAGGAAAAAGTTTTAGTGTAGTTTGATATAATCAGCTAACAGGCTTATTTCAATCTGGTTAACTTTAATATTTGTTATTAAATTTTGAGACTACTGTCCTTATTTAAAAGTGTGATGAGCATGGTTTTTACTTTTGTTACAAATAAGAGGACTGAAATTCTCATTTTACTAATCTTAGTACTTCTCAGAGAATTATTTCCAACTAGTGATAACAAAGACTACATTTCAGCTAGGCTTGTTTTCTGTTTTTTTATGCATGAATTTGTCAAATTTTTCTACATATCGTGCTTGTTCTGACATAGATTCTAAATCATTTTATTGGGCAGATGGAATGTCTCATTTGCTTATTTTTTAATATGATGGTGAACCTCTGATTCAAACTAATGTGTGGTTAGACTGAACAGAAGGTCAGAAATCATTACTGACTTCAGTAATGGTTGGAGAATCCAGGCAAGACTACCAACCAGTTTTGTAAAATACATTAAACCTGACCATAACTTGCTCAGAGGGTTTCTCTCCATTGACTTCAATAAGGTTTGGATCAGACTTTTGGGAAGTGTTTTCTTTTGACCTGGTAACAGTATCATGTGTTAGACAAGACACCCAAGTACATGGAGGACTCTGTTGAATAGCTTAATACAAATAGAAAAGATAAGTTTTATGTGTATTCTAGACATTAAAGGTAGATGTCAGTATTCTCATTCATGTTACATGGTACCTTACTGCTCAGGGAATTGCTCTTAGAATCAGAGGATACATGCACCCACTTCAGTATCTAAGATAAGCCTGAAGGAGAAACTTAAACGTTGACATACAAAAGAATTTTCCAACAATATGCTCACTGAAATTATTACTGAATGCAAGACTCATTCAGCACTTACTAGGTTACCTTGTAAACTGAAGAGCCTACTAGGCTGGGTACTCTCTGAGTACACCAAACATTGCTTGAAGATAAGCATTGATAGTCACTTTCTTAAAAAAAAAAAAAGACACACACCACAAACCATACACACACACCCCCAAACACAAAACCTAGACAAAGGAAGAGTAGCACTGCTGCTTATCTTCTGAAGAGTACTTTTGTGGTTTTAGCCCTGAAAAAAAACAACCGGATTTACTTTGCTCTTCAGGCAGAAAAGGACTCAGGCTTTTTATCCTGCATTTCAGTCTGCTCTGCCCCACTCATTGCATAGTTTAAATTTTAAATTCAGCTGCTGGAAATAGAAGATATGGATTTGAAAAGATGATCTGATTTATTGTCCCTCTTCATCTACCCTTTCAAGAGCAGATAGCTTTGATAATTATTAAATGATGGCTAGCTGTTGTGCTTTAACAAAACAAGTGATGCACAATGTGATTGCTCACCACCAGCCAACCAATGCCCAGTTAGTTCCTGAGCAGCAATCCCCCCAGGCCATCACCCCCCAGTTTGTACACTAGGCGTGACGTCACACGGTATGGAACACCCCGTTGGCCAGTTTGGGTCAGCTGCCCTGGCTGTGTCCCCTCCCAACTTCTTGTGCCCCTCCAGCCTTCTTGCT
>JANXJC010000008.1:22388122-22420370 GCA_027564655.1 Leptodon cayanensis
GGGGAATCTCTGCTCCGGCGCCTGGAGCATCTCCTCCCCCTCCTTCTGCACTGACCTGGGGGTCTGCAGGGCTGTTTGTTTGTTTTACATGTTCTCACTCCTCTCTCCGGCTGCAGTTTCTGTGCCCAATGCAACTTTTTTTCCCTTCTTAAAGCTGTTCTCCCAGAGCCGCTACCACTGTCGCTGATGGGCTCGGTGTTGGCCAGCGGCGGGTCCATCTTGGAGCCGGCTGGCATTGACTCCATCGGACATAGGGGAAACTTCCAGCAGCTTCTCACAGAAGCCACCCCTGTAGTGCCCCAGCTACCAAAACCTTGCCACACAGATCCAATACAAGTACATTTATTAAAATAAACATAATGCGCCTGGATATTATATTAGCTGCTCATTTTACAAAAAAAAAAAAAATTGCTCTTCAACAGCTAGTAATAAGTTTAAGTCATAAAAAAATGATTAGATGTGCCAGATATTTCGAAGCATGCACACACATTTTGAAACAAGAATAATTTGATTCATCAAATCCTTTCAGGACCCTAGTTTCATGCAACTTGAGAAACTAACTTTCTCAAATAATTTTTAACGATTTCTATTTAGTCTTTACCACCTACCTCATTTTGTGATCTACTGAAAAGTGCTTTTATCATATGTGTCAGCAGAAATAAGAGTAATAAGTTTAAAAGCTTTAATGTATCTTTATTAATAAAAGGTCACATTAGATTTTCACTTGTGTAACACTGGTTATTTCAAGGAAGTGACTCTTTATTTACTACACTAATAAGAGTGAGATAAGGCACAGAGTAATTTGGGACCCATCAAGTTGAAATGTGCCATCTAAATCCACTTACATGCATCATAGTATTTGTTAGCAGAACTCAAAATCCTTTATTTCACAACTAATTTGACAAATGTATAGCAGTTTAATTCCCTGGAATGGGGAAGTTGGGATAGTACTAAAAACCTCAAAAGTACCTAAGTTTCATCACATGGAAAGGAATGAAGAAAAACTTACAGAGAGCTTTAGAGGAAAATAATTTACAACAAAAATAATCTTTATTCAACTGCTGTGAAATAATTTCATGGAAGGCTGGTAAATTCTAGTCAACAATCAATTTCAATTGCTAAAGTCAATGCAATGATAAGATCTCATGCATCAACCCTGTAAACCATCATACCTAAGAGCATATGAGCTGTAGGATCTTATTTCAGTTTATCCATCATCACAGAACACCTTAATAAATTCTTATTAGTTACATCTGAGCAAGGCGATAAAGTCAGTATGTCGCCCACTATCACTAGGATCATAGAGGATGAGAGGTTGCATGGGCGTATCTATGATCCAATTTGGCCTTCAATATGCTTATTTGGCGGGGTGGGGGGAAGGAGGGAGGTGGAATGATAAAAAAAAAAAAAATAAAAAAAGCTGTCTAAATTTCCAGACCTACAAGTTTGAAAATAGAACTTTTAATTTGTAAATCCAGCAAAGAAATTTGCCATGGACAAGAAAAACAGAAAAAATAAAACATGATTTCTGGACATTTTTCAGAGGAGGAATGCACTTTCAAATTATACAGTCCTTGCTACTAAACATCTTAGGGCACTGAGTCTTCCTGGAAGATACCAGACAAATCCATTCTATCACTGCCTTTTGGCAGTGTTCCTTAGGTTACAAAATGGGGCTCACAAATTCAAGCACGAATGACACTGTTATGTGTAATATTTGAAAACATGTTTCAAAATACAACACACACTGAAGCAAAATACACTTCAAGAATTTGAAGGTAGATAACTCTGAAGATATTGTGAGGGAGAGCAAGCCCAGGCAGCTTGCAAAAATATGACAGGTATAGTGAGTTACCATGAAAAGTGCAGAAAAAGCTTGCTTTCTCACTGCTGCCTTTTAGTGTATATACTTCAGTGTAGATGAATAATAAAAACATGTAATTTAAATAAAATTCTGGCTCTCTTCAATTTCTGAGTAGAACATGTCTCATCCTGTTACAATCAATGAGGAAAAGCCATTAGCACTTCACGGGACAGATCCTAAAATATCCTTAACGTTTCAACCTGAGTTTTTCTATAAATCTCACTCAATGTGTGGGTGTGTGTATTGTGGGGAAAGTTTCCCTTTTAGCTTCTTATAAAGCACAATTAAAATTATCTCAAAAGTTATTGCATGTATTTAGAAATCATGGTACCAACGTCATGCTTTGAGTTCCCACTAAAAACTCTGCTGAGGACCCTATTGACAACCTTTTTTGTCATAACATCTTTCATATATGAATCTGGGCAGAAGAATATTTTACTGTGTAGAAAAACAGAGTTGAAAAGTCAATCAAAAAGAAAACATCTAGAATTCCTTTATGAAGATTTCAGTTCAAATTAGAGCTTTGTTTACAAACACCATCTAATCAATGACTAAATAGCATATTTGGTACTATTTTTCCTTGCAGCAAATGAAATCCTATAGCTCAACTGTGTCCGTTTCTTTTCCTTACAAAAACACTTCATCTATGTTTGAGAACCTCCATGATTTTTGGTATTTTTTTCCCCTTAGAGTAATTAAGAGACTTAAAATGTCTTAATTCAACTTAGCTGTCATTTACCATGTCCACTGGATGTGACTTGTAGCTCAGCTGCTTTTATATTTCATAAAATTTTGTAGCGTACAACACTGACCATCCTAGGAAATAAAAAACCTCTAAGCTGATTTGCTGCCATTAGCCACTGTAAGAACTACAGAAGCAGACAGAGACTGAACGTTTATGGACATTCATTTGTTCGCCGTCTCCCATATTGATATGCTTGGGCCCATATTAAGAAATTTGGCAAATTCACGTTTTTTCTCTAGCTGTGCTGTAGCAAACACCTAAAACCTAAACCTGAATTTCAGCTTAAATATAGGGTCAAATCAAGACCTGAATCAAAGTCTAGAAACATTACAGTTCCTAGAAATTATGATGCTAGCTGTGGCGTTTAGGCTAGGACAAAAACATATGAGTCTTTCTCTAAGTGTATTTCTGTACATGAGGTGTCTACTCATCATGCACGTGATTAATGCCCCAGAATGCACAACAGAGAGGTAAGACTTCATACAGATTCCCAGTCAAAGATGCCTAATGACATTTGAGATGCTGCAGTCTATCTGCAGTGGCTTAAAACTGTCCATTCAGAACAATGCAGGTGTCCCATATATCCTGTGTCATAACTTCTAGGTGCAGATGCATAGCTTAGAAATCCAAGTGCCTCTGTAGTTAAAGAGTTTAGTTTCAGTGTTAGACAGTAGTGAACGTTTAAACTACAAGTTTGAATTTGTTTTTTTTGAGGTTCATTTAAATCCTGTGCTGGGAATCTAAGGCCTTCTTCAGATCTGTCCCCAAGTTCCAAATCTAGGTCTGATATACCAGATCTCTGGATGTATTTGAGCTGTTTACTCCAGCTTGTACTTCTGAAAGGCTTATGGCATAGATTTTCTATTCTTAAGAAATTAAATTTTGTGCTAAGGAATGCTGCAGAGCTGCTTAAATTTATAGGTCAGGCTAGAGACGAGCAAATGGGACAAAAGCATGAATAATCAAAACCAGCTTGTCCCATTCCAGCACAAAGAGGAACTGACTGTTGTCCAACAGAGCATAGAGAACAGTAGAGATAGGTGTTGCTATGTGAGGTGTTAGAAATAGCAAGACACTAAAAAGCACTCCAAAATTATGGATCAAACTAACCAGGTATATGACTGGATGCTATAAGGAAATAAAAGGGAGTTGCACATGACTAGAAACTTTACAATTTCCGTTCCTCAGACAACTCAAATCCTACTCAAGCTCTACTCCAGGAATCAACTGTAAGATTTCCTCCAAATGCTGGTGATATTGAGATGTAAGTATGACTCTCTGATATGTGTCCACTGCTGGTGCTTGAGCAGTTATTGGACCATTTCACCTACGAGCATTCATGGGATATTGAAAACAGCATCAGAGACACTTGAACTTCTTGAAGCTTTATTGGAGGGGCTAGTAGAGTAGCTTATATTTTTGCCTTGCTATTATCCATCATACCATCTTGAATGATATAATCATCATTTATTCACACTGTCCTGGACCTTCACTTCCTCTTTCAAATGGATACAGGGTATCCTACGGCCAATATTGTTGAATGTTTAGAGAGTGATCTAGAATATAAAGAAATTCTGTCTATTTGTTACCAGAAGAAGTTGATCTTTCAACACCATCATACTGGTTTCCATTCATTATGCTTAACTGAATCCAGATTGTGCTAGTTTTCTATTATATCTAACTTTTTTACAGGACTGATTATATTTCATGCTATATAGCACATTTTTTTACACGTATCTATAATTTCTCCTTCAAAAATTCCAAATTTTTGCCAAACATTTTATAATGAGTCTGGTATCTTACCCTTAACTGTATGACAGTATTTGGTTGGTTAAAACATATAAAGAGTACCAAATTTTTGATCTTTGCTTTTCTCTTTTTTTAAATTGTTATAGAAGGCTTGTAAACTGTTTTAAGTTTACACTTAAGGTAAACCAGTAAAAACATATCACATTTTCTCCAAGGTATTCAAAAGTAAGACATTAATAATTGGATATTTTGAAAAAAGAAAATAAAGCATTAATATTTTATCTTTTCTTTATTTTATAATGTATTTTACTTTTTGAAAAGCAATCAAAATTCTCTCTTTTTTGTTTTTGAAAAGTATAAAGGTATTTTATCCCTGTTATTTTTTAAAATTAGCTTTTTTCTTCAATCTCAAAATTAAACTATCACTCAGAAATGTGAAGTTCCTTCCTTGTATACATTTTGATCATGTGAAAAGCATAAAAAACCTGCTTGCAAAATTATTTTCTATTGGATTACAGCTAATTTTCCAAAACCTATATGATATACTCATGTGTAAGTGTCTGTGTACTTGGTCAAGAAATTTACCTATACACAGATTCTGCCTTTTTATGTGGGATCAGAATCTCAAGCATTAATATCTTTATTAACTTCAAAGTGAAATGCCCTTAATTTCCTAATTCTGAAGACTCTGATCATTCATTATCACATTTTTAATGTTAATAAAGACAGCACTATCATCAAAATGTAAAACTTTAATTAGAAAACATTAATAACTTAAGTGTAACTTGCTGTCTCATTTAAATTGCAGCAAAGTAATTGTCAGTATTTTAAACTAGATATTACTTTTCTGAGAGATGGTATTAAAGAGGGAAAGGGAACAAAGTGGAGGCAAAGGGACAGAAACAAAATCAGCGTTTAGTCATTCAGGGAACAGAGGTAAGGCAGTCACCTCAGGTTTGACTGAAAGGTGACAGTTATAAAGGCTGGAGCACAGGAGATGTAATTTTTCTTATGCTACCAAAAGGATATTCTGATTTTAATAGCAATTTGTTTTCAAGAAGCATTTTTCCAGCAAAAGCCAGTGTCTTTTGCCTCAGGTGGATTCCTTACTCCTGCTCCAGATAGCAACATATCTCAGACTTCTTAGTCCCTAACCCACTGAAACTCCCATCATTCTCTCTGCTGTTTCAACTAATTCTTTCATGTGAACCTGTTTCCCCATTTAAATCAGATCCACTATTCTTTATTCACTGTCATGCTTTTAGCTACAATTAAGTCTTTCAACTCCAGTCTAGTTTTCACTTTGCTTCCCTTTCTTCTACACCCACACAGTTTGGTCTTCCTCACACTAATGAATCTTCGGTGCTTATTCAGACTGTCTTACTTCCTTTCTCTCTGCCGTCTATACTTCAGATGATATTTTCTACTTTTCCCTTTGTGATCTCAGATTATTTCTAAATGAGAAATATCCAGGAAGCGAGCCCAAGAAGCATACTTCAAAAACTGAGTTGTGCACTATCAATTCATTAGCTGCCTCCCTGATTCTGTTTTGGACCACTCCATTTAGCTCTTGGTAGGACAATTTCCGGGTATTCTGGTATAATTTAGTCCTGAGGCTACTCCCAAAAAAGCAGTATAGATGAAACTACACCAGATTCAGTTTCCTCCATTTTACACTGTCTTCCAGCACTATCTCTGAGGACTCCTGACCTTCAACAAATTTCTACATTTTCTCATACCATGCCCCAGGATATTCAACTCACACCTTTGGTTTCATATAACAAAAACACTACCCTGCTCCAAAACTGCTACTAAGAATAAAAAAAGTTAATAATAAAAAAGTAATACAACCTCCCAAAAATGTCTCACATAACTCATAAGAAAACTCATGCATAGCCTCTCATGTTTATCCCTTTCTTTTTAATATTTAAAAAATAATATACTGATGATTGAAAAGAGAAATTACTAGCCCTGCTGTTGAATGGGTAAGAGCATTGCATACATTGCCATGCTAACCTGGCAGTGAGAATCATGAGTTATTATGCAGCCCAAATCTGAGCAGACAACCTTAATTGTTTTACTGTGGGGATTGTTGTAACTGGGAAACACTGTCTGTTTTATCCGTGACCTTAGCAGATTTGAAAGAGTAATAGTGGAGTGTAAGGCTAAGTACATGATTCACTGTACCACTTCCAAGTTCCCCTTTTTCCCACTTTAATTGCAACCAATTAAGTATAATTATTAATCTCAAATAATTGAGGTTTTTTTTAAGCTACTTGCTTTCTTCTCATCATATACCCAGCATGCATGTATTTTCAGACTTCCATGCATTAATTTGGCAGCCATTTATACAAAAGAAGATATTGGCCAAGACTCAAGCTGTTATATTGCACCTTTGTTGATGTAGCCGTTGAATTTTATAATGGTATCTTAGAATATTTCTGTATTTTAGAAATCCTAATGAAGTCCTATGTTATGCATTGAATTTCAGAACTTTAAAAGCTTGAAAAGCTTTACAGCCAGTTTTGAATACAGCTGTCTTCTGGATGTCTGGATGAAGTATTACAAGAAGATATGATTGAAAATACCTTTCTGTTCTACACCAGATTTTTATTATTGATTGATATCACATAGAAAATAGACATTTTGGATTCATTCAACACATGCACTTAGTATATCACAGATACTTTTGTGGTTTAGAATCATGTGGGCTAAAGATATTAGAAAAAAAATATTATTTCTCAAGTTAGGATAGCCAGCTGCAGCCACACCCGTAGCATGCTGAAGTGTGCTGTGTTGTAGGTAACCCTGTCTGGTGTCTGACACTTTAGGGATGATAGGGAGCTCATGTGAGATAGAACAGCTTCCAGCTGCTCTAACACACACTGGGGATCAGTTCTGCCCTAAGAATCAGGGACCCACAACTGATGTCACGGCAGTACCTCCCGCTGCTTTATTAAAGGAAAACTTGGGACAATAGGAAAGATGAACTTTTTGCTCTGAATCAGTCCATGATAGTTCAACCTCCAGCTCTTTCCTACAAGCTGCTAATTTTTTTTCATGTTGTTATGCATATGTAGCTGTTATATATGTGTTTATACTTGTTTATCTTTATATAGGGCCTTAATTAAACACCCTGACTACATGAAGCTATGAAGGAGAATATATTTCTGATCTGTCCTCTCTGTGCCCTGTTTCCTGAAGGCTGGAACAATGGCTAATCTGGCTTCTATTATTAAATTCTAGTGATTGCTTCTCTAGTTCCTACATGTGTTCCAGCATGATAAATAAAAGGTGGAAATTAGACATTTCCTGACCTGTAACGTGCTCTGCATGGTTTATTTCAGCTTCTAGCCATGGCTTACAAAGGTGGTGAGTGTTGTAGAGGTAACCTGCTTAGCCTCTGAGTGGCAGGGCAGAAGAAATAGAGTTTTACATTATTTAAGCAGCAATTCCTCATACTGATCAAAGAGTATCATTAGTAGACTCTGAAGGGGTTCACCCTTTAATTCCTGCCCACCAGAAGCATTATGGCTGTGTCCCAGGTCTTAGAGCTTTATAGTGCAGTGTAGTAGATCTGAATGGTGGCCCATTAAGACCAGTATGTTTCCCCTGTGGGAGGCTTCCAAAATAAGTGATAGTCCAGTCAAGTAACTGCGAGAACAAAATTCTTCCCTAATCTCAGTGGCAATACTCTTAAATCCTGAAGAGTATTATCACTCCTTTAGCGGTGTTGTTACACTGGAGAAACATGAGGATGCAAGTTATAGGCCTAACTTGCAAGTACTAATCCCACAGAGCTACAGAACAGCAGAAATTACCCCTTACTCCTCAGAGACTGATATATATGATATACTAGGGAGCAAAAGACCCTTATCTTCCAGCAATTCAAACAATCTTTTTCTTCGATAGCTAGGCTGTTAATCAAGTAGTATTTATCATATCCACCCACCTTGCATGAATTCAAGAAATGACAATAGAGGACATTTAGCAGTAGATCATACTATTGACAATGTATCTATTACCCAGCATGTTAGCAATTTATAAAATACTGTCAAATAGTTTATTCAAAAGGCAATTGTACTTAGCAACTTGAAAGGCAACATGTTTGTTTGGGTTTTTTTCATGTCAATGTATACTTCCTTTTTCCTTCTCAGCCCATGTATTTCAGGTGGTGTTGGTATTGGCACACTTTCTTTTTCTATTCCGAATTATTTTCTACCAAGCAATGAAAGTTCAATCTGCCTATCAGAATGTCTACATAACAAACATAAATTAAGATTTACATCTACTTACAGTTAACTTTCTTTTTGAAAAGAATTTCAGGTCTGCTGGATACCTTAAACATTGATACTGCGTTTTATTTACTCTTATCTGACATAGCCATCTTCAGATCGGAGACTGATTCTTTATCCTGTGTTTGAATGCCTGTTAATACTGGATCTGAGGTGTGATTTGATCTGAACACATCTGTTTTACAAAAAGGTAACAAAGTTAATAGAATAGATACATTAACTAGTGGCAAATATTCTTCTAGACACATTGGTCATCAAAACAGAAATGCTGTAAAAATGCATGCTTTCTTACTGATCCAGCTGATTTAATGAAAACACAATTAAAAACTTATTGGGATAGAGCAGTTACTGTCTTTCACTTTATGCATGATTGATAAAGCAACGTGATACTGAGTATTCTTCTGGGAATCGGACCAATATAAAACCAAGGTAGTTATATGCTGCAAAAAATATTATTGATGTCAATAAGATAAGATGCATTCTGGTGCAAAAAAAAAATCAGTAAATCTGAAAAGACAGAGAAATATTTCTCAATGTCAATCGACATGAACAAAACATTCTGAAAATTTTAATACTTACTCTGAAATATAACTCTGACTGTTATACATCCATGTCAGTATTTTACTGATACCTCAGATGGCAGAATTGACTCTTGAATATTTTGTCATGTCAGAAAGAGATGTTTCTAAGTAAGTCTGCTTGTATATAGCCAACAGTAAATTCTGCTTTTCTTCTGTCTTTGTGGCTAGGAAACTTATTCTCAGCATCACTGTTTCATTCACCCAGAACCCCATCAAAACCAACAGTTTACAGAAACTGGTTTCTTATGAAGATGCAGTAAAAAAGGTACATGTAAATTTGTCATATAAGAAGCCAATAAGACATGCTGTTGTGTTTATGATGCATATATGCCTGAGAAATTGATTTGGTTCTTTTTTTAACGTGAATGAGCTCTAGTCTGGTCCCATTGACAGAATGAGTATTTCAGGCTGAAGAGTACTAAATGAGCTCCTAGACAGTATCTTCCACCTTAATTTAACCCGAAAGGAACACCACAGTTCATGTACCCTGAGATCATTTCACAATGCAAACCAAAGCATGATGCAAACAAAACACGAACAATTGGAAGCTTGCTTCGAAAGTTCACTCCTGATCTAAGATAAACAGTAATTCAGACAAATCCTATGGTTTCAATAGCACTGTAATACGCTTTTAGACATGTTTAGGAGCAGTTTTACTCACTTTCCTAGGTATCACACTGGGTTTAATTAATAAGATTTTCTTCCAGCAAACTGCTGAGGGCAGAAAACAAGGTTCATTGTACATATAGTATACTTTAGCAATAAACAGTTTTGCATCATTAGCATAAACACTTTCTCTAGATAATTTTTTCTACTCTTTTTTTGTTTTGATTACATAACATATCTTAAATGTAAGTTCACGTCAATATGTTTAAAAACTCATAACTGACTGTAACTCAGTTGAATTTCTGTATTTGTGCAAGATGATCAGGTTTATTGAAATGCTGTTGTCCTTTCTGCACCAAGCATATAGATTATATAGAGATGAATTGCAATGCTTAGTTACCTCAAAGTTTGAGGTGCTTTTTACACTTAGATATAAGTATTTATGTATCGCTTTGTGTTCTAGTAGAAATCTGAAGCTTATTTCAGTTCATTAACATAAGCATCTAATATTACTTGAGGTGGCTTACTGTGTCTTGCTTGGCCTTATCTTCTGTGCAAGAAGGCAGTTTCCTGTGTGGGAACATCCAGCTCTCTATAGGTGTTGCTGTTTCGTCAGTACAATCAAGGGAGTATATAGAAAGCAAATCAGGTGTAGATGTCTAAAACAATCTGAATAAAATTCTGCGCTCTTTTTTGACTAGATCACCATTTACAACAGTAGGAGTCCAGACACCCAGTTCACACATAGACACCTATGCAGTATTTTAACTGACACATCTTGGGTGTCTTAACCTATATGTGAATCCCACCTCTATATTACATGTAGATTGACTATATGTCCTTTTAGACGAGGTCCTGGGGATTAAAACAAAGTGTCCCACCATCTCTTACTATCTATATTATCCCTTTGCGTAAGCCATGGTTTACACATATTCATGGCATGTTTCCTATATGAGTTTCAGGCAGTAAAGTGTTTATGGAGTCATCTAATTAAACACTTTTTTTTTTTCCTCCTTGATGGTTAATTAGGTGTAGTACTCACTTATGCAGGTGACTTTGGGGCAGCAGCATCTATTATTGAAGAAACCCACCCTTCTCACAAAAAAGGTGGTATTTCTACCATAGAAAAGATAAAATTATGGAAATCCTGAGAAAATGCAAGTCAATCTAAACTGAATAGACATAGTACAGAACAGCAAGGACCGTTTTTATTATTCTCTAAGAACATTCAGATGAAATCAACATCCAGCTGGTTAAGAGCCCATAACTAACTGTCCCTGTGCTCACTTAACAGACATTTCACTCTGAGACAGAAACCAGCTGCAGAATATTCATCTACCCAGGTAGCTGACCACAGACTGTGACATTTGTACGGGGGAGGGGAATGCATTACTAACTGCTTCTTGTTTTGTTGTTCTTATATTTTTTTCTGTTTATGGACTCAAATTGTGGATGGCATAGTAGATGGTTTCTAGTTTTGTCCTCTGCGTGGAGGCAAAATTAGAAATATAATACCGAATAAGCTCATAACCACCATTAGTTGCATGCAGCAATGTCAAGAAGTCAGCCTAGAAATAGGCATTTATTGCTCTAAACTTCCATCATGTTTATTTGTAAAGAAATTTCTATAAAAATAATATTCCAGACTGAATGCCTACAAATTATTCTTCTAGGGATAGTGAAAACTATTGCCAACCCATGTAAACCCCAATAATGCCAATTAAGCACCTGAAGCGCCAAAATATTTGCAAGTAAATTCAGAGTAATCTCTTTTAATTAAATACATAATAACAAAATCTTAACTTGAGTGTAACTAGGATAGTCTAAAAACTAGTTGAGAAAATTTTTGTTTGTTTGTTTTTCCCAAGCAAACAATAGTAATGCTTTGACATTCTTTAGAGACTCATAATATAATTCAGGACAGCTAACCGTAGTCAGCAGATTTCAACTATGCCCAGATGACCAAACAGCACTAGGTCTACAGTGTAACTCTACTTCAAAATGCAAACCCAATATATTTTGCTGTGGCTATGTCTGAACAAATCTGTGGACCTGTTTGCCAGAATTGCATCTCAACATTGGATCTAGATACAGTATATATGAAATTATTTTAGGTTTATAATTTAAGATATCTAACCAGGAAATAAACTAAAAAAGAGGACAAATGACAAATATTTTGAGTAGTAATTTCTTTCTGAGCATGCACTTACTAAGAAATATAGATTATTGCCTTGCTAAGACTGTATACATGGAAATTACCAAGTGATATTTAATATACGAAAATAAGGAAAAATGTCATAGTGTGAGAAAGCCTGTGTTAGCACATGCACATACTGTACACTAAAGCACATGTTAATGTTTACTATATACATAGTGAAAATAATGAAACAGAAAACCATTAATTATTCTTTATGTGCATATTCAGTTAATGTAGGCGGCATGTTGAAATACATGGAAAAGAATGAAAATAAAGGTGATAGAAGAGGAACATATTACTTAAACAGAAAGGATTGCAAACTTGTTAGATTAAAGACTGGGAAGTATTGCAAGCTATTACATCATAGTATAATTGTTTTTTGGGTTGGTGGTAATAAACATATTATAACAGTTGAGCATTGCAAGTTAAGAGCCAGTTCCTAACTAAATTTGGAGTGAAACTACTGAGTGACATACATCTTATTTTTTAAATTCCTTGGGCCTTACTTTTCTTACCGGTGCAACAGAGATCATACTTTCTTTTTTTAGCACAAGCTAAAAAAAAAATGGGAAAAAAAAAAAAGGCTTTCAGCAGATCAGCAAATTCATCTGATTTACTGAGTAATTGCTACAACCATCATCTCAGAAGCAATGGCAAAGTTGATGCATGGGCAAACGGAATAGGTAGAAGGGATGTGCTGTGTCCCTCTCCTTCAACAGAAGTGCACAGATAAGCTTAAGACAACTATGAAACCATACTTTTGTTATTCCCTCAATGTACTCATTTATGTAAAGACAATCTAATATTTTTATATTCATCATCACTTAAGTCCTTTTTTATCTTAATAAGATGTTCACTTCATGGGTACATCTCCACATCAGGCAGAGGAATTCATCAGTTCTAGAATGACAAATTGCATGCTTTTTATATTTCTTTTGCAATATTATCTGATTATAGGTAGGACAGTTCAAAGACGGGGCAAATGTGAATAGAGTACAGGGAGAGGATGTACCAATATATACATTAAGAAATGATTCATATATATCAATACTAAATTTTATTTGTAAACATTTTCTGCAGTTCTCTTCTTCTGGAACTGTCAGGTCGCCTGATCATGTAAGTAAGTTCCCACTTGGAACAGCAATTCACTCCCTTTTTCTCCTGAACAGGGATTGGATTTCTAGAAGGTCAACTGCACAGGGTGGGAGATAGCCAGATATGCTGGAAAATGATTTGGCAAGAGTGATCCTGTACCTTTCAACTTCTGGATATGCCAATTGCACCTGCTTTATGTTTGGGTCTTATTTAAATGTCTCTTAAGTTTTTTTTTTCTAATTTTGATTAGCAGAGGTGTCATACAAACACCTTGTTTTCTCTGTACTTGTTTTGGTATTTGTGATGAGAGTGGTTAACTACTTATAAGGAGTTTCTACAAGATGGACTCTTGCACTATTCAACCCTTTAAATATTTTACTGTATCCTTTTTCATGCAGGAATTAAGATATTCCTTTCAAGAGGAATTTTCAAGAGCTTGTCTTATTCTCTTCTGTATTGTAAAACCAGAAATACAACTATGGTTTAGATTTTTCATGTATAATTTAGCTCAAAAATGTATTTATTTAAAGACTATTTGATTTCTTCTTAGTAGCTATAGCATGTGAGGAGCAAAAGACAAAACATAATCCTTTGCTTACCCTTTTTTCTTTATATAAAAGTAAAGACAGAGTAAATGGAATATTATTTACCAGCATTACTGCTTAAAAATTGCTTTGACTTAGAAGAAAGTTGACTTAATCTTTGAAGTTAAGAAGATAAAAAAGAGCATTTTTCTTCCCTCCTTTTATATTTTTCTTAAACTGATGTTTAAGAAAATGATTTTAGATATGAATCACAGCATTGGAAATCTTTTATGAAACCAGATTCTGATTTTCAGGTGCCAGAGAGGCATCTCTCTCTCTCCAGGAGAAAAACAAATAAAAGAAGAGCTCTGTATCTAAAATTTAGATATGATCTGTATTTAAGAATTTCCTTTGTAAATTATAACATTGGATTAGTTCCTGAAAATTAATGCTTATATTAGTAATGCAAGAATGCCAGCATCCAAAGGTACTTAGAGATCTGTTTGATAATGTTGCAAAACCACTCTCCACCATCTTTGGAAGACTGAGACAGTCAAGGAAGGTTGCTGGTGACTCAAAAAAAAGGAGATGTTACACTCATCTTCAAGATGGGCAAGAAAGAAGGATTCAGACTGGTGTTCCTAACCTAACTCAGTTGAAGATTATAGAGCAATACCTCCTGGAAGCCATGTCAAGGCACATGTAGGACAAAAGCAAGACTGAGAATAGCCATTTACTGAGGCCAGATCATGCCTGACTAAACTGATTTCCTTCTATAATGAGAAGAGCATCTTGGTGGGTAAGGGAGGAGAAGTGGCTGCCCTAACGTTACCAACACTTTTTACATGGTGTCCCATAGTCCATCTTCTTGTAGCTGTATTGGAAAGAAATGGTCCGGATACATGGAATGACAAGCTGGGTGAAAAATTGACTAAATTGTCATGCTGAAAGAGCAGTTGTCAGCAGTTCAAAACGCAGCTGTTAGCCAGATATTATACGTCAGCCTGAGTTATTCCTCAGGGTTGATACTGAGGTCAATACTGTTCAACATCCTCATTAATAGTCTGCATGATGAGGTAGAATGCACTTTCAGCATGTCTCTGGGCAGGAGAAGAGCTGATATGTTGAAGGACTGGCTGCCATTGAAAAAGCTTTCAACAGACCAGAGGAATTGGTGAACAAAAATATCTTCAATTTCAATAGCCTTGTACCTTGAATGAAATAACACCGTGCAACAGTACAGGCTGGAAGCTGACTGCCTAGAAAGTAGGTTTACAGTAAAGAGACAAATCTTTTGTTTGACACGAGTTGAACACAAGTTAGCAGTGGGCTCCTGCAACAATGGAAGATAAGTGCCTGCTGGGCTGCATTAGCAAGACACTGGGAAAGTATTAGGGCTGTCCTGGTTTTGGCTGGGATAACATTAATTGTCTCACTAGTAGCTGGTATAGTGCTATGTTTTGGGTTCAGTATGAGAAGAATGTTGATAACACCCTGATGTTTTCAGTTGTTGCTAAGTAGTGTTTAGACTAAGTCAAGGACTTTTCAGCTTCTGATACCCAGCCAGCAAGAAGGCTGGAGGGGCACAAGAAGCTGGGAGGGGACACAGCCAGGAGAGCTGACCCACACTGGCCAAGGGGATATTCCATACCGTGTGACATCATGCCCAGTATTAAACTGGGGGAGTTGACCAGAAGGGACAGATCGCTGCTCAGGGACTTGCTGAGCATTGGTCAGCGGGTGGTGAGCAACTGCATTGTGCATCACTTGTTTTGTATATTCCAGTCCTTTTATTATGATTGTCATTTTAGTATTGTTATTATTAACATTATTAGCGTCTTCTTTTCTGTTCTATTAAACTGTTCTTATCTCAATCCATGAGTTTTACCTTTTTCTTTCCAATTCTCTCCCCCATCCCACTGGGTGGGGGGAAGTGAATGAGTGGCTGTGTGGTGCTTAGTTGCTGGCTGGGGTCAAACCATGACAAGGGCAAAATGTCATATACGCTTGCTCTGTTTCTACAATCACCCAGATATCTGTTTATGGCCATTTTAGGAGACAAAATTCTGATCTGGTGCAGTGTGGCCACCCTCATGTTCTAAAAATTAGGCACTGCAATGATGAATGGGTAAATTCCCTATGTGAAGTAGATAAAATACAACTACCTGTAGAATAGTTTTTCAAGGAATGCGATATGATGATTGTCTGGGACAGTCTTTGAATGTATCTTGAATAATAGAAGGATGAATAAACCTCTAAGTGCTTTTCCTCTTGAGGACATAAGGGTTACTCGTCTCATTAGGCAGAAGAGGTTCTTGGTAGATAAACTAAAGAAACTTGCTTGTCAGTCAGGAGTAAAGTTAAATCACTAAGAGAATTACTTGAAAAGGAGGCATGTTGTGAGATGGGAATTTTGGTGCTCTCTGGACTTCCTAGTTAATAAGAAGTTCATGTCTTGGAGCAGAAGGAGTTCAGGAGGCAATCCCTGGCTTGTCAAGGTCAGTGCACAGCAGAACCTGAAGCCAGAAACATAAGAGAATGTGATAGTACTGGCATTATATTTAGATTTTTTTTTTCGTAAGCCTTTTCTCACCTATAGATAGATATAGTAGGTGCAGCTTTGACCCAAATCCAGAGCAAGGATTAAACTTACAATTGTAGATCTGTAGTAAGATGTCATAAGTACTATGCATCTGCAACTCTTGCAACTACTGTTTTTATGCTTTACAACTTGCTTTATTCAGATGTAATAGACATTTAATTTGCCACTATTTGAGATATTGCAGAACAAATATACGACATTAATCAAGCAGAAATTAACTGATTGATTTTAATTATACTGAAATAAGATGCTAATGCTTCAAGGTTTAACCCAGGGGTGAAATTTTTGTCATAAAATCTGAAAAAAAAAAGGTTTTAATAGAACTGCAAACAGCCTTAGCTGATATCTCAACTACAATGCATCATCTCCTTTTTTTAAATGAATGTGCATTTATGGTTCTATTGTACAGAAAAAAAAAAAAAGAAAAAATTGAAATTACTCATGCTTGCTGAATTGTAGTGATAAAAGATAGGCTGTGCTAAATAGATTCTTGAGCAGACGTACCCAATCTTCCCAACAATGCCCTTTGACTAGCTTTATGTTTGATTGTTTACATTCCACAAAGCCTTCTCTCATTTACCAATTTTGCATCTCAGATGCAGACCTCCTCACTGAACAGAAACCCTGTATATAACAGTGATTATACCCACAGGTACCCTTGTCATGCCATGCTTGCTGCACAATCTAAAGTACAATTGCAGCAAAGAGAATGGAAGACACTAATGGCTTTATGACTGCAGAAATATACATATGCTTCCAAAATCTTCCCTCCCTGCCTATCCCCTTGAAAAAGAGTGCAATTTGGTGGAACACGATCTGCTTTATTTTCAGATGATGTTTCCAACATTTGAACATATTTTATTCTCAGAAGTTTTTTATTTAAACGAACTACCTACTGTTAAGAAAATCTATTAAAAAAACAAACCAAACCAAACCTCATACTCTATAGAGTTTTTATACCTGATACATGTACAGTTTTTTCTTCTGGACTAAAATTTTATCTCAACTTTTTGCACATTGGGAACACCATATTTTTTATCTCTTTAAACAGGAAATAATGTTTGTGTACAACAACAAATACCATTTCTGATTTGGGACTACATCACATCTTTTATATACACAAATGCAGTGGTGAACTGGATCCTCTGATTTTTATTTTAACAACTCTTTAAAATGGTCTTTTGTACCAAATATGACTTATATTTAAATAATAGGATCCTGAGTTTCCATAAGTCTTTATGCTTGTGGAATGGGATGTAGTACTTCTACTGTATGTTTAATGTCATATTATATAAGCAGCTAATATGGCTGTCCCTCCTAACCTTGGAGACTGAAACTGTACAGGTCAAATTAAATAACAAATGCAGTCAATGCTGATTGGCACCACTGAATTGGTTAGCAGATGAAATAGCTTTGGGAAAGAAAATACTAATTATTATTTTCATGCCCATTTTGTAAGTGGTAGGAAAATGATTATTACAATAATGAATGAATCCTACTAGTTCTTATTTTAGGATCAAGGTTGCTTTAGCACTCTCATAGATTTTCAGCACAAATCATTCTGATTTTTTGCCAAATTTTTCATAGCAACTATTAATTTAACATTTTTGTTTAAGAAAGTAAATTATTTCAGAGAAAGAGAGAGAGAGAAGAGGCAGGCATACAGTATCTGTTTGCTTGTGCGTAGCTGAATACAATCAATGTTTTGACTTTTAAATGTTTTCCTCTCTGTATGTGTAGTTACATATATGAGTAGGGTAAAAAAGTACTGCAGCATAAATTTCTCTTTGGTCCTTTCCTTACAGTAACTTAACACACTTATTCTCAGTCCAGAGCACATTTTTGTATATAGAACTGGCTAAACATGTCTGACTTAGCCAACACAATTTACATGCATGGAACAAAGAGTAACTACACTTTGTCTCTGTGGATTCCTATTATAGGGCTATAGGAAGCCTGAACAGCTTAAAGAAAAAAAAAAAAAATAGAACTTTACATATAAAAATGGTTCACTGAGCTAACTTCCTGGTCTGTGTTTGCAAAATTAAGTCTGCATTCTGCTGCTGGAATTTAGCAATATTTAACTGACACAGACAAGACAAAGGCAGATTGTATGAAGCAAGAATTATTACTGTGAATACATAAGTCTTTACCTGCAGTATCTTTTCTATTAATAACTGATTTTCAGTATGCAATTATAAAGAGTTTGGGTCTCATTAACAAATTAGGACATAATTATCAAATATTCTTCGAAAGGATAACTAGCCTAGCAGATAACATTGAAACAGTAGAAATTATTATGCATTGCTTTAAAAAAGCTTTGGTAGTGTCTAAGATGACATTCTTAAAATCAAAACAGAGAAATATAACTAGATTAAATCCTCAGAGATAGGTACACAATTGATTGAAAATCACACTGAATGAAGAGATGCCAATTTTTTTATTGGTCAGTATTGTAAGGTTTCTGATCTAGACCCAGTTTTGTTCAATACTTTTATTGAGTTAGCTGGTAGAATACAGCAGTTATTCTAAAAATTGTTGATGACATCAACAAATCTGATTAAATCAAATTAAAGGGGTTGCAAACACATTAGATGATTGGATTTTAAAGTTGACAAAATAAAGATGTTTTGAAATCAGCAAGAAAAACAGCACTTAACAGTAATACAGTGTTACAGTTCAGTTATGTAAAATTAACTAACACAAAATGCAGAATAAACGGTTAAGCAACGTTACTGCTCAAAAGATGGAGGCCCACAGTGGTCCATAAATTAACCACTGGTGGTGGGGAAGAAGTGATTCTTTTTACAAAAAAGGAAAATGTCATTTAGGAAGCCATATGCTTGAAAAGCAGATTATAATTTTTCTGTCCTAAGTTTCAGTCTCATCTGGACCCACTTTGAAAGAAAGTTACAGTCAGAATAGGAGACAGCAAGCAAGAATGGCAAGAAAATTTGAAAACATAGTTAAGGAAGAAAGGTCAAAGGCACTTATTTTGTTTTATTTAGCAGACTAAACAGACTACCATAAAAAGGATAATAACCAGGTGTCCTCATTCTGTTGGTAAAATAAAAGATTTATGTTAAATATTAACAAACAATTTTTTTTATAATAAAGGCAGTGAACTGTGTGAACACATTAAGAAAGAGATCATAGAATACATTTTTAAAGAACTTAATAGATATTTATCTCTGGTTGTATCTATAGTCAAGTTATGTTTCATCTGTCTTCACTAAAGGAGGACTGAGTGACCTTTTACAATAACATCCAGTCTCCTCTTTATATGCCCTTATGATGAACATTAATAAATAGGGGGGAAAATGTTTCAAATGTCTTGAGCTATAAAATATGCTAAATTTATAAAGAAATACGTTATAATTAAATTAGAAAAATATAAGAATGTATAAATACTTTATGAACATTGTTTTCATGGTTTAGCTAGATATCAAGAAGAAAAAGAAAGCAAATGTACAATTGTTATTTTACTTCTGTTGCAAATCTTCATGGACCAATAGTCCAATATCATCGATGTGATGATATTCTAGTGGATATTCCCCAAAATCATTTTTTTTAGTGGTCCTGGTGGGGCAGACAAATATTTCTTTATTTCATGGGAAGTTTTAAATTGTGTTTGTTCATACACATGCTTATTGCCATTTTCTCAGCAGGGTTGTTCATATTTTTATTAAGCTATATCAAAGCACAGATTTCCATGTGCCAGATTTTGCATTTTATAACCAGAATAATTGGAACAATATATTTCAGCCATGAGAAAATAGAGGGAAATCTCACTATATGCTTGCCCTGATTTTACATTCTTCTGAAAACAACTACTACTGACCAATTATAAAACAGTGTATTGAGCCTGATGAACCATTGGTCTGATCCAGCATGGCTAAGTAAGTGCTACATTTCTGAAGGACCTTTGGCCTTGGTTCCTCTAATCAGCACCCCAAACAGGCTCCAAAGAAAGTCAGGATGTCACTGCATATTCACATAGCACCTGACAGAAACCACTTTGTTCCATGATTTTTCTGAGCAGGCACAGTGAAAGACACTTTAGGCAGGACCGTTTTAGTCATTTCAGGCAGCACTTTTACCAGATTAACTCTTTAAATGGAACAGGATAATCCTGGAGAAAAGAACATGCAGTTTATCAGTTACTCCAATTGAAGTGATATCCTGGTCATTTATGACCTCTGAGATACTGTATTGGGTTATTTATTTTTTGTTATTGTATTGTTTTGTTTAATTAATTACACTCCAATTTTAAATAAAAATACACATTAATAAACATAACATGCCACAAAATTTCTTTATACAGGACTAGGACATTATTTTTAAAAAACTATACAAAACCATAAATGTTGAAAACCATCTTATAGGAAAGCTTTATCTTCAAAAAAAACCATTTTCCTCTGACTTTCATTTTATAGTGAAAATAGTTCAGTCAAATTACATTTTGTCTATTCCTTAAAAATGAAGAACAATGAGAATATGAAACTGTTTTTTACCTTTGATAAAAAAAATACTTTTATAATTGATGGAGATCGAAAAGGCAAATCACAGTTAGTGCTGATTTATAAAAATTCCTGAAGAGTGAGAAAAGAATTTGTGTGAATGCTGACACAACAGAGCTGCACTGAACATAATGTAGTTTAACTGATACTCAGCTAAAAAATAAAATCACATTCCTTTTAAAAGCAAGCTTAAAAGTATATATAAACAAATATACAATTATTGTATAACTACAGATGACACTTATTGGTCTTAACTCATATATTCTGTATAATAATGCTGACACACAAAAAAATTTTTTCAAATATTTATACACAATTACAGTTATTTTGCTTGCAAAAAAAAAAAAAAAGATGATAGCAGAGACAACTGAGTTCTTTAAATGTAAAATTAATTTTTACCAAACTTGTGTAGTCAATTCAATACATAACTGGTTTTGGGACTATTTTATGCATGTTTTATTGATCATAGTGTTTAAAAATGTATGATTCATTTACATTAACTATTAAATGTTAGGAGACAAAGCAATGGGAAATATTTTACAGAGATGAGCAGAATTTGGACTGGCATCCAACTGCCTTCCATGGATTGCCTATATTTTCTGAATGTTTGCCAAAACACATAGGTGCATTCCTACCCTAGATAGAAAATCCATTTTGTTGTTTGTCAAAAATGTTAAATACATCTCAGTAAACAAGTAATATAAAAACATATAGCTGCATTTTCATTTTCTTCTGGGTACAGAACAATAGTATTTTGGATCTGCAAACAACTTTTTCCCCTGACTGATGTCACTACTATTTAGCCCTCTGAGGTTAGCATGTATTGATTCTGCTTTTACTTTGATTGGATCTTACCTACTTCAGTGCTTCAGTAAATTGAAACCTTCTGCAGTTCATGGAAGAAATCTGAGAGCAAGGCTGTGAGAAAATGTACACTGACCTCAATTTGTTTCAGACTATATTGGTAAAAACATTGTCATCAGGTTGCAGAAGTGACCTCAGCTAGCAGGAAATAAAAATCAAACCTCATATTCTCAACAAGCCTTTAACAGAAGCAGATTTAATTATTCCCAAAGTACAAATCACAGCACTATTATCCTATATTCTGTAAATAAGAGAATCACGCTCTGTTTCTCTCTCAGTCTGTAAAGATGTACATGTCCTTGTGATATATACATCTCTAAGAGGAGATACATCAGCCTACCTAATTTGTTCTTGAGTAGTCTGGAAGTGGCATAACCTACCTTTTAATTATTATGCTGGGATTGAATTATGTAACTAAAGCAATAAAAAATATTAATCACCTTTGGAAAATAGCATTTGGGAGGAACAAAGAATATGATGTTTAAATTTAGGAACAGATTTTGAAATAAAATGTTTTTTTTTAAATTGTGAATATTCATTGATAATAATTTCATTTCTCTTTTGCCATTACAAGCTGTAGGCCAATGGTAATATAGCCTCATGTAGGATGGAGTGGGTCATAAAATTATCCCTAGTAACTTTGCTGGGATGATGACAACATGACTGTTGCAAGATTTGATTTTTATGTATTAATTTTCAATGGAGAAAGTGTAGTATTATTCTATCAATTTTAAAGTTCAGCACCTGAATGCATTCCCCACTGGTTAAGGTGGTTTTATGTGATGTGAGATTTGTTTCATGTCTAGAATGTTTAATATATGTTGATATTTTAATGTTTATATACATTTATGTAAGTACCACATGTGTTATAATCTATAGAACATAACATAACATAACATAGCATAACATAATACAACACAACATAATAACTAAATCCTTGTGCCATGAACCCTGGGCCTATACTGAGAAGCATGGACAAGTTGAGAGTTGTGAAACTAATGTTGTTAATTCAAAAGGCAGCATGTACCTCTCTTTGGAGTTTTTTTTTACTCTTTCCAGTCATACGTCTCAATTACAGCTTAATATGGTTTTATACAAGTGTTTAAATTTGAGCTTTTTCTTCCTCAGATTAATGTTTATCCTTGTAAATATACAGCTACCACGAGATGTTCCTTTCACTTCCTTTCTTTTTCATTTCTCATGCACAAAACCTCTGCCACCGGAAAAGGAAAAAGTTACCATTTATCCCTGCTTGTGTATCTTATGTCATATGTTAACAAAAAAACCTGTGAGTATCTGTGGTGGGTTAGCCTTAGCAAACAGCCAAACACCCACCTAGTTGCTCACTTGCTTTCCCATTTCAGTGGGATAGGGGAGAAAATGGGATAAGAATGTTTATGGGTCGAGATAAAGACAGAGGGATCATTTACCCATTACCATCACGGTCAACAGAGACTGAACTTGTAGAAAATTAACTTTATTTATTTCCAATTAAAATACAATTTAATTACTAATTTGGGTAATGAGAAACAGAGACAAACATTAAAACAATACCTTTCCTTCCCCCTTTTCTCAGGCTTAGCTTCACTCCTTTACTCCAGACTTCTCTACCCTCCATCCCCTGCAAGCAGAGCGGGGGGGTGGGGGATCTGGTGTTATGGTCAGTAATTAAGGGTTTTTCTCTGCTGCTCTTTCCTTTTCACACTTTCCCTGTGCCCTGGCATGGGCTTCCCAAGGGGTGAAGTTCCTTCAGGAATATCCATCTGCTCTGGTGTGGATCCTTCACAGGCTGTAGTGAATACCTGCTCTAACATCATAGAGCACCAGAAGTTTATTTTAAGCCTGGACTCTTTTCTCGTTGAAAGATTCCTTATTCCCTAATTGCTACATTTCTGTCACAATCTAAATATGCAAGACAAGACAGGTCAGTGAGGGAGAGTTCAAGTAAAACAAGTGTCCAGTTTTCTCAGCACTGCAGAGTAAGTTCCAGCACTACCTTTAGTTTCATCTGATAAAGAACTTCATAAAAACACATCAGTAAAGTTTATTTAACAAGAATTTGAGACACTGAGTATTCCAGAAACTTTTTAAGCTAAAAAATTCAGTTTAGCACATCACACCTGAAAATGAAGTTGTAGGTTTTGTTACAGATAAAGGATACTGTTTGTAAGTTCATTCACAGGAAACCATTCACATGAATTCAAATGAATTCACATACATATGAAAAAAAATCTGTTATAACGCAGCCAAGAAAGATTACCTTTAATTTTAACTCTTTGAACATATGGGTTTTTTTATTGTTTGTTTGTTTGCCATAAGTCGGATATCAACCGGGTAAATTCATACATAAGACCCTACCTTAGCTGTGTTCCCTAAGTAGTTGAGGCTTTTTTGTTTGGTTGGGATTTTTTTGTAGAAAGAATAAATCAGTTGTCCATCTTATGCAACCCCTTTTTCATAAAAACATATATGTGAGGACAGAGAATGCTTTCAGAATAATAAGAGCATGTACTATACACTTTAGTGCTTTCTCTACCCAGCCTTCACAAACAGAAGGGCAAACATTTTCTCATTCTCCATCTCAGGTTGCTCTATCAGTCTTTACAGATGAATTATCAACCCAAAACAAATTTTCTTAGAGTCTTGAGGTTCAGGGTCTGTGTTGAGTTACAATACTGGTTAAATGCAAAATACCAGGAAATCTAATCTGGCCACCAACGTACCACAAATAGTTAAAATGCAAATGTGTCACATCTGAACACAAATACTTTATCTGGCTTTAAAAAGTTACTTCTTTTTTCTTAAAATCTTTTAATACCGTGTGAAGTTTTTGTTTGTTTGTTATTGTTTTTAATTTGACCTTAAATGTCACATGGTGGTATGTCAAATGAAGTAATTCTGATCATGTGAAATTGGATCATGTCTCGCATGCATCAACTTGATTGATTAAACCTGACAAGATGCATCAAAATGTGACACATATGCTTCAAAATCAGAAATAATGTGGCCTTCTGAAAACAATAGTGTTTCTTAATAATTTCTGAAAGATATATTTTCCCTTGGGAATAAAAACAACCACATAGTCAACAATACAAAGAATTTCACTGGATCTTGAACATGATAATTAAAGACACAAGAGAGAAATAGATATTTTTGCTCCCTTTCAGGAAATACATTGGCAAGTAAACTAGATGCATTTCCTATCTTATTTCAGTGTAAAATAAGATTTAAAAAAAAATATTTTTTTATCTTATAAACAAAGACAACTACTTGGATGCAGAAATAGTCCTGAGACTGAAAACACATTTTATATCCCTTCTGAATATGACTACCCCAGTCATAAATCTTACAATATTGCATCACAGCACCTAGTAACATGCTAACGGGCTTCTCGTGGCCCAGATGTTGTCCAGTGAACTCATGTTAATTCAAAAATTCACGAAAACATTCCTACTGAAGATAAGGAAGTGAGTTTGTGTTTAACAGAGGAGAAAATGTATCACATTCAAACTTAATATAAGCAAAATGGGAAGGATTTGCTCATATGGTAAGCTTTTATAAAAATTACTATGAGCTAGGTTTTATTATCTTCATTTCAAATGAGTAACACCATGATTTATGATTTAGCCATAAAAATCCAAGAGATAACTTAGGAAATAAGGTAATAATGAATTTAAATAAAACAGAATCTGGCTTCAAAATCCTCACATAGTTCATTCTCCTTTAGGATTTATTTCCCCAGACAACCGTTTTTCTTTTACCTGAATGGCTTTCTGTAGTTCAGAATCACAGTTCAGACAGTAAAATTAAAAATAAGGGAAGTTGCTTGTTTGCTAACAATATAAAAACATCAAACACTGTTTCCCTGAACCCAGAGGAATAAACCAGCTGATGATTTCTTTGCTCAACTTCCCTGAGCCCAGAAAATCTTTCAGCAAAGACTTTTCTCATGGTCATTTTAACAGCTTGTATCCATGGCCTGGAAGCTATTTCTGTCTTTCCATGGTGTGTCTGTATCCTTTAACTCATAAACATAAACTGTGATCAGAAAAAAATATTTTCATTTTGGGTAACTGTTTATTTATGTTTTGGTTGAAGGCCCTTGATCTTCTGCAGTCTAGTATCACACATGCATTCAGGGTGTCCTTCAAACCATCTCAAATAAAGGCAGTGGTTAAACATCCAGCTTCAGTGACACATAACCAGACCAGCAACACAGTTTATTCTGGGGTAAAACACTAAGGACTAACTGGATTTATGCTGTTCTTGTGTATTTCTGTCAAGTCCATTATTTCCATGGAGGTCTGAAAAGACCTCAATATAAATTCAATTCACATTAAAGCTTTTAATGGAAATGTATAAAGAATAAAGATTCATATTGTTTGTAGCATGCATATTTCTATTTATATATTTAGAGATTTAGGACCTCAAAACAGTTAGTGTCCTAAAATCCTGTAATATTTTCATGTACTACCTTTCACTGATACAGAAATTATCAGATATGTAGATATTTTGAAACTAATTATCTGCTGACAGAAATTACAATCCAAAGAGGCAGTGGTTAGATTTGGCAGGAGTGTTATCTTTGTCACTGAATAAAGAGAAAAAAGAGGGAGTGAAAAAATATTATTAGAAGCTGAAGAAAACAGAGCTTTTCTGTCAAGTTTTTTTCTGCTGGCATCTTTCCTTTCAGTATCTGCCTTAAAGCATTTTATTCTTACTCTATTTCATTATTTCACTTGCTTATATTTCACAGTACAAACTTAACTCAACCAAAACTGATAGCTAAACAGTTATTTTTAATTTTTTTTTCCCTAGGTTGTTAGAGATTGTTGTGAGTTTTTGAGACATATTGCCACAAATGAGGTCTGACCTTAGTGCTGGGATATCTCCTACTTCTTCCGCTGTACAGCTACACAAACCGACAACTGAGGAAGTGATCAAGATTTGAAGACAGAAAACAGTTGTACCTGGTGCAGGTGCCCAGGCGCTGGCATCTGGGGGGGCTGCGGGGCGGCCTCTGTGAGGAGAGGCCGGGGCTGCCCCGAGCCGGACACAGCCGGTTCCAGCCGGCTCCAACCCGCCCGCCCCAGGGCACCGCTCGGCCCCTCACCTTGAATACCTCAGGGAAAAGGTATTCAAAAAATGGCCAAATGCTACACAGCACGTGTAAAGAGTGAGGGAAAAAAAGTGTGAGAAACAATCCTGGTGTTTCTCTGCGGGGTTAGAAATGAAGGGGTGAAGGTAAGACTGGGAAAGGAGCGGGGAAAGGTGCTGTTGTAATGTTTGACTTTTTGCTTCACACTACCTGAATGAGTAATTAAATCTTTCATTGGCAATAAATTAATTTTCCCCAAGTTGAGTTTGTTTGCCCATGACCGTAATTGGTGAGTGATGTCCCTGTCTTCACCTCAGCTCAAGAGCTTTTTCATTCCTGTCCTTCCTGTCTTCGACCCATGACATCCTGCTGAAGGGGTGGGGGAGAGGGCGAGTGGCTGGGTGGGAGTTTGGCTGTTAGCCAAGGGTAACCCACTTCAACGGAATAAGCCAGTGGGGAGTTCAAGGCCAGTACCTACCTATTAATTAATTCTTTTATGTGCAAGGTCGTTAATTAATTCTCTAAACTGTCTAACAGCCTGTGATATTTGAGCTTCCGTTTGGGACATGAGCCTCAGTTTTCCCTGTGTGGGAGAGAAGGCGTACAGAGTGTTGTCTGTGTATGCCCAAGGATATACCTAAAATTGTTTTGGGTACACACTGAGATCAGGGATTTGGGAACTGTTCCCTTGGGATATAAAATGTATTATGTTCAGAACCAACACAGCCTAATGTTAAACAAAGTAAAATGGAACATATTCTGCTTAAGATGACCTTTTTGAGATATATTTTCTTTTTTTGGTAATAATTTTGAAGTGAATAGCTCTTCACAGGAGGAGTGATATAAGATGGCACTGGTAAACAGATCTGGGACAGAAAGTGATGTCACTGCAGTTGCAGTAATATTCTGGTGGAATTCATCCCACTACATTTAAAAAATCTAGCATGTAGGTTTTAATTCCAAGCTAGTTGTCTAAATTCTACAGTCAATGGATTAAAAAGCCTAAACAAACACTTGCTAGGGTAGGTGTTTACAATGTCAACAGCCAATGTTAGGTAAAATGCAAATCTTGTCCTTGCCTCCCACATTGTAAGGGTATGCTAGAATAAGATATAATAGCTGGCTAAAGATGTGTCAAGGTCTGCTGAGTCAGAAAATGTTTGAATTTAACATATTTGCCAAATTTGGAGGCTGAGAACTTTAAGGAAATGTTTGTCTTCACTGTTTTTTTCTCATGTCCTTAAGCTTTCTATGTGAAGCTTGTGTCTTCTAGCAGGTGAATATTCATTCTTTTTAATCCTCATGTGAACAGACACATTAAAACCAGGAAATTTTACCATATAACAGGAGTTCAAAACATACGATATGAGGAGCTAAGGGTTAAAAATAATTGATACTGTAAGACGAGAATAATACCTGTACAGAAATAAACTGTTACATCAGAGGGAGAAAAGCAGCCAAATTGGTGAATGAATTAATGTAGTCAGAGGGTTAGAGAAAATCAGATAAGCTACAACAGATATTGGTGGGAAAATAAGAAGGCAAGATTAGTCCAATTAATAAATGGGAAAAGGATTAAATTAACGAAGGTTTTAAATAGTTGAGCTGCTTTAAAACAACCTGTCAGTAAGAGACAAAAAAGTCGACAACAGTTTTGGTAATTAGAAAGTAATGAAGATCTTGTAAAGTCATTTATTGAAAAAGAGCCAGAAAAGGAGAACTTGGTTAATTGAAATGCATGCAAATAAGCTAGTCAGCGGAAGACTTGATTCAGTAAGAGACTTAACATGTACCTGCTTCTGAACAAGTGAATGCTTTCATGGATTTCGATAGCATAGCATGATTAAACTAACCAGACATCTAATTACACTGCTGAATCACAGCTTATATAAGGTCAAAACAAGACTTCCTGGTTTACAAAGTATCTATATTATCTTCTGGGTATTCTGTTATCTATATATTATCTATATTATTTTCCCTCTCCTCTAGTTCAAACTGAGCTGTCAGACACCAGAAGTGCGGAATCCATGGATCCAGTACAGAAGGTCACGACATGGATGACTGACTCTATAGCCTTGTATTTAGGTCACTCTGTCTGTGAATGGTAAGTTCAGAGGCTTTGTTTCTTGCACTGTTTAAGTATCTTTATAATATAAAGTCATTGATAAATCAAGGATGGTGCTGATGCTTCCATCCTCCTTACTAGATGTCTGTATGTCTGATTGCAGCTCTATTGAGCCTCATTCTGGCATCTAATAGTCTTGTTCTGAGTTTGCAGTGTCTGCACAGTGGCCCACAACTGAGGTCAGGGATGGAATGTGTATTCTTTTATAATAGTCAGCAGGCAAGTATTTAGTGCACATTTTTAAGATGATGAAATTATTATTTCAAACCAAATTAGAATGGGACAAGTCCCATGCATTTTGTTTGCTTCTGGGGCAAGTATCCTAAGTACTGAAATATTATATAATAAACAAGGTTGACACTGCATCACAGAACTCAGGGGAATTAGTCAAGCTTATATCATACCTGATAAATCAATCTTCTTAGGGTGCTTAAACGTCCAAAAGCCTGTTTTCTGCATTGCAAATGTCCTTAGGCAAAGAGAGGTGCTCATTTGCAGTTATGAGCATCCATAATCCCAAAGAATAGAAACTTTTCCAAATACTTTTGCTGTTATGTTACTATTTTAGACCTGGCACAAGTCACAATTCTAATCTGTTTTGAAATCTTGGACAACTGACTTTATCTTTGTAAGATTTTTTTCTCTCTTTCTCTGATGCTCAAAAGTTATTCTTATGCTATAGAAAACTACTGTGAGGATCCCAGTTGCTGCATTTGGGCATATATTGTAATGCACTAATTAGAAAGCAACCGTAACATGACTTTTAGAGATGGATCTGAATGTCACCTTTTACATATCATTATTAACTGCTAATACAGAAGATTTTTTTTTTACTTTAAAGAACCTCCTACTCTGATGTTCAAATGACTGATAACAAAACATTTTAAAAATTATTGTTTTACGTATAATTAACCCTTTTAGCCATCCTCATACTAATTTCATACTATTTCTGTTAACATGTTTTCAACAGACAGTTATAGGACTACAAGATATATATCATTATGCCAAATCATATTCCTGGAAAAGAAATAAACAAGCATTCAAGAGACTAACACCCTTTAAAAATCTTCCATGTCATCCTATTTTGGCAGGACCTGACTGGGTAGAGAATTGTTGTCTGTCTTTCCTCTCAAATCTCTTTCTAGTTGTAGTTTTTGTTTCACCTTGAGGGGAAACTGCTTGCTCCTGCTAGAATAGTTTTCTTTACACTTGGGGGCCAGATATCTTTATAAGGGATTAATCCTCAAACCCCTGTGGGCTAAGTACATGTAAATGTGTTGCTTTATTAGTCATACTTGGCAAATCTGGAAAAAAGTCAATCCTTATAAGAGTTTTATGAAGCACTAGATTATAACTTGTACAGCAGCAAGGGAATCTTCAGGAAACACTGAGTACTCAAGAGTTCCCTCTTCCCTTGAGTGTCTTCATCAGACAAGTAGAGTTAATTCCCTTCTGACTTTGTCCCAAAGAACTGGTTCTTTTGGAACAGGACAGGAGAAGAGGGTTCTCCAGATGCTATCTATGAAATTTTACCTCAGGCCTAGAATTGCCCTTAACTTCCATGGCACTGTTTTACATTTTTCAGTTGGCAGCATCTCAGACCTGACACAATTTTATTTCCCCTGAACTATGCTAAATACGCATAAGACTTCCTATGCCATCCTTCCCTATAGCATACTTCTAAGAAAAATAATTGAAAGGAGAACCCATATAAATGTTATCAATGAGTTTTTAATGTCATTTTTTTGTTCTTTCCTGCAATGGTTAGAAGACTCTGTTGGCATCACTGGGTGGAAAAGCAGCAATGATTTTGTGATTAGGCAGAGGAAAGTGGTTAGGTGTTAACTGAAAAAGGGAAGTAAGCATTATTAGGCAATTTTCTTGAATATAAAGGAAAAAGGAAGTGGATATGTGATAATTATATCTCAGAACTTTACACAATTTTCTTACTTTTTTGACATATGTATGGTTACCATTGAAATATTTCTGAGATTTGGCTATCTTTCTTAGTGTAAGACTTAAAGCAAAAAGGTGATAGATGACAGATTATTTATTTATTTATTTATTTAGGAGCCCAAATGCTGCTTCTCAACCTCTACAGAGAAAAATCTTCATTTAAGTCCTGTTCAAATACACATTTATAAGAAAACTGTTGAACTTCCTGATGAAGAAAAGACAGGCTTTGGACTCCTTACAACTCTGTGTGCCATAAGTACTTTTTATGTCCTTTGTTCTTACACAAGGAAGTCTAATATATTCAAGTTATCTCTGTAGGAATTGGTAAATTATGGTAAATTTTAGGTAATTGTTAAATTATTTTTTGGCAAACATGATTTATCTGTCCCTAATAGCTTAGGCCTAGAAAATAATATTTTCTGGCAGGTAAGGATGAATACTTGAGACTCATGCAGCAATATAGCACCTTCTGATAGCCAACATCTTGTATTTGTATCAAAATGGGAGGAACTCTTCTGCTGTAGTTTTTTAGGCCACATTTACAAAGGTGCCAGGAAAAGACCTTAGGTGTGTGCTAAATCTCTCTTTCCCTGATCCTTGAATCAATTCTCGAACTATTTTCATTTGGATTCACTGATCATTACATATCATTAGATGTAGCTGTTTTTAAAGAATGATAGCTACCATGATTTCTACGGTAGTTAAATTTTATCTAACTGAAAACTCAAAAGTTAACTGCTTATCTTTAGGGAAAAGAATATGTACTTGGCCCACTGAATTGTCTTTAGCAAGGTCTTTGACACATACACCTTATAGCCAAATTGACAAGATATGGACTGGATAAATGAATGGTATGGTGAGAAGAAAATTAACTGGAGTGTCAGGCTGAAATGTTAGTGATCAGCAGTACAAAGTCCACCTGGCAGCCAGTTACTCACTGTGTCCCTCAGGGATCTAAACTGAGGCCAATATAGTTTAATGTGTTTATTAATGATCTGAATGATGGGATAGAGTGGATAGAGTACACCCTCCATGAGTTTATGGAAGATACTAAATTGGGGGGAGAGATTGATACACTGGACAGGACGGCTTCTGTGTGAAGGGACCTCAACAGGCTGGAAAAATGGGCTGAAAAAAACTCATTAAATTCGGTACAGGCAAATAAAAAGTCTTTTCCAGAAAAAGTCCTTGTGATCCTGGTGAACAAATAAAGCCAGCTGCATTTTGGGGTGAAGACATCAGCTGAAACAAAGTGATTCATAGAATCACAGAATCATTTAGGTTGGAAACGACCTTTAAGATCATCGAGTCCAACTGTCAACCATGTCCACTAAACCATGTCCTGAATTGCTTGTCTATGTGCTTTTTGAATACCTCCAGGGATGGTGACTCAACCACTTCCCTGGGCAGCCTGTTCCAATGCCTGA
>JANXJC010000008.1:22420470-22451117 GCA_027564655.1 Leptodon cayanensis
GTACAAGCCAGGATGCTATAGGCCTTTTTCACCCTCTGGGCACACTGCCGGTTCATATTCAGCTGGCTATTGACCAATACCCCCAGGTTCTTCTCCCCTGGACATCTTTCCAGCCACTCTTCCCCAAGCCTGTAGCGTTGCATGGGGTTGTTGTGACCCAAGTACAGGACCCGGCACTTGGCCTTGTTGAACTTCATACAATTGGTCTCAGCCCATTGATCCAGCCTGTCCAGATCCCTCTGTAAATTCATTGCCCTCTCTTTGACATTGGTGGGACTACACTTGGAGTACTGCATCCAGTTGTTCATCCATATAGCAGAAAGACTGGACATACTGGAGCAAGTCCAGCAAAGACCACCCAGATACTCAGGGAGCTGGAGCATATGACATATGAGGAGAAGCTAAGATAGCTGGGCCTGTTCAATGTTGAGAAGACTGAGCCAAGGAGAGACTGCAGTCTGTAACTACCTAATGAGAGAGTAGAGAAAAGACAAAGCCAGGTGCTTTCAGAGACGTAAAGTGGAAGGGAGGGGGAAGGGGGCGCAATGATGACCTGAGTTGCAATATGGGAAATTCCAACTTAACATAAGGAAATAAAATTTTATCATGAAGATGGTCAAACACTGGAACAGGTTGCCCAGTGAGACTGTGTAATCTCCATCCTTGGAGATACTCAAAATATCCTAAACATCTTGCACTAAATGGATGAGATCTGAGCAGAAGCCTAGATGAGATGACCTCTGGAGGTCCCTCCAAGCAACATGATTCTGTGTGTCTATGATCCATATGAAAAATTCACACAAAAATCTGCCACTGAAATGCAGCAAATTACTGTCAGTGAAGACCAAACTGCCCAATAATCTAAATGCATATTTTTCATCAGTTCTCAGGCCATATACATTTAATCTAAAAGAAGGGTCAAAGAAGAAGTGAGTCTGCTGGATTACCCTTTCCAACAAAGACTTGTTTCCCTTTTAAGAATGTATGCACTATCACTGGGTGAGGGATAGGGGGAAAAACAAAAAAAACCCAACCCAACCCTCATTAATTAATACCAAACTGTAACATTGGATAATTTAATACCTAAAGGAATGAAACAAAAGCTCTGTAACATTTTTAACACCTTAGCATAGTGTGAAATGTCTTTACTGTAGCAGTGTTGACAATAGACACAAGTGATATTGGTATGGATAGTATGTATGGATTGCTTCCTAGCTTTAACCTTGGAGATGCCTCCATTATTTTTCCATGTCCAATGAATACTGCTTATCCTGAATGAACCATTACATCTGTTGCTCCTCAATGATTCAATCAGTTTCTATGTCCAGTGCTAGCATATAATCCTCTCTCCATTTACAACCTCTTTGCACTGATCAAAGTATTTTCCAATATCCAGGAAATCTGCATTCCCTGATTTGACATTAAATAGACAATGGGAGAAAGGCTTCTGCCAAGAATACAGGATATAAAGCTGAAAAGAGGCAAATGTTTTCTGTTTTTTCCAGAACCATTTGAACCAAAGAGTTCTCTTGTACTTTATTCATTATAGCAGCCAATCTTACACAAAATGACAAGACTGTGTTATAAACATTCTTGCTGTGAAGATAAGTTTATCTCAATGCCCTACAATCTGTAAGTAAAAACCCAAGATTTTTGAGGCACTGTTCAGTAATGCTTGTTTAGAGAATGAGCATCTATAGAACTGTGAATATAACTTGGCTAAACAAGAGCAGTAGATTGGCAGCTGATTAGCCAGCTAAGTTAACCTTGCTATAATCAGTGAATCTTGCTGTGTATTCAAAATGGTAAGGGAAAAAATTATCATCTAACTATTAAATTATGTTGTTATTTCCTCAGATAGTAATGTGGCCTTCTCTTCAGAGTTGTGATTCTTTTTCCTAGTCAGAGCAAATGTTCCCTGATATAATGGTTTATATCTCAGACTGGTATACTGAAAACTTCATTTAACTAAGCAGTAATGATTCTTCTGTTAACTAAGCCATGATTTTTCTGCCTCATTTCCACTTTGGCTGACCATAATTCTTTAACTACATAAGACTATAAAATAATAACTCCCAAACTAGATCAGATCAAGGTTTCATGACTCTAGTGATATCCAACAACAGATAACCTAAGGAAGAATATAAGAAAAAGAGTAAGCGCAAAGCAGTTGAGCAGCTTGAGAAGATCTCTCAGCCAGAGACTGTGACTTCGTATTTAATAGCCCTTGAAAGATTATTCTTCCAGGAACTTCTTTGATTGTCTTTTTGAACTTTAGTGAACATTAAGCTTCTGCAGTATCCCATGGGAAAGAGTTCCACAGCATGGCAAAGTTAATACAAGGATTACAGTGTCTGACCTTTCTAAAGGCATAGCTCTCAAACCCCTCCTTGCTGACTCTTATATAGGGCTGCATATTCATCAAATGTATTCTAGAGTTGGATCCTACTTCAGAGCTTTAGTTGTTGAGCCACTGGTACCAGTGAATTGCAATATACAAATGAGGTGAAGAGAGTAAAAACCAGGAAGTTGAATTACTAAAATGGAAATATCCAACCCCATAGCAACGATCATTTTTATTATCTGTTTTTTCAGTTATTAACCAAAATCTACAGGTCTTTTTTGTTAACTGCTGAAATATAGCCTAAGATTTTGAAATTAACATCATATTGAATTTTGGGTCCAGTTCAACTAACTAACTGACTGTATCATGTCACATAATGTAAGAGCTACTGTAAAGTAGAACACACAAAGTTTGATGGTTTGGCCTACCTGGAATTTTGATTTGGTAAAATACACCTTCAGCACTGATGCCCTCTCTGTAGCTCATGTCTTTATTATTAAATTTCTGCTTAATTACATTACTGTATCAGACCCAGCATTTCCTTTATACTTTTGCATTAAATGTCACTACATGTATTCATCAGAAGCATCTAAGTTCCTTAATAAACCTTTCCATAGATTCTGACTTACTGTCATCAGAAAGGGTAGCATAGTTACTTTTTTAAGGTATTTAGACTATTTAAATGTGAGATTGGCAGGGTTTTTTTACAGTTCAATCACTTTTCTGGAAATAAAGGCATATTTAAAGATTGACTAGAAGTGTCTCTAACAATTAAGCTTCTATTGAAATCAAGGAAAATAACTGTAATTTTCTTCCTTCTGTCTCTTCCTAATCAAATGGAGCAAAAATAAAGAGGCATTGCTACTTCAAGATATGTTTATGAATTACTAAATCTTGCAAAGTCCCTCCTGCTTCACACTGTTTAATAATCTGATTTTGACATTATTAGAAAAAGTTGAAAGGCTTTGAGCTGACCTAACAGTGCAGTGCCTTGAGACCTTTCTGGGCTCGTCGTTGTCAAAGATGATTTAGGCTTGTTGGAGCTGTGATTTTCTAGAGGTCAGATGCATAGCTTATTTTAATTTAGCCCTGTGAATATTACATATGGTAAGAGGCCTAGCAAGCCTTTGCAGTCACTGAGTAACAGGCACCAGCCCTTTATGCAATACAGATTTGGATTTGGATTTGGAGAGATGAGTGTGTAACTGTAGCTAAGAGATATAACAGTTGCTACTAGACGAGCTGCAGTAATACTAACACCCATAATCCAAATCAATAAAGAAAGGCAGCACAAATGCCCTTAAAATTGATGTTTAAAAAAAAAATCAATCTCTTTTCTTTGTTGTTCTATTCACCCTTCCAATCAACGTCTCTCTGGAACTTCAGGTCAGTAGCACCAGCTTTTCTCAAGTAGGGAGGTGGTAGGTTATCAATCAGCATCCTGAGCTCTTCGCCAGAAGGAGTTCAAAGGTGGTGGTGTTAGTGTTTCTTTCCCCTCAGTCATTCAATCTGTGTGGGTCTATTTTTAAGTTTTCATACTCTGTTTCTTCTCATAGGCTCCCAACTAAATTTTGCAAGTTGCAGAATATCCTCACCTAGCTTGAACTTCCATAAACAGTGTCCTTTTTTTTTTTCCTTTTTTCTCTTTATTTTTTCATACTGACTACCTGGGGTTACTTTTCATGGCAAAGAACTCAGAACACTGAGTTTACTCACTGTAAACCCCCTTTATTCTGCTTGAGGAAGAAAGCAGCTGTGAACCTTAGGACCTAGATAAGAACTGAAAAGGTGAGCATAACACCAAGGAAAAGGGGTACATACCAGAAAATTTATGTACAGCAGTCTTAACTGTGTTATTAACGATACTTTTCTGCAATAGTTAGATAATTTGAACTCTTTAAACTGTACCAATAACAATAATTGTTGTGTTTGGATTAGACAATTAGAATTTTATTTAGACTAATATTAAGCTCTTGTCTTTTGTATGCCCTTGCACCCATAATAAGATGTTTGGTGTAACATTTACTGCACGTGTCTAAAGACGGAATGTTTCTCAGGGCTTATGAAGGCCAGCTTCCCATCTCTAGAATTGTATGCAAATTGCATTAAAAACTTCATATATACTTTAGGGCAGACTTTGTCTGGGAATAATATTCTGAGTTCATCCAAACTGGTACTGTAAGATACTTCCATGCTATGTTTTGTTGCTTATGTTCAGGCTTGAATTAAGTATTTTAAATGTGCTTTTCCCACCCTGTCAACAGGACAGCCTGTACCCTAGTTTATCTCTCAGGGAACTGAAAGTTTGCCCAGACTTGTGTAAAAGTATGAGCTAAAATGTACACATGGACAATAAAATTCAAACTTTAGCTAAAACTATGGATCAGAAAACCACAAGGGCGGGGTGGGGTGGTTTCATGTAGTTATTCAATTCCTCTCTTCTGAATCTCTAACTAATTCCAGAAGGTATCTAAAATCAATAGTAAATGTTTTAAAATACAGAAGTCTCTAGGTACTCACTTAGAACCACTTTAGTCTGGAGAAATACATGCACATTTTACAGTCAGGCTGCCATTGGATATAAACAGAAGATACCCGGGGAACAGTGATAAGAGCAACAACTTTCTCCTCTCTCACGTAAACAGCTTAAAAGTTATTCTAACAGAAAAACCATGCATTGGGTCCTGTAAGCTAATCCACTGTTCATCCTCTGACAGTAGGCAGGAACTAATGCTATGGGGAAAGTATGTGAAACAGGTAAAGCATAGGATGATGATTTCAATGATACAACCTCTGAGTTGCTGTCAGTTAGTAGTCAAGAAGCTCCCTGAGCCTTATGTTGCAGCTGAATGATCATGTGAGTTTCCTTTTATTTGATCTCACTTCAACCTTACACATTTGTTTTCTTGACTGCATATGAGACTAGCTTCAAAAGAACGGATGATGTTCCTTCATCTGAGAAAACCTATACCTTTGTGAATAGGGTCCTATGATGTGAGATAGAAATCTAGCTATTCCACTTTGGGGGAAGGTGAGTTAATCCTTTGGTTATTTTGCCAAAGAATAGGTTCCTGTCCAATTTTTAAAAACAGCCTATTGTTCTGAACACTTACTGGATGGATGCACCAACTGTGAAACATGAGTGAAGCTCCCATTCAGATACACAGTTCACTGACAAAATGTATTTGAATAATGGTATTATGATTCAGCTGAGGTATGTTTAAAGATCATTATTTTAAGTCAGGTTCCTAATTAAAGTTCTCTGTGTCATCCTCTGAATGTTACTAAAGGTACTTGGCTCTCTTCTAATAGGTATTATTGAAGCAGTCTCATCACAGATAGAAGAATAGGTATCTAATTTTAAAAAAACATTTTTTCACATCTGTGTATGTAATTTATATGAATACCTCTGGCATTATTTACTAAAAAGAATATTTATTTTTAGAAAAACATTAAATGCAGAAATGATGGCTTCAGAAACCAATCTCCTAATAATTTATCTGATTTAGATTCTTACAAATGAGGGTCTCAGAAAAATACTACACAATATATAGTCCCTTTTAAAAGGTTAAATATTGTTTAACTGTTAGTAATTCTATTTTGCCCTTTATATTTTCAAGGAATAAAATGTTTATATTTTGAATACGGAATTTTGAATTTAAAATCCCTGATTTAAAAAAAAAAAAAAGGAATAATGAAGAGGTGAAACATATTAGAAAATTAAATAAGTAAAATAAACTACAAAAATTAATGAGGAGAAAGTCCATATGGTGAAACAGTTGTAAATAGAACAACGTGCTATGAAGTCAGAGAAGCTATGCATATTTCAGAAATTAAATGGTGCTAGGAACATTCTCAGGCATTAGAACTTAACTGCCTATATTGTAAAATTGTTAAAATGGTCCCTGACATGATTTTGACACAAGCCATCTAGTCCTGTCCCAAAGAATTCCTGAACATGTTTCTGAAACTTGTGTGGGCCAGGAACCATTCAATAATAGGTAGCTTGTATACCACCACCCTTGTTTAGAAACTGAAAGTTTAATAGTATAAAATTGTGTCATTCAATGCCAGATACCTTCAGAGCTAGAAAGCAGTCCTGAACATGCTTTAAACCAAACCAAACCAAACCAAACCAAACCAAAACAAAACAAAACAAAACAAAACGCCCTTCAGGTGCATCTCAGGGATCTAGCTCCCAGACTCTCGGTCTTTGTAAGTTCTGGCACCAAACCCAATATCCAGCTCCCAGACCTCTTCTGCTCACCAGATACAGCGTCAAGTTCAATAGTGGATCACCTCACCTTCTATCCCTCCCCATACATGGGCACACAGAATAATGACCATATTCACACAGAAAAGAAAGTTAGAAATAAAGCTGAATGAGAAGATAAGACAAACTGTGCAGGGCTCGGCCAGTCAAATGTGCTGATCAGCTGCCAGCTTACAAGTGACTGGCTCCTTTTATTCCTCTCCCTCTATTTTCCCAAGCATGTTCCTCCCTGATCTGGCTTGGTATTTCCCCTCCCCTAACCCTTTCTCTAGACAACCCCTGATAAATCCTGTTGTAGAACGATTGCTGGAGGTGACTTACTGATATGACAGTCCCCACCTCCCACCCCTTAAGGGCAGGTAAACCTCCAGGGTGGAATGTGGTGGATATACAAGAAGTCTGTTCCATAATAATTCCTTAAACAACATAACCTGCAACCTAAGATGTCAGCAACACCAGGGCAGCTTGGTATGCTGGCTCTAAGAGAAACAACATGGAGGGTGGAGCAGAGTGGAGACACCATGGCCAGGCTCTGTGATTTCATCGCAGGGATGGGGAACTGGAGCTACTGGAACAAGAATGGAAGGTCCCTGCATTGAATCCACTGAAGCAAGGAGCTGAAATAATGGGGGTTCTGTCGACGCTGTTGTCTTACTTCTCATTTATATCCCAAGTGCCCCATTCTGGAGTACTGACACGGAACTTTGCTCACTATAATCTTATTATAATACCAAAACACACCTCCATCCCAAAAGCTACCCACCTTCAAGGTGCGACCACCCCTCACTGAGCATGTGCTCTGAATTTTCTCCAGCATATACCTTTAAAAGTAAAGCAGAAGGTCTGTCTCTGCATAGAGCCTATCTACAGTGCTTATTTACACGTCTGCTGATTTTAGAGACAAAATCATGCAAACTCTTTATGAGGATATTCTCAGTGCATTCCTTGAAACACTGCGAGACATAGCCGTTAACCGTTGATGCCATAAGAACATTAATGGACTAGGCCTGGTTAACGCTGTAAAACTTCATACTGATATTTTTTTCCAAGATCTTAAAGTCCTGCTAGTCACAAGATAAATTAAAAAGTCACTTCAGAATGTAATCATTTTTCTTTATACTTTCTTTTATAACTTTGAAGAAGCAAGAGACCAGATATATATATCTTAATCAAGTGAACAGTTTTTCCTCAGTAGCTGATTAATAGATGTAGGCAGAATGACATAAGGTTTATTGTCTGAAGCCATTTTTTTTTCATATGGTTAGCTGGCTAAAATACTTGTCAATATCCTGTAATTTTAAAAAGAAAATGTGATTTTAAAATGTGTTCTCTGTTAGAATATTAACATACTTTTATACATTGTTTTACAGGTGTAAAAAAGGAGACAACAGACTCAAGACAACTGTATAATTTCTAAGAATTTAAGAAGAATAAAATAAAATATTGAACAAAGTTACTGAACACTAAAAACTTTCTTAGAAGTTGAAATCTGAAATTTTCAAACCACTTTAATGTTCCAAACTTTTATTGACTTTCTATTTGAATTACTTATTCTGCTTCTTGGTCTTTTGAAAACCCAGCTATGTTTTGCAAAACTTTGTCATCACCCTTATCTTCAGCTGGATGCAGTCAGAATCATGCTGAAGTTTTGAAAAATAGACTTCTTTGACAAATACTCCACAAAACCCTTAGAAATAATTTTATAAAACTGGAGGTATGTTTAATGAATTATAGGTTGTTAGTGCCCTTAATCTCTCCTTATTTCTTTGCACTGGATATTGATCCTGTGGCTTATGATTTTTTTATTTGAAGTGCTAAGTTTACTATAAGGTGTTAGAAGCCTTGGGGGATAAAAAGTGTGTGGAGGAAAAAGGTAAATGATGTGTGATCTTTGTGATCCAACACATAGATATCTGTTATATGTGACTAGGCTGCATATCAGTGCAAAGCATGGATCTATTCTGTCAGTTATGAAAGAATAAAACCTAGGAACCATATTTTTTTTTTATTAACAGCTGTTTCTCCTTTGATTTACTTCATTTCATTTTGTTTTCCTTCTCATTTTACAACTGGCTCACATTTTGACTTTGTAACATCTGAATTAAGTATTGGAAATCTTCTGAACTCCATTTGTTCATAGGTAGACTATAAGCAGGTACAAGATAGACAAATAGCTGGGGTCTCAGAATAGCAGCTGAATAAAAATATGCTGTGTACTGCTGTACAGTGATCCAGGGCAAGGCTCTAACATGATAATCAGACTGAATAAGGCCAGCTTAAAACCAGTAACAGAGTAAACAGTGTGTTAGGATAATAGGGTGCTGACAGGACAGATGCCCTGCAGCTGAATCTCTCTTCTCTTCCTGGAAGATTTTGTAATGGAGAATTAAGCATTGTCTACCTCAGGCTTACTCAGTCAGAATGTATTTCTGCAGATGAAGCTGCTGATATGACAAGTAAAGGCGCAGGGATAAGTCTTACAAAGCCTTAGTGCTTGCAGGCATGAGTCCCTGCACATTGAGCAGGCAGGGTCAGTGCTGTATCCTCTAGACAGCAACAAATAGAAAAGACTATGGAGGTATAGAACAACAGTTGATAGAAAAATAAGTCAAGCATTATACTGTAGGTTCTGGTGTTACTATTGAGAAATGAGTCCCTTAGGGGTCTGCAAGGAAAAACGTCGATATGCAAACCTGTTAAGTATTTGGAAAGCATAGGACACTGGAAAAAATATACACCAAAAATGCTCTGGTAGATTCATTACTATACAAGAGCTCACTCACTAATAACAGAGCTAATAATAAACAGAAGACAGGTAAATGGTAAATCAGAAAAAGCAAACAGTAAGGATGACACTTAATTGCACATCTTTTAAAATTTCCTGTGTGCATCTCACACAGACAAGCCAAAAATTGCCCTCTTCAGGCAAAATGTATTTTTAAAGTTTTAATTTAACAGAATACAGCTTTATAAACACACTTCTATTGCAAAGCAGGCAGGATTCAGTGATTCAGCTAATCTTGTAAATGAACTTTTTCTACGTGCTTGTTGACAAGCTGGATATTAATAAGGGTTTTGTTAAAAAAAAGGGAATGAAATAAACAATATGAACATTATTTTACACTAATACATCTTTATTGCTTGCTAGAAGTAACATCACGATTTTTAAGTAAGCAGTTCCATGAACGCTGGAACTAATGATGTGTGATTTTATGGATTAGCAATTATCTGGTGATTAGCTTTGTGTCTAAGAAGGTGCAAGCTTCAATCAAGAGACAGTAACTGGTTACTAATATTGGGGTAATTTTAAGAGGTCTCTCTGTTGATTCTTCATTGTCCAGTAGTGACCATGCTTATGCTGTTGTCTTTACCATAATCAGACCATACCGAGACTCTCTTTCCCATACTTGGTCACTTACATTCATGAAATATGCAAAAATACAATTACAACGGAGAATCTTATGTATATGCAAATTTTATAAAATCATTGGTAATTTGGAAATTAAATGCTATATCTCTTGCTCTCCCCCCTTCTCTCCTTCTCTCTCTCACACACAGAGTGTAAGCTTAAGCTAGAGGGCTATTTTTTTATTATTTCTTAAAAAACTTAAGATGAATGTACATTTTGTGGCCTTCTCTTGCTTTCTTCCTTAAGGGTCTTCACAAACTTTTCCCATTCCACACAAACAAGCTAATGTCATTTATAGAGCTTTTTATAGATTTTTTTTAATAGAAAATTTTTTTAGAAGCTACCAATCAGTCTAAAAGGATCTCTATCATCTTTCTATGGAGCACTGGTTTTTCTAAACCTTTGGGAAGGATAGTAACCTGAGTTAATCTGTGTCAAAAAGTGTTCTCCGAATTTATGTACAGTAATCTCATCATATTTTCCTGAACTTGAAGGGTGTTTCCTTGGGAATATTACTTTTTAACCAATGGAAACACTGGTACTAAGTTTCTTCTCTCCAGCAACGCTGAAGTCACTAAGTGCCAGCTGCTGGGAGTGTCTGTACCTTCCCCAACCGGGTGTGCGTGGGGGGGGGGTGTGGATGTGCTGGCAAACCCCGAGCTGGACCAGCCAGGGAGTAGGAGGCCCCGGGTCTGGGCAGGGGTATCAGGCGGGTGGAGGGTCTGTGCTGGTATTCGGGGGGACCCGCAAGTGTGGGATGCCTGTGGGACGAGTATGTGAATGCTGTGTGTGTGCAGCCAGCACCCAGCCGGACCAGCCGGCGAGTGGGGGACCCGTGGAGCCTTGTTAGTGTCTCCCGTGTGTATATGGGGGGGGGGGGGACATGCTCAGCTTCACTACTGGTTGAACCTGCAGAGAGGACAGCAGCAGCTACATCCCTCGGCCTGGGCAGAGACCCTGGGTCCCCAGGAACTGGGCTGGGCTCCAGATGCCACAATTCCTCCGGCTGCTGTAGGTGGTAGCTTCTCCTAATATCCCTTAACACTCAGGTTTTGAGGAACATTTAAGAAAGTAATTTTTTGCCGTGGCTATGGATACGATCCCTTAAACTGTAAAACTAACTCTCCATGAATTTCCCACTAATTATAAGACTACAAGTACAATTCTTTCTAAACACAAGGTCTTTTATGCTCGGTAATTTCATTTTTACTTAGATACACAGTCACTATTAGCTTCTGCTTTCATCTGTAAAACTTCACGTATGGTTTGTTGCTTCTGGTTTATTCTGGCTAGTAACCTCAGTCCTTAAACAGTCCAATTTACTTAAAAAAATGCTACAAGAAAACATGGATGTGAGAATTAATAGTTGCCTAGAAGATATTTTTTTCAATTTAATTTGGATTTTGGGAATTCAATAAGACTTCTTGGAGTGTAACTTATTTTTTCTTTTTAATATGAATATTGCTAAAGGAATTATATCCAGAAATGCTGAACTGTTATGGGACTCTGAATTGACTATAGTGTTGAAGTGGATGTTCCTGGGCCATTCTTCTACAGTTAGCTCCCCAAAGGAAGGCTAAATGATTTTTACATCATAAAGCCAAGTTTTATGAAAATAAAAGAACCCTTAACTTTCTTAAAACAATCTCAAAGGACCAGGAAGGAAAGAACAAAAAAGAAAAAGGGGTTATATACTGTTTTCTTAAACTTTGTGTATGTCCCTTGTTGTTTAGTCTTTGCTTCCAGACATTGGTTTTGTTAATCCTCTGACTTTCCTAGTTGCAGTCCCCTAAACCTTTTTTTTCATCTTTGAAGTATAGCCATTTGCTGTTCACTCTACTTAACAGTTTCTCAGTCTTTGCATCATATAAAGGATACCACTCTTTGCTGAGACTTCTTTCTGCTTACTTTCCACCCAGTAGTTAGTCATTTGAACTTCCTCTTCTCTATATACAGTGCCTCAGCATGATAATGTATAATCTCCTGTGTCCATTCCCTCTTTTTGTGTTAGACCATGTAGATGTTATAGGTGGTAGGAATCCACTCGGTATAATCAACTGAATTTCAAGAGCTATAAGGCTAAGCAAAATAGTTAACTAATATGAGGTTAGTTGAATAACTCTTTGTGCTCTACCAACTATGCTGACTAGATGTCCATTGATCGTAATGGGAGTTTACATCTGATGTAAATGTAGTCAGTGAGATGGGATAGTTAAATTTGAGTTTCTGAAACTGTAAGTTGAATTCCACTCAGATTTTCCTGTTGTAAAATTCCACTAGTGCAGTTAGATAGTAGTCTTGGATGATGAACATTTTCTTCAACTTATCCATAGTTACCTCTATAAAATTTGAATTTTCAGTGCTTTGTATCCTCTGTACTTACTATACAAGTGAATGTGTAATTGAATTAAAGACCTACTGTAATCTGTCCACAATATATTGTGGGTATTTTGTAACCAGCTCATCAGTCAGAAGTTAGCCCATGGTACCTGTCTCGTTACATTTGCATCTTTTTCACTAAAATGAAAAAAAACTATGGCTCCATCAGATGGTGACTTCATGCTCACTTTAATCTGACACAAGTTCAGACTGAGATAAATGGATGGGTCTAACTTTCCCTACCACTTTAACCATTTGTTAGCACTGCCTTACGCAGCCAGTAAGCCCCACGCAGCCAGTCACTCACTCCACCCCAGTGGGATGGGAAAGAGAATTGGAAAGATAAAAGTGAGAAAACTTGTCAGCTGAGATAAAGACAGTTTAACAGATAAAGCAAAAGCTGCGCACACAAGCAAAGCAAAACCAGGAATCCATTCCCCACTTCCCACGGGCAGGCAGACGTTCAGCCATCTCCAGGACAGCAGGGCTCCATGACGCCGAACGGGGACTTGGGGAGACAAACACCATCACTCCAAACGTCTCTCCTTCCTCCTTCTCTCAGCTTTTATTGCTGAGCATGACATCATATGGTCTGGGATATCCCCTGAGTCAGCTGGGGTCAGCTGTCCCGGCTGTGTCCCCTCCCAACTCCTTGTGCCCCCCCAGCCTGCTCGCTGCTGGGGCCGTGTGAGGAAGCAGAAAAGACCTTGACACTCTGTAAGCACTGTTCAGAAATAGCTAAAACATCCCTCTGTTATCAACACTGTTTTAGTTACAAATCCAAAACAGCGCCATAGGAGCTACTATGAAGAAAATTAACTCTATCCCAGCCAAAACCAATACAATTTCAATCCTTTGTTAGTATCATTGTAATCTGGGACAGGATTTATTATATAGTGTGTTTTGTTTAAGGACTTAGATCATAAACCTTTCTGTTTGTGAATAAAACAATCAGGTTTTAAACTGAGATGCTTTTTATTTATTAGTCTATTTACACATATGTCATTACGTAGGTATAAATCCAGCCACTTCAAGTAGACTTGTCACTGCACTTCTTTTCCTCTGGTCAAAATTTGAAGTAATAGCGTGGAAAAAAAATCAGTTTCCTTAATTATCCACTGGAATCTTCACAGTAAAATCTTTTTCTGCATTGTGTGGGAGGACTTTTTATCATCTCTGATCAGTTGCTTTGGGGTCAATCTACTTTAATTTGTTCTGGATCCTGTAGATCATTTCTTATATGTGGTCCAGCAACATCAAACTCAGTATATGTTTTCAACTGCAATTTCTGGAATTTTTTTAATGACTTCTGCAATTTTCTGGAAGCAGAAAACTCCTGTTTATGATAACAATGATGAGTAGTATTGTTTCTTTTCTGTATGGAAAATTACAACAGTTTCAAATTTGTTGGAACCTTGTGTAAACCAGAACTTTGAGGTGGATTTACCCAATCTTTTTTCTTGTCAGTGATTATCTTGATGAAGGTATAAGCCTATTTTTGTTGAATTGTATGAACAATTAAATACATAAACCATATAAAATTAAAAGTGTTTAGCTAAGACTTTATAAACATTAAAATTTGCTCCTTGAACCTTTTCCTATTCAGAGATACAGACTTACCTTCTTTCTTTACATAAACTCTCTCTTGTGTCTCCTTTTCCTTTTTTTTAGTAGTTTTTATTTACAATGGTGAAAATATCTTCTTGAAAGATATTTATAAAGTATGCTATTTAAATGAAGTTTAGCATTCCTATGATGCTGTGACTGTATCAAATAATTTGGACTTGCTTACTATGGTATTCTTCACATTGTCTAACACTTTTTTACAGTCCTTGCTTTCCACATGAGAATTTTGCTATAAATATGAATAATTTATACAATCTAATAGCAGCTTCCATGCTAAATTGTCACTGCCTCAAACTATGCTGACTTCAGAATGTGCTAGGCTTGATACAGTTGTCCTCCACAGTTGTATACAAAGATCCTTTTAATGAGATGCGGCATGGACAAAAGTGGTTGTTGTGATTACTGACCACAGTTTGCAGGTACACAGTCATCTGAAACAGGTATGTCTGAGGCACATTTCTGATCATATTTAATTTTACATTTCACCCTTACTAATACGAAAAATGTAACTTTCTAGAAATTTTGATTCCTTTATATGACAGTAATGTGTTAAAAGGTTTTATTCAGCAAAGAATAATGCCTCCTCAGACTTGAGTTAACTCAAGATCATAATGTAGATTTTAATGTATTGTTGTTTGTGTTAAGGATTTTTCACTTTAATGGCAGAATTACAAAAAACAGAGAGAAAAGAATATTTTTTGAACTTTAGTAATATTTCTTCACTTTAATTAAATATACAGTATTAAAGAAAAAGAAAAAAAATCTGTTCTAGAGAGACACCTTGTTTTAAAATCTTTTGGGGAAAAAAAAAACCCACAAATTTTTTATACTTTCCTATACTTCCTATATGTCTTTTTGTTGTCTTTTTTTTCCTCCAAAATATGTGCTGAATTAATTACATTATTTTTATTCTATTCTTATGCAGCACTACAAAAGTCTCCATATATTGGACTTCTGACTGTCCATGTATCCTGCTGAAGTTGATAAAAGGATCTCGCTTTTTTTTTGGTGACTGCAATAGAAACTGCCAGCAATGTAAAGATATGACATTCATGTTGCAGTATAAAAAATATACAAGCCTCATGCATAATTCAAAATTATCTTCTCCATGAACGATCAGGATAACAAAAAGCCTCTGATTACTCTTCTGTTAGAATAGGAGAAATCCAAATTTTTGGTTGACACTTTGACAAGGGAGTCAATGTCTGAGATAGATAGTAAAACTGAAATGTAAGTTATAGTATTTTTAGAGTACATTTAAGACAGAAGATTATGTATTTACACTGATCCACACATAATTCCTGGGACATATTCTATTTTGATCTCTCACAAATTTTAGAAAAATAATTATAACTAAAGATGCATTCAAATATTTTCCTGAAGTATCAGGAGTAGTGTAACCAAGGATGTTCTGAGATAAAAATGAAACTTTAAAGTGCACAGAAGAGACAGAAGTATAAAATATTGCAGGCAATTTTCACTTGCATTAATCTAAGATGGCATCTCCTATTACTGCTGCAGCTCTGCTGTTGGCTGATAAGAGGGTTGCTGTGACCTTATGAGCTAAAGTACACAAGTCAAAATAGAGCAAGTATATTGAATTTTTTTTCAAGTAGGCAATACTAAAACTTATATAGACAGGAATCTTATTTGTGTTAGGAAATCTATCAGCATCTTAGTTGAAAAAGTGATCTCTGATGGTCAGTGATGTTTCTTTTCAGTGCTTTTGGGTCCTTTGCACCTTGCTCCTAGTTATTTATTTATTTCTTTATCTTAAAGGCAATTTCTTATTATGAGCTTTGTCCCTCTGCTTTAAATGGGAAATTATTTACCTTTTTTCCCTTTTTAGTGCAATTGCCCTAGATAAACATTAACATTAAGTTAACCATCTATTTTAAATGCTCCAGTTTTCAGAATTCTTCACTTCTTCACATGTGCCTTCCTCTCATGACTTTTTTAAGGGACAGTGCTTATTTCTGTCTTTGAAAAGAGAGGCACTGGTTTCAACCAGCTGAGGGGCTAGTCCTCTGTATGTTTTTTTTCTTCATTTCCTTAAGAACATGTATCTATATCTATAACTATGTCTATATCTATATCTGTCTGTAACTATATCTCTATCTACACAGAGGCATGCATACAAAGACACAAAGGCAAATTTTATTTCTATGCAAATATAAAGTTTAAACAGGAAATTGTATTTTTATGGTAGTGTTGTTTACATAAATATTATATAAAACCAATCTCTGTACATTCATTACTTTTATTCCAATTATAAATAACCTCAAAGTGCCAGGATACTGTTGCAAGCCTTATCTCTGAACAAGGAACAATACATACACTTATTTTTGCAGAGAGTTTTCAAAGACCAAAAGGTTGGTTACTTATCATATCCTTGCCACCAGAGAGAGAAAGTTTCCATATATCTGTATGACTTCTTTCTCAAATGATAAGCAAAAAAATCTAAATAGTAACTAAGGATCCAGTGTACACAGACTACCAGTTTTGTTGAGTCATAATACACTTTGTTGCCTTTGAGACATCTCGTACTTCCCTCTGTACAAGCCTCTGCTGAAACTGTGGGAGGCAACACAGTTTACTTTGACACGCCTGATCCCCACTAGTAATTCCAGATGGACTGAATAGACACTTGTAGAATGAAATGAGTAATGATACCGCACAGACATCAGTCATGGGCTGCATGAAGTGGTGCTTAGGTAGATGCATTTTTTGCGCTTCTCTGTCTACACTAGAAATGCAAATATAACATGGAGGAAACTGATTGTACTAGCTACCCTTTGACTTCAGATCAGGTGGACTAGAGAAGGAAAGCTACTTAGTGATATCTGTTCCTACAGAAAATCAGTGGGATCTCCTGGAGGCAAGAACTGCAGTGCAATGAGTTGTTGCAGAATTACCTTTCCTTCCTTGGATAACATTTGTGTATTTGTTGTTCCTCCAGGACTTTTTTTTTTTTTAAATCTGTGTAAAAAAAAATATATCTTTGAGAATGTGGTCCTATTCAATATGATTTTGTAAAATCTTCCAAGAGTTCGAACATATTTTTAAGCTCCTTCTTACTAGTAAAGAATCATGGGCAAATAGCATGTGCATAGCAGGAATGCTAATGTCAGAAGATAGGATTAAAAAAAAAAATAAGCACATAAAGCCTTTTTAATGTCCCTTTTGAACCTTGAAAATAATAATTGCACAGGCACTGCTGTCTGGAGAATCGGAAACAGATTTACCTCTCAGAACTCCCAGGCTTCATGAAAGCAACAAAAACTTTTTACAAGAAAAATCATCTAGTTCTTTCAGTTATTACATTGAAAAAAGCTTCTATTCTCTATTGATTGAGGTGACATACCAGTAATTTTAGAAACTGAAGCACTTTTTAATATGAGGGAAAAATTATCTGATGCTTTGAAATAGGATCAAGTATCTGGAGATGACATTGGACCTTAGGGCATTCTGGAAATCTTCAACTAAGACAGCATACAGCTGCCTACATAAAAATAATGAAAAACATGCAAAAATCAATAGGGAAAAGGAAAAGATTACAGTTAGGCTGGCATGGAACTGGACACGATGACATCACCAATATGAGAGAGGCACAGGAGAAATTAAAATAATTTGCAGTTTTTAAATGGATTCTATTCCCTTCTGCCCTATCTATATCTCACAGTTTCCTAAAGTTTGTCAGTTCACTCTGCAGCATTGCTGTTACCCCTCTAATTTAGTTCTCAAGTAATAGACTGAAGGATGTGATCTCTAAGGAAAAGCATTTCATGAATAATTTAAAAACTCCAACTCCTTGGAATGCTTCTGTTTCTACAGGGTCGTGTCAGTAGGAACCCCACACCTGCCCCTGAACCAAGAGTTAGTCCTTAAAAGTAAGTCAAGCTGTAAAGCACATCCCGGAATAGAAAATCAGTTCAGCTTCTTCCCCTTTCAAATAAATTAAGGAGGATTTTGTCTGCAGCTGAAAATGTCATTATCATCAAAGTCTTATTCTGTCACAGCAGAACAAGATCAATTTCTTAGAGACACTGCAGTAGGTTGGCTGCTGTATGTGGTTCTCCTTTCCCCCAAAGCTGCAAGCAACCCTTGACAAATTCACTTTGCTTGCTTGTGACTTAAAAATCAGGGAGGGGGAATGCTATTGCAGAGCAGTATTTAAATGTATTGCTAGAATATAGCCTCAAGTAAGAAAGGAGGCCTTCTCTAGCAATCACTGAGAAGGAGAAAAAGAACCTAACTCCCGAAGACATAGAGGAAAAAAAAAAAGAGGAAGGCAGTAAGAGAGGAGAAAGGAGAACAGCTCCCTCTCTTCACAAATATGAGTGAATGTGTGAGTGCACACACACGAATACAGATTTGTGTTTGGAGCTTTGTAGTTTGTTGAGGGCGAAATGATAAAATATATATATTTTTTTTAAATATGTCAATACTTTCAAATGTTTCATCAGCTTTAAAATATTTGTCTGCTATTCAGGATGCTAATTCTTTTGCAAGAGGCCTTCTGAATGATTTCTGAAGGGGAATTATTTTCACCAAGCCATTGTATTTGCATTCCATGAAAAGTTTTCAGCTGGAAGGCTCCTTCTGACACTGAAAATGTGTTTCACATTTTAGTCTGCATTTTTTATACATTTAACCTGGGATTTTCAGAAAGACCCATATACTTTAGGTACCTGAATATCTGACCCTTAAGTTAAAATTCTCAGTATGTCCAGATAAAAGTTGGCCAACTTTCCTTCCCAAAGGCATGCCCTGTAGGTGAAAATGTTAGGTGGGAAATTTAGTTGGAAATATTCATATCTCAAAAGCTGAGGCTGGGAGTATTTCTGGCACTAACTCACAGAGAGAAGAGTGGCTCCCTAGAGTATGTGTGATTCCACGGTGGGACAGGGCATGTTGTTGGTTTTCTGAATGACCTGGATTCGTCAGTCTCAGCAGTGCTAGCCGTTTAGCTTTCTCCCATGTTAACAACACAACCCGTAATGAGTCATGCAGTACAATGTTCAATATCCTTGGTCTAACAATCTGTGAATCTAAATCTCTTTTTTGGAAAAACCTATGTCAATTAAGAGCCAATTAAGTCAACTGGTAGACTATGGAATTCTGTAATTATGTGTTCATCGTAGAAGGTGATTCAATGCTGGCAAATTGCCCAAAACTTGTTCTTGTTCTACAGATTTTATAAGGCATTTTTAGAAAACTATTGATAATAAATGTATCAAATTTGAGGAGACCAACTTGGGTTACACAATATGTGCTTATTTTTTAAGAGAAATTTTATTTATCAGTTTTGTCTGTCAAAGTTCTTTAAGGTAAGTAAAACATACTGTGTGGCACTGTGGCACGACCAATCATTTTTTGTAGATGTAAGTAGTACTACTGTTTTGCTGATAGTTCACTAACTGCTGTTGTATGATGTTAATCTGTTTTATGACATGACTATCGCAAGGTAGAACTTCTCAGCTCGTATTTAAAACAACCAAACAAACATGATTGAAGTGGTTCATGGGTTTATTAACATATAATTAACCAGCAATCAGTGAACTATATGTTCAGGATCAATATCAGCAGTACCTCAGATAAACCCAATACTAGACACGCGTGAAACCTGAATACAAATTGAAAAATTCCTACACACTTTTTTATAGCTAATTCCAAAATGTTCTCATTCCCACCCTCCAACACGCACGCACACTTACATGCATGCCCCCTCTCTCAAAGGCCTTGTAGGTTACCAGCAACCCCCTTCCCTGGGAGTGCAAGGTGTACACATCCCTCCCAGGGAAGACACGGGTGTCTGAGCTTTGCCTGTCTGTACCTGTACCGTTCTCTACAAACCTGCAAGTGCACGTGCTGGAGGGCAAGCGCCCCACGAAGGAAAACACAGAGCTGAGGTGCTGGTCCCCACGTGCTGTGCTGCACCCTGCAGTGCCGCTCAACTAGTTGGAGTGCAGTGGCTCATGGCAGATTTTGGGGAGGCTGCTGTGCCCGGCCTGGGCAGTAGCTGTGATGCCACGGGGTGACGTCTTGCAGCATCAGACCAGGTCTGACTGCTGCTGCTTCCACTGCAAGGTTTCTCCCTCGCCCTGTGTTGAGTATTCTCATGTTTTCTTCACACTTCTCCTCCAGCTGTATCCTTCTTTGCTTCAAAAGCCTCTTTGTCTCTCCCATCGGTTACTGTTTAATGCCACTGAGGGCTGGCTTCCTCTTTAACATGACCAATTTATTGCAAACATTCTTTCAGACAGTTTCGTATATTCAATTCACATACACAGTTTACACTCGCTTAGCTTAAGCGGAGTTGTGCAAGTCATTTGCTAAGGCTGGTTCGTGCAAGCATATGACTTCATAGAATTAAGGATGAACTTTACCCTTATGAATGACATATATCAGAGATTTTGTCACCATCCACTAGATATTTTTGTTTGATTGTCTGGACTTTCTTCTACAAAGGTAGACTTCTGGAGAAATGTTCACAGATTTAAAAAGTAAGTAAACGATGTTTAGATAAAAATCGGGAGGCACTCATATGCTTCAGAATAATTAAAGTGAATTTTGATACTTAGAAGGAAGGTGCAAATACTAAGAAGGGAAATAATTAGAGGGAGATTGGTCATGTTTTCACACAAGTCATTTCATCATTTGGCAGGATACATCATTTAAGCCACTTGCAAATTCTTATGTCTTGACTGTAATTTCTTATATATAATCTGTTTTAAATTATTAAGATATTATTATATTCTTGGTAGTGACAGTTACACTTTATTATCTCTTGGGCCTTCAGACATTTGCTATTGTAATGTGTAATTAAGTCTGAAGAATCCCTATTTGGTTAATGACATTTACAGTTGCTGAACCAAACTTCCATATCATTTCCTCACTGGAAAGACCTACTTAACAAAGAATTTAGAGAAGATTTCCACTAATGCTTTAGTGAAACTGTATCTGAATAAAAGCTAATATTTTTTGTTTATGGAAAACCAGAGTAGATTATTAACAATCAATGGATTTTTTGTCTCCCCCCTCCCCCAAACTGAGTTAATTAGGATCTGCACAGGCCATCCTGTTTTGTATGATATAAATGGGACTTCTACAAAGATAAGTTTCCTTCTTGCAAAAGAAATTGTGGTTAGACCTGTACTACACACCCATTTGGTAAGTCTCCACAGTCTTTTACTCTCAGCAGAACTTATTAACTGAAACATAGGACTGTGTTAACATAGCTTCAAGTTTACAGCTGGATCCTGCCTGGACAGCTCAGAGTAGCTGAGGGAGAGCTTATACGCGTCAGACTGAAAAACAGTGAAATGAGAAGAAACCAGTCTTTGGCTAATCAGCAGTAACCTGTGATGTCTTCCTGTGCAAGTTACCACTCCTGAAACAGGAAAAACAGTTTTCATTCCTTTGGGGTATTTGTACGTTTGTATTGAGTCTTTTTATGTTCTCTGTTTCATGCTTGATTACAAGGATAAAGTGATTATGCTATGTCATGTTTAGAGAGTTGACATTTTAAAACATTTTTTTCTGAGAAGGTAAATGCAGAGCAGAAATGTTATTTGTAGCTCAGAAAATCAGATTTTATGACTCCTCTGCTGAAAGTGTGTTGAATGTTGTCAAATGCACAAGCTACAGGTTGATTAATTTTCAACTGATGCATGGGAGTTATTTTACTTGAAACTATATTGAAAAGTAAGGCTTCAGTGAAATATGCTAGAAATGTCAGAGCTGTGAAAGGGCTGTATTTCATAAACTATTGGAACAGCCTGCTTATTATTGTCCAGAAAAAAAGTTAACTATGGCGTGTTCTTGGATGGACATTGAAATTATTTCAAATATTTATACTTCATGTTAATTTTAGCATAAATAAACTATTACAAATCAGTTCCAAATTTCTGAATTAGGAGTTTTGTGTCATGTATATATATATATATACACACATACACACACATGCACACAAATATATGTTCTCATTTTAATAATTTGCAGATTTTAGAAATACTTCGGGAAGGTGAACATATTTCTAGGAAATTCCTCTGTGCTCTAGTCCGTTTCTTGATTTCACAGTTCTACCCTGATGCAGGGATGCCATGTAGTTTCCAGACTACTATATTGACACATTCTTAAAACAGTGATGTTCTTTTAGCTCTAGACGACTCACAGATCTATATATTGATAATGCATAAGGGATGACACAGAATGAAATGAAAGTTTTAGTAAATAGACAGGGGAATTGGTGGTTTGCACATCTAAAATGTGAGACATTTTGACTGCTGGGTACAATACATTACTTGGAAATTATTTTAAAATAAGAAATTATGAATTATTGAATGTCATCTATTAAATTCTTATTTTCTTATTTTTGTACGAAAGATACTGTTTTGTAAAAAAAAAGTTTATTTTTAAACCCAGTGCTTCTGCTGAGGAGAAGAACTTCAGTTATATTTATTTTGTACTATTAAGGTAACCTGAATGAACTTAGTGATTAAAATTAGTTTATTTAAATATTGGAAGTCCAGCTTGAGAAAAACATTTTTCTCTCCACTGCATGGTGTAGAAATGAATCCTGAAAGAAAACATAAATTCTATTAACAGTTATATTAATGTTGTCCGTCATTGATATATCTAATTCCTGACCTACTAGTCACACAGATTTGTCGTACAGGTTGTGGGGAATGGTATTATTAGAAGATTCTTGAAAGAGAAAGGCTAAGACAGTGTTTATGTTTCTGGACACGCATTACAAAATGTTCATCTGTTCTTGTATATATTACCTGACTTAAGAGTTATTTTTGCAGAAGGAAAGACCTTTTGCCCTGAGTTAAATACTTATGTTCACTTTACATCAAGACTGGAAAGAGCAGGAACATGCAGAGGACAATTATGGAATGAAATATCTAAGCTACACTGAAAAAAATGTTCTTTTGTCTTCTTTTTCTGTAAATGGATCTTACAGTGGCTAGCTTATGCTCAGGTGTCTGTCACAGGGCAGCTAGGAGTGAGGTAGACACAATGACACAACCCCATGACTCACTGACATACAATCTAAAATCTCTTTACTCAGCAGGATGGGGTTGGTGGGTGGATAGCGATTTCACTTCTAGAATTTCTATTGCCCTAACCCCCAACTCAGACACCTCAGAGACCCAGCGCTTCCAATCTGGCCGATGTCATGGATGCAGGGGAATGGGACAGTCTCTCTGACCAGAAAACTTGTCACGTCCTGGCTGTTCCTGCAATGGCTCTACCCTGAGCTCAGCTTTCTACACAGCATCATATATCCAGGTTGTCTCCCCCTGCCCTCTCCAGAGGCCATTGTTTTAATCATTAATTGCTTTCTAAATTAGACTGTTGGCATAAACTGCCAATGGCCTTGCTAATCACACTGCTGCAAGCCAAACTTTAAGACTTCCTTGACATCTATGACCAACCCAATTGTCCCCAGGGTTTCTATCACCCTGTGATCTCCTGTCCCAAAGATGTTACAAAAGTGCAAAGTTAGGAGCATCTGTGGAACAAAGTTAATCTCTTGCTTTTTTTTGTTTTCCAGCTCATACTGGGTAGATAACTTAGAGCTCAGGAGATGTACTCAAGGTTTAATTCATCTGGGCAGTGCTTTTGAGTTGGTTTCATGCTCTAGCAGGTGTCTGATTACTAATTAATATTGCTAATAATTGTTGATATTTGGCATTAGTTGTGATGAATCTCACTACCACTGTCAATAAACATATATTAGTGAAAATAAAAAGGCAAAAGCAGCAGAAAATAGATGGATAAAACAGCTTAAAGTGACACTTTTTAGGATAATATATTTATTACATGAATACATATGTAACTATATGACAAGCTGGAAACAATACAGTTTATAAAAGTACTAAAAGATGCTGTTAAAGAGTGTGCATGTCCTGAGGTCCTGCCTGAGCCAGTGCCTTGTGGATATCACAGAAAGCAGTTCTCTGTGATGAAGGATGCTGCTTCAAATCATATTACTCACCAGTCCTTATGCAAATGGACAAAGTCCCAGACCACCACAAATGAGGGCTTAAATATTCACCTTATGTGCACACAATAATATTGTGGATATTAAATTTACATGTCTGAAGACTAGCTTTCCCTACAGCTTAGAGTTACTCCTTCTTACTTTTCAGTATTTAAATTTCTTTAAACATCTAACCCATAAATGTTCATATTCTGCATATAGCAGCCTTCCAGTACCTAAAGGGGGCTTACAAGAAAGCTGGAAAGGGCGTGTAGTGATAGGACAAGGGGTAATGGCTTTAAACTGAACGAGGGTAGATGTAAGGAAGAAGTTCTTCACCAGGAGGGTGGTGAGGCCCAGAGAGGTTGTGGATGCCCCATCCCTGGCAGTGCTCAAGGCCAGGTTGGATGGACCAGCCACATGGCGGGGGGGTTGGAACTGGATGATCTTTAAGGTCCCTTCCAACCCAAACCATTCTATGATGCTATGCTTGAAAATGTTGAAGTTCTTCTTAAAAATGTTTTCTATTCGCACCTTATCTTTTCAGTAATAATGAGAACAAAGCTAATTATAATACTTACATAATCTACCTAGAAATATATGCATGCATATATTTTACTGTCATTTTTTCCTACTTACATTCAGTATTTCTCCATAGAGGAAATATTTCACAGTGTCTTGACTATGTAGTCATGGAAATTTTATTTCATAATGCAAACTTAATTATCATTGCCTTTTTTAAATAGGAAGCTTCTCTGCTTTCTAATAATATTGCTTTTGTGGGTTTTGGTTTTTTTGTTTTGTTTTGTTTATTTTCTTATTATGGAAAAACAGAATAAAGTAATTTAACTGGGTTTTGTTACACCATTAAATTACAGACAGGTTGTAAGAACATATTGTTGTAGGGGTAAATTTCTTGTTCATGTCTAAAAGTTGTAGAAATGCTGTGAAGGCAAGAAATGAGATAAGGTCTCTTTATACCAGAGTTTGCCAGTAACATTGTAATGTTGTCCATGAACTGAATATATTGCAATGTATTTCTATAGTAAAGCTGTCTTCCTTTCCTCCTCCCATGCAGATTTTCCTTTCAGAATTCTTCCACTTTGATAAAAATCATACAGAATTGTGGATGGCAAATCCAATGATTTTTTGTTTAAATGAATTAACATGTTTCTCCTTCCCCATAAATTTTTATTCAATTTCTGTGAAACTTCTTCTGCCTTTGTTTTGTTACCTTCTAACTGCCATATATACCTATTGCGTATATATCTATATTTAATCAGACTGCAATCTTCTGTTTGTCTGTTGGTTTTTTTTTTTTTTGGCTAGAAATGTTGCATAAGTAGAACCATGTGAAGCTATGATTGGATATCAAGTAAAATCTGCCTAGACACAGACACTGTATAGCTAAGTTTATTTGCATAAAAGACGAGAATGACAATGCTGACGTAAATCACCTTTATGTTTGTTTAACTGTAACATTACTGGTTATGTGGCACTTGCCTCTGCTACTCTGGTGTATTGACATTTCTTGGTGGACAGGCAGTAAACTGTAAATCCCTAATCTGCTTTTAGAAGTTGATGATGTAAGAAGTAAACTTACAAATTAGGACTCTCTTGGTGGGACCTGAATTCAGCTGATAGATACAGTAGTATATAACAAAAGTATTAAAGAAGGTACTAAAAATTGCTTAAAATGGTAACTGTGAAAAACATGAATAATAATTAGCAGTGCTAGTGTTTTCAGTAGATATAGCATTCATGTGACACTTCAGAGACTTTAGAAGTTAATCTGTACTTCACACTAGATGAATTATATTTTTATTTCAGGCAATGACATTATTATACCTGCAGGCAGCCATCAATCACCTTCTGATCTACAAGTCATGGATCACTGCTATTAGGATTTTACTAAATTGGTAAAGAAAAACTCTGAATTTCTTTGAAGGAGATGACATTTTACTTGGAGAAAGGTAATACAATAAGGCAAAATATTGTTGTCTAATAAATGGACAATGAATACACATTTAAAACAAAAATCTAATAAAAGGCAAAACTGATGTAAACAATACAGACTACTGGCTGCTTTTTCTTATGTATTTAATGTTTTATTTATTTTTTTTCCTACTTAACCCAAAGCTTTCAAGGATTTTAACATCTAGGAGGTTTAAACCATCTATTCCTGTCTATTTTTTACTGCTAGTAAATCTAGCAATACCTCTTTAAACAATTAAACGCAACTATAATACATTTACCTTTGTTATGGTTTTGCAATATAATTACGTGGACAGCTAACTAAATGTCTGTAAACTAAGTCATGCATAAATCCATATCCTTTTCTTTCATTAATTTTTTCCTCAAAATTGTTTTGATAAAACATGCAACTAAGCAAGGTTTGTAGTACAAGGGTACCATTACATGCCTTGTATTTAAAAGGAATTATTAGCATTCTCCTATTGTATAACCCAGAACAAATAAACTTGTATGAGAAAACAAATTTCAGCTTGAAATTTCTTTTTCTTCCTCTTTTCTTACATCCTGCCTTTCCCAAAAGAAAACAAAGCATAAATTGTAAAAATCTCTTTCAGGAGGATTGGAATGAGCCATCAAAAGATGAGCAGAGAGGTGCAGAGAGAAGGGACAGAAAATAACACATTTTCTTCTTTTTTGATTTAGGAAGCCTCTCACTGATTTCAGTGAGGTCAAGACCAAAAGAGGAATGACATTAAAAAAGCGAGTGAATCAATATAAAGTTATTTGCTCTGCAATTTGTATTAAATTTTCACTATTTAATTAAACTCATTAAAATATTTTTTCTACTTCTTTTTTAACTAGGCTTTCTTCTGAAATTCTATATTTATTCTATTCCTCTATTCTACTAAAAGTTATGTTTTTCTTTGAACTCTTTGTTGTGCCATAATAAACTTTTGTCCTTCTGTTTTTTCTCAGAAGAGTCCGAGCTGGTGGGAAGTGTGTAGGAGAAGTAAATGAAATCATTGAGGAAAGAAGAAGAGAAGAAGGAACCTAGTGATCACTCATTACTTTGCTCAACATGTATCTAGGACCATGTGGAAGAATGGGATGTATTGTTTTCATGCCATATAACACTTAGTTGTCTATGTAATATCCTGAAGTGGGTTAAGGTCATAGACAGATTTCAGTTTGCTCAAATTCCAGTAAGAACCAGAAGGGAAGAGATCCTTGTAGGGAAAATAGGAGAAATATTTGCCTTTGATTCAGAGGTATTTCTTAGATGACATTGTATATCTTGACTGGAATACTACAGCAATAACACAGTTTTTTACTTTCTCCATCTATCTAGAAACTGTGATCTTTCTTTTTTAGGGTACCCAGAAAGTGTGGTGGCATGAATACTTTCTTAGGTTAACATTTATTTGGAATTTAGGCTTCTTAGTTTTCATTTCTTTCTGGAATTTAGTTTAAAAACATATGAAGACTGACACATATGTAGAATAGAAGTTTACTTCTTTAAAAGTCATGTTGTTGGGAACGTGTGATTTTAATACAGTTCATTTTTATCTGGCTGTCTATTGGTCTCTGAATAAATGTTTAGAATTAATAGCTTTGAGTAGTAAAACTTGAGGTACCTTAGGAGGTATTAACCTGCTCCATCTGTTAGATTTACTACGCTTCTGGTCAGAAGGGGTATCTGAGACGTCTGCTCCAAAATGGAGTAGATAGCTGTTAAAAAATTTCCCACCTCTGAAACAGGTGAACTTGGAGGCACAAAAGAAGAGATACATGCCTTATTTGGAAAACCTAATTTCTCAGAAGCCCTATGGCATGGCAGTGGAAAGAATTTCTAAGGAAGTCTGCCTGCCTGAATTTTTTATATAAATTATTTGACTTAATGTTTTCTTGGGATTTATTATAATATATTATTAATGATCCTGGAGGACCTAGGCATTTTATGGGCACATGATTATTACAGTAATCTGAAATAATTAATTCCAGGGTTTTTTTCTACAGCTTATAGTACATTATAAAAATTAAACCCAACTAACAACAACAACAACAACAACAACAATTTTCCTCGATCTTCCTGGTGTCTCCTGAAGAAAAAGGAGATGTGTCTTCAATTATCAGAACTTACAACAGATTTTGGGTTTTGAAAAAAAATAAAAAAACAAAAAACGAAAACACAACCCAATGCAGGAAAAAAAACCCTAAACAAAACAAAACAAAAAATCCCAAATCCCTCTCTCTCATGATGGTAAGAACTTGCAAAATAACTATACTAATGATTTGACATTCCTCACCAGTTTGCAGCATCTGCTGTGGTAGCTGGCAGTCCACTTAAAATGAATCCCAGGAGGGCAGCAGTGCTTGACTCACAGACAGTTAGCCATGGATATTAAATGATCATGAGAATCTTAGTGCTGCAAAACTCTGGGGTCAACGCTTGCGATTGTACAGGTGTATGTTCAAGCACTGAATACTACTTGTACATAATGAGGTTGAACTTTGGTATATTTAAACCTTAGAAAACATTTCTGCCTATTTTTAAGAAAAAAGATTTATCTGAGTATGCATAGACAGAAATGGTAAGTGGTGAAAAGGAAACAATACAGGATTCCACTAACTGAAAGAAAAAGGCAGTTTGGAATTCTTTTACCTTTAATAGCTTAATAATGTTGATATTACATTTTTTAATAACATAAAGGTAGTTTATGAGATTTTGTGCAACAGGGGTGATTTACAAAAAAGACAAAAAAGTGTGAAAGTAATTATTTTTTGCTCACATCTCTACCCTCCCCATTCCTCCCCAAAGTACAAAATTCCTTTTTTTTTCATTCTCTAAAATAAAATCTGAAATAATTATGTTAAGGTTATGTAATTAAATATTTCAAAGCGGTATACACCTATAATAATACTCAGCCAAGCAGAGAGAAATCTAATAAGGGAAAAAATAAAGAAAAATCAGATTGTGTAGTATGCTATAATTCATCCATACTGAATACCACTACTTTAAAGATCAATTATATCTATTATGTATGAGCTGTCAACTGCATTTTGGAATTAAGCTATATTTTCAACATAAATACATATTTCATGAAGGTTTTTCTTTGTTGAAACGGACTTATTAATTAAATAATTCACAAATATTTGGCGTTTGTCTAATTATTTTGAATTTTGAGAAAAATACTTTGGATATGTATTTTTTGGTTTTAAATCAATTTTGGTTTTATAACTAGGAAAAAGGTTGTAAAAAGTTGTGAGCGTTTTTGGGTTTTTTTTAGAATTTTAGCAGTAGTGTGAAATTTTACATGAGCCTTCTGTTTACATCATAAAAGTGATCAAAATGATCAGACCCAAAAGAGGGATAATTTCAGCATGCTTCATGCCTCTTTGTCAAATAATATCCCTCTTGTAAAATTAAGGTGAATTTAATTCTAGTATATATCATAAAAAGGAGATTCTAGGGAGTCTCAATCAAACCATATCTTGTTTTAGCACTGTGTTCAAGATGATTAAATTTCCCATTTTCTGTTCTTGATGGGAGTTGAAAAGGGGGGGTATTTTTATTCTTGGTTCCATCCCATGCTCATAAAATTATAGATTGCAGATTTTCAAAGAAAGTAAAAAGTCAACTCCCATATGCATTCACTTATCCTCAGGAAGGAAAAAAAAAAGTTACTAAAAATGTCATTGCTGTCTTCTTTCAATTGTGATGATCCAGAGGAAAGAAAAAGAAGTGGTCTAACATCAACAGAAATTCTACTAGGAAAATTCTTATAATATGATACAGTGCAAAATCTATTGGTATGCAACAAAATCCAATACAGTAAATTGGTATGAAAACGTAGCATTTTGGCAGTTTCTCAAGGCTAAGCTGGCAACTGAGGACACTGGCAAATCTTCCACAGTGAGTATAAAGATATATTTCAGAGTATAACACTGACATCTGTATGATGCTATAATAGTTAACAGGATTAGATAACACTCAGTATTTAGTTCCCATTATGGAAGTTTGGGTAAAGAAGAAACTTCTGGGCTTTTCTTGACAATGATATTGATATTAACCAGTCAAAACAAACTAAACTATATAAGTCTGACACTCAGAGGAGTTTGTATGTATAACAGAAGGAGAACGAGAGGAATTATCATGACTTTAGTTTTGAGTACTCTTAATACATAAAAATATGAGCTGTATTTTAAAATATTAAATATCTTTAAATGGCAAAGGTGCCATTTCTTCTTGTCTCGTTGTACTTTGATATACACTCATGAAGGCATGAGGCATTATTGAGTTCACCATATTTCTTTTCTGTACAGCAGACTTCTGCATTTTTATAATCTTATTTAAGCTGCTGAAATAAGTAATTATATCAATTCAGTAGAAATTAAAAACAAGAAAAGGAAAAGCAGAAAAAATATTTAATTCTTTATTTTATTTTTAGGAATGTAGTATCTAGAAAGTTGACGTACAAGAAGAAAACAATAGGTAGCCAGATAACTAAAGCACTTGGTTCAAACTTGAATGAAATTAATTATATAGAATTGTCTGAATGAGGTTTGGGGTGAAACAGGAGCAAATATTTTATAATCAGTACTAGATAGAGTACTGATCAATAATAGATAATAGATAATATAATACAAT
>JANXJC010000008.1:22451589-22467002 GCA_027564655.1 Leptodon cayanensis
CGATCTAATATAATAATAGATAGAGACAGAATTTAATGTCTAATGTTTAATTTTAACTCCAAACACTCCAGTCTTCATACAAAATCAATTCAAGATTCTAAATTAGTTCTGATATTAAATATTGGGCTTTTCCACACCCTGGGCTATATTCTCAGTCACACTTAACACTCACAATATCCAGGCAAAATATATGAATGTTAGGGAAAAAGTGGGTTGTGTCATTGGGAATTTTTAGTGCAGTTTGCAGAACTGGAAATAGGTAGAGTTGCTGTTAATTTGTTTCCAGGAACTTCTAAATAACTTACAGCTTTTTTTTTGGTTGGTTGGCTGGGTTTTAGTTTTTTTCATTCTTCTATCTGTTGAATTTTTTATTTATTGTACTTACCAAACAAAATTATTTGGTTTTATCTTAGTTTAGCTGTCTGAAAACTGGGCTTCGTTCCCAAAACAATCAGATTATTTCCATAGTCTATTTCTACATATGAGGACAGTTAGGCTTTTCCATGTTGTGACTCAGTACATTCTGAGATAAACCTCTAAGGCAGAGGGGTTGAACTGCATTCTAAGGTACCTGTTTCTCTGTGCCAAAACCAGACAGAAAATAACTGCTTCCAGTAAACAACTTGCCATTAAATGTCACTGTAACAGAAATCATGCTCTCTTGTTTTATCTTCTATAACAAAATCAAAAACCACAAATATTTTTGCAGCTCCACAAATATTTTTGCTGGGGTAAAAGATGTTCATATATTATGGAAAAAGAACATGAAAGATTCTAGGATATATTTACACTGCTGTCTAGAGAGCAAGGGAAAATACTTAGCCCGAGCACTGATAACATAGGTATAGCATTACTGAGCCTAAAACTTCCTTGCTGCTCTGGGTAAGCCACCAGAAGTCTGGCTTACATTGGACTCCTTGTCGCTAATAGTTTTCAGTGTTGCATGTTGTTATTTTACTGGTTAGGAATTAGTTAATTTTTTTTAAGCTATGTAACAGAAAAGGTCATTCTACCTTGTGGGTAGGAACATCATGTGTAATATGAATAAATCTGATAAATATGAGGTTTATCAGATTTATCCTGTTACACATGAAAAGTACGATAAGTCTATGTGTGCATGTGCACAAAGAGTAGTAATAGCACTGGGAAAGAGAGGCTAAAAAGTGAAACATAATATACCTCTGTGTCAATGGCGAGAATGATTTTATTACTTTACCCTCAAGTTTAGAAATAGCAGCTAAGGGAGGTAATTAGCATACAGCCACAGGTTCCCACTGTTGATCAGTGGGCCACTTAGGTGTCTGGGCTTTTTTTTCCTTCTTTCTGTTTTTCTCTCTCTCTTATTTTAAAATGAAGTTGATTCTCTTCCTCAAGGCCAGAATCCTGTCTCTGACCTGTAAAACATCAATTTAAAAAAATGGTCATCTTTCTTATTGAAGGTTGCATTATCTGTTTGATTCACACACAGTAGTTCTAGCAATTACAGTAGATGCTATAGGCAAGAGTATATGTTATACAATACTTAAAAATAACAGTACCGCCAAATTTAAGCTAAGCTTGATGTTCCTCGTAATGAGAAAGATGCTCTTTCTCTCTCCACAGGATTCAGGAGAAGTTATATGCATTTTATAGGCTAAGTGGGCACAGAGAAATTTTTGTGGTATATATATATTCGTATTTGATTTTTGAATCGTAGTTCTGCATGCACTTAAGTATATTCAAGGTTGATCAATTTTGACCAGTAAAACACCCAGGTGATTGATTACAGTCTTAGAAGATACTGTAGAACAAAGTTGGAATACAAAGTTGCTTTCTAACAGTGAAATCACATACTAGAATCTTTCTAACAGTGAAATCACATTTTAGGACCCATGAAAGACAAAACCAAGAGACTTCTCTGTACACTGAATTAGCTGTATCACAGAGGAAGCAGAGGTGTTTTCATTTTATCTTGGGATGTTGCTTGCAATATGCTTATGTATGGAGACTGGACTGCTACTTTGAAAAGAGTTTTTAGAGAAAATGGAGTAAACTTGTAAAATTCTCTCACTAATGGAATCAATTTACTTAGTTTTTAAACTAGTAAAAAGCCTCTATCCCAATACTTAGAGTGAGGATAAAAATGTTAGCATAACGCTTAGCATTCATCATTATTGTCATTGTCATCTTTATTGTTGTGGAAGCACCTAGTTGCCAGTTGAGCTATGAAAATAAAGCGCTATGTATTGTGCACACGTATAATCCCATCCTAGGACATTCAGCTGGGAATGGTTTCCCGAGTTCATAAACTGCTTAGGTAACCACTGAATAAAATGAGAAATAATGCAATGAAGCAGGAATCAGAAACAAAGCTACCCATTGACCCTTTTACAGCATTAAGCCCTTCTTTCTTCACAGTATCCATGACCCCTGAATGCTTTACTGCACAGTGATTTGGCTCCAGCAGGTTCACAGGGCAATATTTGCTCCTAAAACTTCCTTCCATGTCTAAGAGTGGCATAAACTAGAAGCATACAATTTACTATCAAATTCAAACTCCTAGCTTCAGAAAGGAGACAGGATGTGTAGTCCTGAGACAGATGCTAAAATCCATGCAGGAAATGGAACTCTGGTCAGTAGACTAGTTGTTACGGATCCCAAAGTTTACCTCTAACTTTCCCTTCTTTCAGAAAATGCAGTGTGTGAACTTAGAAACCTAAGTCAGCCTTGGAAACTCCTCTTCCAGAGCTTCATACCTACTTTGAGTTCTGCAGGCAGAACAAAGCCAGCTGCTCTTTGATGCTTTTAACGTTTTCAAATTTATCAAAGGTAAAAAATATCTTAAGACTACAAACAAGTAAGTGATAAGCACTTTTCAAAATACATTCAGGAAAAAACAAGGACTGGTATTTTCAAGCATGTTTGAATGGGCACAAGATTACCTCAGCAGACTAGAGAGATACAGATACAGGTACAGATACAGATACAGGTACATATACGGAACTTGATATCAGTATAAATGCATATAGATAAAGATATAGATAGACCAAAAACTTAGTTCTATGTAATTAAATTTCAAGCAGCTTTTTTTTTAACTTAGATTTTACCTCAGTCAAAACAAAAAGGTATATGATGCTGGATAAAATTTAAATAATGAGCCTGCTGTCTGTGAAAATGCGAGTTTTTCAACTGTTTCTGTACTCAGTAATAAGTGTAGTTTATTTACAGCTTGAACTATAAATAGTCACAGGCAATCAGACTTTAGTGAGGGACCTGATGTTACTAACTATTCAAAAATATCAACACATTATAACTACAAGAGAAATTCAAGAATCAGCAGAGAGATTGGTTCTATTCCAATGATTTTGTAAAGGAGACGAAGATTAACTGGTTTGCTTAAAGTACATGATAAAGCTGAAGATTTAGTATTTTTTCCTCCTCAGTCTTCTTACTTTTGTAACATTTACAGTACTTTTGATTAACTTATTTATTATTATCTTTTATGCTATTATCTCTATTTTCTTATGACTTCCATTTACAGAGGTGAAATGTAGATTCTACCAATGTAAAATTTCAATTTCTTTCTCCGTTTTCACAAGCAAGTAAGCAATTGCAATTTATGAGAGAGCCAGAACATTTAATTAAAGCATCTAACTTCTGTCTAATGTTAGGATTTTAGAGAGTTAGTCTTCATAAAGCTAATTCACCAGACAGCAGAGAGAAGAAAGTGCCTTTGAATGACTCCAGAAAAAAAAAAAAATATCAGATCTGTCTGCTTTAATGTAACATCTAAGCTAGATGCTTACATTTAGCAGACTAGATCCTTGGTGGGGGGTGGGGGGGATAACAAGTTTAATAATAAAACTGATAGATACTGTGATGACTTTAGCTAGAAATCTAATACAGCATGATACCTGGGAAAATCTTGCTAACCTACACAATTATGGGAAGGTAGGTAAAATATTCAAATGACCTAGGCTTTGAACAAGATAATCCTTAAATAAAAGAGAGTTTTAGCATAAATTTCACTGCGTTAGGGATCAGACTGCTATTGTGTCTTATTTAGACCTAGCTAAACAAATCCATTCAAGTATTTGAATTTTCACTAGCCACAATTAAATGCATTCAAACCTGGAGTAAAAGTGAAAAAGACCACAAAAAACCAAGCCCCTTAAAGCCATTTGAATTAACTAAAAATGAATAATGTATTTCAAATGGATCTATTGTGCTTTGGGCCAGATTCTGACCCAGTATAATTGATCAACTGCTACATAAAGAACAGGTGTATGTTTCTGTTGACTCATATCAATTGTTGTGCACTTCATTTTTGTTTAGTTACATTGATTGTGACATTATATCATCAGATCCCAACACCTCACATGTTGCAGTAGGCAGTGTTTCTTGACTACTAAAGAATAAAGTCAGTTTACTAAGGTTGACAAAGAAACTGTCAAAGCCTTAAATCCTCTGTGACTAAATACTTGGACTGGTTTTGGTCTTGTTTTTTTAATCCTGTGTATATAGACTATCTAAAATTCATGAACTTTCCATTTTGTCCTGCAGCATTGATACTGTAATCCCAATGAGCTTTCATGTTATGAAGTAAAATTATAAATTCATATAGTTTTCTTCATATGAATGAGAGTTCTTTCTCTAACCAAATATACTCACAAAGTCCTGCCCCAGCCTTGTGCCTGCCACAATTTACTAAAAAAAATTGGTCCAAACTTAGAAAGAACTTAAGACTTGCTGTACTGCATGCTGTAACACCTGCTTTTTAAACATCTTTCTGCTGACATACCTTTGTCCCTCTTTTTCCTTCCTCTTTTTCATAAGTTAGGAATGTTTACTTTACAAACATATGAAGTTTAACCAATAAAGAGATTAAACATGTCTGAAAGGGATATGAGCCCTTGACGACAGGAAGTACTGACAAGAAGATCTGAAGTTTAAGGGTCTTCTTCATAACAAGAATAAGTGTTTCATTAGAGAATCAAACACATGGATACTCAGGATTCATAATCAGGGACACATTGTTCAGGACAAATACTTATATTCTTTCTTTTAAAAGACAAATGTGATGAGAACTTAAATCTCCTTGACAAGTTTAGTTGTTCCACGAAAAACTTTAATATAGGTAATTTTTCTTCAACTACTTTTGTCAGGGGAAAATCTGATGACAGCCCCAAAGAAGATCAAAGTGACATCCTCATCTCTGATGTAGGTAGAGTTTTATGTAACAGGAAAAATGTTGCATAGAAAAGGGTTCAAAAAGATGTGATCTTTGCTCCCAAGCAGACAGACAAGTGCAAGCTTTTCCAAGCAATGTAGAGCATGCATCTGATTCTTATTCATCAGTTTCTGCCACCGTTTAGGTGCTCCATGTCTGTCTAGCTCACTTTTTAAAACTTACGATGGCTGGAACTTTTTTCTAAACCGTTTGGGAGTTTAGTATTAGATAAGATTTTTGGCAGGTGTATATAAACCCACCAGAAAGAATTTGGATTTATTACAAAGAATTCCATCAGGTGTGAGATGACTCTGTCACTCAAATTAAATCCCTCTCAGCCAATTTTAGGTTTTAAGGGTCTGTCAATAAGTAGTACAAACTGTTACTTCAACAAGAAACTTTCAAGTCCTTCTTTTTTTTTTTTTTCCTCTCCACTTCCCATGTTTCTTCTTCTTTATGATTATAACTGGTAAAAAAGACACCGCAGCGTAAGTATACTTTTTACAAAATATTACAGCAAAAGATCTCCAGGTGGTAAGGTGATTTATAAAAATATTCTGTGTTTTCTAAGTTTCTGTGAATCTGTGAAATATTTTGTTATGAAAGCAACAAAAAGAATTTGTAATTCAAATTCAAAATTGTTCTAACTGTACCTTTTTTAATTTTTAAGCAACCCATACTACATTTAGCTAAAAGGCATGCAGCAGCTCATGTAGTTTCCTTGGAAACTAATGGATCTGGGGGAAAAAAAGGGAAAAAAAAGTGTAGAATATTATTTTATACATCAAAGCCTCTGTTTTTTTGTTTATTGGTTAATTTTGTAGGCCCCTGAAAATTATCTCAAAGACATACCAAGGATGAAAACTTTCTTAGACTTCAATTCTAGTACAAAGATGTGGAAGTTCTTATGGAACCTTTTTATTCTGTTGGCATACCCGCTGATGTAAGTATAAAAATTACACAGATGCTTTAACCCTAACCAAGTAGAAATGAAAAAAACACGTAGTGAAAGAAGCAAACAAACAAACAAACAAAACATAGATGGTAGGAATAAACAGTTTTAATTAGTGTGGTACAAATGTTCAGAGAAAGAAACGTGTATGGAGATATTCTCAACTACTGCAACTTCTATCTATTGAGATATTCTGCCAGTATGTGAAAATTTTCCGATGCTAATTTTTCAGTTTGAAGTAGCGTTGGATAATTTGCTTGACTATTTTAAAAAGTCTTTCAAAATTAAACAGTAAATGAATTTTTTCATAGAGAGCCTCATATCAAAATCCATTTTCGGTTTCCACAGCCTTCAATGCAATTTGCCTGAAGTCTTCAGCGGCAGCTGCTCACACCACAGACCCAGTGAGAATGGAACGGCCATGAATACTGAGGCGGCAGACGCTGTGTCTGCGTGGGCAGGTGCGGCGTGCCATGGGCTTGCTCTGCCCGCAATCCAGCCTGGCAGGGCGTACGCGGGTCATAACCCAGGAGCCACGGGGCAGCGTGAGCGCAGCACCGTGCCCCCCAAAAGGAGAGGTTTATTAGCTGGGACAAAAAGCTATGACAACAGTCCTGTGAAGTTTCTGGATTGGCAGTGGCATGTATAGAGCCAGTTCATGTGACAAGCAAAGGAAATGTTCTTTGCTTGCACTCATCTATGTAAGTGTGTCTTCCCTCTTGCTCTGTGATATTTCACATCTCATTGTATTTATGCATTGGCTGGACTTCTGCATTTTGTGATTTTTCAGGAAGCTCGCCTACCTAAATGGGGTTAAATTGCAAAGCAAACACATGGAAAATCCAGTATGTAGGTGTTGGTAAGAGATTTCAGTGAGCTGCAGAAGTCATCACACAATTTATTTCTGAACAAACTTTTCTATATGCTTATATATACTCATCAGACTCACAGACAATACATGGTTTAAAAGTTTTAAAACTTTTTCAGCAAAGAAAGAAGAAGAAAAAAAAGCCAAACCAGCAAACTCACAGGTGTTCTTTATTCAGATTTTCTGACTTTGCTGCTGCTGCATTTATAACAGTGCATTTTCAATGCAACATACTTATTTCTATACTTTAATTACATGCAGACAGATCCTTTTCTTATCATCTCATCAGGATGATCTCTCAATTTCTTTTGTAGCCTCAAACTGTATGTGTGCATGTCATCCAGTTTCTGAAGAGCCCTAGGAAAAAGGCAGACTTTCAGTTTTTTACTAAGTGACTCAGAATTTCATTAGTAAAAGAAAGTTAGAAGATCCTAACAGCTAGTAGCAGTTCTAGTCCTCAGGCTAATGATGGCTTTTTCTCAGTTTCTATTGTAACGTGGAATCTGTAACCTGTATGCAAAGCAGGATGAATATTTGAGACACAATCCTCGGAGCAGGCACATCTCCAGATAATTCTTTGATTGACCTACATGTACTCAGGTACCTATCCCACCAAAACGTATATAACCCTCACTGCATGACATCCTTCTGGCTCATCGTATGGGATCTATAAAAATACTTGTTCTGAAAAGAAACTTTGTGTAATTTAAAGAGATATTGTGAATATCTAGTAATTATTACTCCTGGGGTTTTTAGCTACATCTAGACCATTCAACCTAAGTTACTCTTTCCTGTTCTTTCTTCATGTTTGCATGGGCTTGGAGTACTTGACTACAATTTATGGACTTTAGAGAAAATAAAACAAAATAAAATAATAAAATAAAAGAACCTAAAATAAAATGTATGCTTGTACAAGAAATGTACACTCTCTGTAAGAATGTACTTTTATTGTAGCATTGCCTTGCTTACTTTTGTATGTTGTATTTGCCAATTTTTGTGTCATGATCACTTTATCAATTCCATTGCTAGTATGTTTTGTCCATGGTGCTGGTGAGGTACTTGTGCAGCATGCACAGGTTCAGATTCAAACTCAGTTTTATTCCTATTTTATTAAATACACATAAAGAATTGAAGAATGAGCCAAATACTTTCTGCAGTCTTATTTTCCACAGTGAAAGATTTAATTTATGAGGACACATGTTAATGTGTGCTAAAAACATCGTACAAGAAGAAGTGTCTGGTTTATTTTAATTTTTTTACCGAATAGAAACCATTACACACATTCACAGGCAATGGACATTGAATATGCTTCCAAGTGCTTTTTCCATCTACCTTCATAGCTTTTTTTAACTCTTTCTTGATAAATTATTTAGTTCAGCATAAACAAACTTATCTACCTGCCCAACAACTGTTGATGATCCTCTTATTTTGTGTACATGGATAAGTCATCATGTGATATTTTTCAAATAAAGAACAGAAAGGCATGAATTTAAACATATATTAATTGATCACTGATAGATTAAATAAAACAACAAGAGCTAATAACAATTACCATTGAAATAATTATTTAAAATATTTTTATACCTTTTATTGATGGATCTGTGCATGGGTGATGAAATTTATTTATAGAAATAAAATTATACTTTGGAAGTAGAGCTATTACATTTAATTTGCTTATTGTCCAGAATACAATAAGCAATTTACTACTCAGGAATAGATACATGCATGCATTTATATAAATAAATGTAGCAGTCTAATGTAGCAGTTCTGAACTAGACAGACCCCCACACACATCAGTGAAAAGATGTCTGGTAAAACATAATAATAAAAAGCAGGTTGAAACCAGGAAAGACAGAGGCCTATATTTAGTAAGCCTAAGTAGCAAAAAAGATATACAAAGAAGGAGGAAAAAAAAAAGTATAAACCTGCTTTATGATACTACCAATTCTTCTGTTTAAGTAAGAGGCCTTAAAAGTAGAAAGATGAGATGTACATAATGGTAAAAGAATTTTAAAGACAAAAAGAAAAATTCTAACATTAAAAATTATGGAGGATTATGATACAATCCAAACTTAATTTCTGGAGTCTTGGGAAAAGCATTACATTGTACTCAAATATACAGCATGTATACTCTGCCTACATAGTTTCATGAAAATACGCAAGTAAATGTTATACTATTAAGTAAAACCAAATGAAGGGTTCCTGTCTGTCCATAAAGCTTCTTTGAAATTAGAGGAAAAATAGTTCATATTAGGCATCTGGATAAACAAAGGGGTTGGGGTTTGTGTGGTGGGGTGGAGGGCAGGTTCGTTGGTTTTCTTTGTTGTTTGTTTTTTTGTTTTTTTCCCTCACAAAAGACAATCAAAATCTCCTCGGAATAGCAAACAGCCTGAAAATAACAACTTTCACTGAGGAGAAGCAGTTTCACATCAAGAGATATTTCTTTCTCACCATTCTAAAGTCCAAGTGCCTGAAAAAACTGCTGATAAAAACTTTTAACAGGAACATAAAGCATACAAGAAGAGCCTGGTTTGTTTACATCCAACAGTTAAATTACCAATTGATTAACTACTGCACTTGTTCCTAAAGATTAATCCTAAAACTATCTCTGGGTCTGCAAGACCAAAGTAGACATACTAAACATAGTAAATACTCTCGTCAATGAAAATGAAAGAAAAACGTGCCCTCCCCCCCCCAAAAAAAAAATGTTGAGAAGTTTTAAGTATAAATATTTATTTTTACATACAAAAATTTTGGGACTTACAGGATTACTATTACAGAGCTGGACAGCTTCAGATTTGTGAAGTGTTCATTTACTTCAGCGCATTAGATTTTATCACTGATGAGATGAAGCCAGGTGATGATCACAACTGATGACATAGACTGTCATTCTGAAATTTTTCTCAATAGAGTGTTTAAGAAATCAAAATATATATATTTTTAAGCTTCTCAAAGCTGAAAGCACTGAAGAACTTTTACATCAATAAAAGTTCCACTGTACATATCATGAATACTTTATTATGTTTCTTTTATTTAGCTATCCTTTATAGTTTACTTTTCTAGAATTAAGTTTTCTTAGGTCTACACTTTTAATTCAACATAGGTAAATATTATTTAAATAATTAACATATTTTTACAGAGCGTAATCTTGCAAATTATTGTGGTGATACTCCAGACTTCATATCAAAGTGTCCTTAATTTTCTTTAACAATGCTTCCAACCTATCTCTGTAATGGAAATACATGTCATGAAAGAGAATTTCCTGTAGACATTTGAAACAATTAAATGATCATAACTATTCACCTGTCAGTTAGAGATGGCTTTTTAACCTCTGCTCTCATAATCATTTGTTAGGTAAAAAATCTTTATACAATTTTCTATAGAAAAAAATATTTCTTTCCCTTTCATTGCCCCAAGGCTGATTTTCTCAGTGTTTCCATTTCAAATTAGGGATTAATGTCATATTACTACCACAGCTATATCACACATGAGAGTGAAGTTTGAATTAAAAAAAAAAAATAAATTAATCTTATGAAACTGCTGGGCCATAGTTTGTAGGCTTCCTTATCTCTTGCGTGGGCAACTTTATTTGAAATAAATCCTCATATTGGTACATATGCTTATGGTCTCTTAATCGCTCTTTTGCACCTTTCCTGCCTTCTTATTACCCTACAGGTTTTGAGGAACAGTATAAATTACTTAATGAGAGGTGCAGCCTGAAGTAAAATTTGCTAGCCATTCCATGTCTCCTACCCCAATGAGCAGTAGTGTTGTTAATGAGCGCTCCCAGAATTTGAAACACTGGCACACACTCAGAGGTGCTGAAAAGAAACCCACGGGAGAAACCGTCATCTGTATCTTGGCTGGGTTTTGGGGAAGGGAAGGGAAGGGAAGGGAAGGGAAGGGAAGGGAAGGGAAGGGAAGGGAAATAATAATATAACTACATAGCAGCAGTTACCATTGTTTATTTACAGTAGTCACATTTGGCATTGGTATTGTCTTCATGTTGGAGGTGACAGGTGACATACCTCATTACAGGGCCAAGGGATGTTAGGAATATACTAGTTTTAAGACACATGAATATTAAGGGTGAAAACAAATATATACTTACTCTAAATGGTTAAAAACAATTTAGCTTATCTATGCATGCATATATTGTTTGATGTGCATGAAGTAAAGCAGGAAAAATATTCAAGCTCTCATGAATTCTAACTTCTCTTTAGTATAGGTATATAAATATGTAAACAGGATATTAAATTAGAGTTGAAAATACAGCTTATATGACTTCACAAGAAAGAGAAGACAAACATTCATTTATATGTGAAAAATAACCTCTCTTCTATCGCATTTGCAAGTCTGTTGTATTGGTTTTCTGGGATTCTTAGTACCTGTTTCATTAATACAGATAATTATAAAAAGAAGACAAGTACAGTTGTGTATTTTTTTTTTGTCTGGGAAATTCCCATTAACAAAATGGAATTTTTAACTCTAGATTTATTTGTTAAACTCATGACTGTTTTGATTCATAAAATAAAATGTCCAGAGTGAAGACAGAAACTAAGTGGAGTTGTGTGGAGAAAGCAATCAACTAATTTAATTCAATTTGTTTTTCTTCTCAGTCATAGGTAGTATAGTGTTAATTCCTTTTTATTTTTTTTAAATCAGTCATTGGTAGCTTAATATGGATTCTATGTTTTTAATGATGTTTTTTGAATCTAAAGAACACATCAAAAAGTGTGCCATAAATTAATTTTCATGAAAGAGAAAAACATATAAATTATCTAAAAAAATCATCGTTAACTGTAAACTTCAATCTCAAATCAACTACAAAGTAAAGGACTCTATTATCTCAAAAAAACCTATTAGAAAAGTTTTAAAAAGGAAAGAACTTAAATACCTGTAAATCAGCTTTACTTATCCCCCAAGAATGAGGACTCTCAGCACCAAAACCAACTGCCAAACACACTGTAGTTTTGTGATACAGCTTTAAATATGCATTTGTATATTCATCATATTCTTTCTACTGCCTTTGTTCTTTTTTTGATTGTCATTCTTGAATTACAGCTGACATTCTGACCGCCACATGTGAAACATTCACTTTCCAAGCGTGTAAGTGGAAACCAGATCTGCTGAGCACCAGTGATGGTTGTCTTACCTGCAATTGTGACTTATAAAATCAAAATTCAAACTGAGTGGAAAGGATCTGTGGGTCCTCCACTACCGGTGCAGGACCAAATAAATTCTTGAGCTACTTCACATTCTGTATTGCTACAAAAATGAAACACATAATTTTTCTCGTAAAGTCACTCCTTCTGACAATAGTCTGAACTTGAGTTCTAGAAGATTCTTAATTTATTTGTAACAACTCATGGAATATGCTATTTCACTCCTCAGACTTCTCTTTCTCTTACAAGGACTTATGACTGAAATATTATAGCTTGGTTAGAAATTATGTATGGATGGAACAGAAAGCAAATATGAAGCATGAAATGGAAATGTCAGCTAGAAACTAACAACAATCTCTTAGGATTGCTTGTGTTTAACTAGAAAGAGATATTTAGCAATTAGCATGTCACAGCCTGTCATTTTATTTGTGGCTCCACAACTGTACTTTCTGTATTCACAGTAGAACTTGCTCATTCTCTTTTATTTTATATGCCATAGCAGTATGGATACATCACTGCCTAGAACTGTGTTTACATTGGATATAGTTTGTTATTCCATCAAAGTATTGGCATGCAGATTGCTGAGAAATGATGTGTAATCATTTCAAATTGATTATAAAACATATCACACTAATCTCACTTTAAAAAATGACAGAAATAAGAGTTCAAATCCATGCTAATCATTTCTATCCACACAGCTGTCAGTTTGTGAATATTAAAGGTTTCTGCAAAACACTCTGACTATATACAGAATTTTCCAGAAAACAGTGTTTTAAACAAATTTGTAGCTGCATTTTTTCAATTACTTAAAAAATAATAACATTATTTTTTGCATCATTAAAATATAAATAAGATATGTAATGCTAAAGATAACATACTTTTCCAATGAGAGAAGCAGCAGCAAATCTTACTAGCAATGTTCACAGGTATAAAAGCAGTACCTGGATCCATACTTTGTCTGACCCAAGAGACAGGAGGGCAGGAAAGAAGGGAGAAAAATGGAAAAGGAAGGGAAGGGAAGGGAAGGGAAGGGAAGGGAAGGCAAGGCAAGGCAAGGGAAGGGAAAAGGAAGACTTTGAAAGTCCCATATTTCTGAACAGAAAATCTAATACCAATCCTCATGTAAAGTGTGCAGTCAGAATTAGCTAGTTTATCATATATTGCTTCAAGCGAAAACAGTAGTCGTTTTTGTGCCAAACATCATGCTAGGAAGCACTGTCATCCTATTCTTAGCATCACTCTTATTACTTTTAAGTTATGCACATTTGAAGAGCAGTGGTTAATCAGACAGTCTGGGTTTGGGGAGTTTAGGACTCAGATTCTTTTCCATTTGAACTTTTTCCATGACCCTGGGAATTTATTTCAGAAAGAGATACACAGAAAGACTTCAAAGCTTAACTACAACTTTAGACATCTAGGACCAAACTGTAAAACTCCAGTTAGTAACCAATATTGAGGGTACCTGAGTTTTAGTAATAACATATCTTCCTGGACTGAGTGTTGAGAGTCTAGAGGCAGGATTCCTCAGAATGAAGTTTAGCCACCTAAAAATTAATTCCCTCTGTAGTCAGCAGAGGCCTACAGGTGAGAAAAATTCAAGCTGTGAAGGTGCCTGTTTTGATATCTATTTTAGGGTAGCATTTATATTAATTTTGGGGATGCATTATCTCTTTTTTATTACACTGAAAATAAAGAGAACTTAAGTAACTGGTTGAAAATAGGATAAATCCCACTTCTGTTGCTCAGATCCATGTAACAGTTACCAAAATATACCCTGATATGTTAATATATATGCACATACATACACATACACACAAACCATGTATATATATTTATAACCCTTAAATATATCATGGATATATTGAAAACAAAATGCAGCTGGGGGAAAAAAAAAAAGAAAAAGAGAAAAAAAAAGATACTGAATTTTCTCTAAATATCCTATAGCTTACTTAACAGATTTAGGGAGAAATCTTTTCTCTCCTTGAGTGGCTTTCAACCTAGTTTTCCCCTGTTAAAACACTGCATTAATCACTGCCTTTCACTGTGATAGAGCTATCAGGCTGACCAATGAAGCCGTTCAGCTCATATAAAAAAATTATACATTTTTCATGTTTCTTACTAGAATTAGCCAACAGCCTAATTGTTATGTGTATTTGCATATTATGAGATTGTGGAAACCCTGTTTGTTTAGTGAAGTTATAGCAAGGTAATCAGTCTTCTCTTATTCATTTGAAAATTCGAGTATTCAAAAATCAAACAAGAACTTGTCACAAGAGAGATCTTTATAGCTCTACTGTACCAGGCCAGGAAAAGAGCTCTTAATGCATTCTCCTTCTCCTTTTTCATGCACCCACATTGCCTTTTTTAGCACCTTGGAAGTTTTGCTGTGAGTGTCCACAGGGCATCCTGAATGTCAACAGTTGGAAATCTTAGATGTCCACTATCAAAATCCTCCTACGCTGTCAAAAATTTCCTACATGACTTTTTTTTGTGATATGTGGCTTTAAGAAATGATAAGAGACACAACGGAAGCTGGCAGACAGCACAATTCTGTGCATTAGATCTATCCTAAACAAATATAGGTCCACTTTTTCTTTTCCAAATTCACAAACATTACCTAAACGGAAGCCTGATTATGGACTGGTGTATAGCAGCATAGGCATAAGATAAGCTCACAAACAAGCATAAGCACAGTTTTGACAAACATTCCAGACTTATCTCTTTCCAAAACTCCCGTGAACTTTCAGGCATATGGACTGCCTTTGTTTTTCTTCATTTATTTTTAATTTATTTTTGAAGATGGTCATAAATTGTTATTATTTATTTTTTCTTTTTTAATGGAATATCACAAGTATGAGTTGCAATACCTTACAACATTAAGTCAAATATTATTATATATTATCCACTCATGGGTATGCAGCAACACTGCTGCAAAGCTAAAAGTAGAGTCTTACTAAGGGTTAGGGATACTGAAGCTACACAAACAAATTTTCATGTGTAGCCAGACAGCATTTCATAGTGCTATGGCTTTCAAAAGTGCCCGATATTGAATTCATAGCTCAGCTCAAGAGGTTCAATATGAACAATAGAAAGGATTCTGCTTCTTCAAAATACAGGTCAGTAGTGAAATTCCAGAGCTGAGGGTGTAATGGTTTGGATCTGGCTTTCCCACCGAATGCTCAAACCTTACAGTTTGCAGCCTCTGTTCCCCCCACCCCC
>JANXJC010000008.1:22479082-22526195 GCA_027564655.1 Leptodon cayanensis
AAACACTACTTAGCAACAACTGAAAACATCAGGGTGTTATCAACATTCTTCTCATACTGAACTCAAAACATAGCACCGTACCAGCTACTAGGAAGAAAATTAACTCTATCCCAGCTGAAATGAGGACAGTTACACACTAAAGACACAGATCACAACCAGTGTTTTTAGAACACCTTGTATTAATTAAGCTGTTATTAAGTTTATCAAGCTGCTATTAATTATAGCAATAACTATTAACAGCGTACATCCAACTACTCCTTCACACAGCTCACACATGCACTCACTCACAGTAATGTGTCTGGGGCATCAGCTGAGCAGGCCAACCCCAGCAGTTTACTCAGGTGCCACGGGTCACAGCGATAAGCCACTGGTTTGTTGATAAGCAGTTGGAAAGTCCCTCTATGGGTCCTACATTTTGCCAGGCGTGTATACAGGAACCTGTAATCTCTGTCTACATATAGCAGCCACTGCCTCTTGGATGTGGTCAAAGCTACAGAACGTGTTGTTGAGGGAAATGTATGCTGGTGGCCTTGGACATGTTCAGCTGCTTATTGGCATCCTGACCTTGTCAGCTCTTGCATTTTCAAAAGGACTACCAGTTTCTGGAGCTAATCAGGTCCTGGGAGACTTTCACACATTACCCCTCAACACATGTTTTTTCTCTCTTCAGCCTGCTCTTTTTTGATAACTGTTTCTCCATCAGCACTCATAAGCACACATAAGCATACCCATAAACACCTTCAAACACAGAAAATGAACAGATTTTCATCTAATGGGCATAGCTAACAAAAGGTTTCTCTGGTACATGGACAAGTGATTGCAATGCCTGTGCAACGGACATCCAACATCATGAAAAAAAATAGGAAATGGAGAAAAAAGCTAAACAACTTTATCTTGGATGAGTCTGATGATCAAAGAAAATCACCTCTGTGTCTAATATACTGCAATTTTTTTTCAGGCACTGGAATTAAAAGAGGGTATTATTCTTATAAATCTAGAAAGGTCAGAGAGAAACCTGCTGTTTGAATGCTACCCTGACAAATATAACCTCCTCAGGGCAAGAGCATAACTTTTGGAAAATACTTGCATTCCTTTATTTGTAAAATCATCATTCTTTTGTACAGTGTGTTTGTGGTCCATCTCTTTCATCTCACTGTTGGTCGACCTTTTTTACTAAGCTGCTCTGTTACACCCCATTTCCTGCCCAACCAGGAGAAATAATAGATTAGACAAAGCTTTTAATGTAGGAACATGAATATTATTTTTATTCACAGCTTTGTTGTCATGCCTAGCTGAGCTACAGTTTTGACTTCATTATCACTGAATGTAAATGGATATATGATACTGTAAAGAATAAATGAACAAGTCTCTCCTTGTGAGATGTTAAACTGTATCATATATATTTTTAAAATGTTTGCAATTACTTAAGACATGCTCTTCTTTGGAACATTTATAGAAGTAGAATTTATTAAAGAGGGAGTATCTGCAAGATCTGAATCAAAATTAAATCAACCCCTTCTAAAAATGATTAAACAAACTAGATAAATGTTCCCCCACCCCCTGAAAAGAAAGGGGGTTTTTTTGTTATTATCATTTTTCCTTTCAGTGCTCACGTTATTACCATTCTCTTTTCTTGTGTGTATCATGAGAAACCATGAATAAGGTTAGAGCAGTGTCCTACATACTTCAGAAACATTATTTTCTTCATATATATTATCCAATAGCAAATCCACTGTTTAACTACAAATATAGCATCCAGAAAATAGAGCTACTGTTAATAATTCTATTCCATGAATATCAGTTTCTTAGTTCTTTTCATTGATTATTTCTGTAGGTCAGAGTCAGCCCCCATCTATTACTTTGCAACACCCACAAATAATACTTTTATTACAACACGTTTCCTGATAGACATAGTTAAGCGTTTTCCATACTGTTTTTCATCCCGGATAATTTGATCACTGTAGGGCATGTCTAAGTTATGCATAATTTTACAAGCTTTGAACAAGGACATTTACATGACAGAAAGCAATTTTGCCTTAAAAAACTATTAAGAAGAAATAAGACGGAGTAGCAAAGCATTCCCAGATTGTTTATTAGAGGACAGTGGAGCAAATTGAAAAAGGAACCATTTATGCACTTCGGTGTACATTCCTTCCTCAGATACTTTCAGTCACGCTGAAGTGAGACTGAATCAGTGCCCACTGCTTATTCAGTTTCGTGTGTCAGGTAGAACATAGCAGGGGGTGAAATGAATTAATCTTTCTGTCTTCAAGTGAACTAAAAGCAATTTTAGTCTTCCCATGTGGTCACTTGAGGTGCTTGTCATGTTCAAGCTAATGATATCAGGCACCCTCAGGTTGTTTAAGTATTCATGAAGTAATTAAATTCTCATTAACATATAAATAAAAGAAAACTGAAAACAAGTTTAGGAGGCACCTAACATCTGTTCTAATGCTTTTAAGTATTAAAATGTGCCACATACAGAAGGAAAAGTGCATTCTGTTCAGGGAAGTATTTTGCATAGATTATTTATAGAAACTGTAATTAAACTGATTTGGCATATTAAGTAAAGTTAACAGCAAAGCATTATTTAGGTAGTTCATGTGTCTCTGCCACCTAAATAAGGAATTTAAAATAGGAAAGGGAGAAGCAAAATTAATTTTTGTTTGTTCTGAGATCCAGATAAAATTACAAGAACAATTGAAAAATTACTCCATTAGAATTAGAGAAATGCAAAATCTCACACTGCAGGCATACTTCCAGCTGCTTATTTGAAATACATTGATTTTTTTTTAATAATAAAATGTTACTGACATTTAAAAAAAAAACCCAACAGTTCCCCACAATGACTCATAAGTTAAACATTATGTCTTTAAATTGAGCTTAATGCACAATTCTATCCTACGACTTAAGACTTTAGTTCAGACACAGCCTTACACTCTAAAATGAATTTGTCCTTCTAACATTAAACAATTTACTCCTTTACATATGGGTTTTTTTCTTAAAAGTATTAGAACAAATATATTTTACCTATGAGCAGCATGTGTGCCCCCTGTTCCATAACATGCCACTGCAGTTTTCCGTATGATAGAAATAGCCAAATAAACTTTAATAAACTTGAACCATAGTTTGAGATTGATAGGCTGGAAAATGGCAAGGGAGATAGAAGAATCTTTGTTAGAAGAATCTTCAGAATAAGTTAAAATAACCATTTCGTCAGAGGCAGCTGTGGAAGAATGCATTTTGAGAAGCAAATCTTTCAAATATATCTTTCAAGTGCAATATACAGAATCAATTGGGTTCTTTTCTCTTTGTAACAACCTGTGTCTTGGTTTTTTTTGTAACCTATATTAAAATGTATTCTGTAGTGGTATTAATTCATTGTGCTTTTATTGACATAGTAAAAAGTACATAAGTTATATGTTTTTATTGCCTTTACTCTTAATAGAGTGGAATGTACAACCTGAGAAATTTAACATTTTTTACTGTTTATTTTATACCATTCATTTAAAAAGGCAGTATTTCATGACTTATTCAAATTCTGCATGCCTACCATAGTTTCTTTTCACTGTGATGCCTACTGAGGGAAACGTATGCCAATTACGCAATGTGTTTGGTGCATGCTGAAAAGGATGTATTGTGAAAAAGGGCACATAGGCCTACCTGAGAGAAAAAGATAAACCTATTTTTTCTGGTTTTAACTGTGGCAGAAAAAAGACAAGTAATTTAAAAATAGCTGCAGTCAGTTATCATTATACACATAAGTAGCTATTCTTTTATGAAGAGTGCTACTCACCACTGGTAGTAACAGTTACAAGCAACAAGTGAAAGTATTCTCCTCGTTATTTGGTTCAAAACCTGTTGGTCAACTCATATCAGTACCAGACAACTGCTATGATTAGCAAGAATAATATTTTCTTAGGCATTATAACTGTGAAAAGAAACCATGTGTTAATACAGCACAGGAAAAAATTATATACTCCTATTTGTCCAAAACCCATACTACAATGAAGACACTAACTGAAGCCTGGATAATTGCAATCTTATACTGGTAAAAACTCATGAAAAATTAATTTGGTGACTTGTTAAACAGGAACTAAGATTCAGTTCCTGCTTGCCTACAGGACAAGGAAATTAAACATTACAAGGCTTGCTTCAGAGAATGTCTGCCCCAGAGCAATTATCTGTGCTTATCTAGGTTTCCCTACTGATCTTAGTTTATCTCACAAAACACATGAGAGAAATACTGCCTAAACAAACTCTAATCTTTTTAGGAACCTGAAGGTGGGGACCAAACTGAAGAAGTCTAAGTCTCTATTAATATAAAGCACCAATATTGGTATAATCTCTTTTATGTGAGGATGGGTAGTGAGCATGCTGTTACACGTAGTACTGGTTCTAAATTACAGCTTATATTTTATTAATATCAGTCAAAACACTATTTTAGCAATCTTCATGAATAGGCTTTCATTCAAAACTAAGAAGTGGTGGTTCCAGGGTTGAGTTCTGATGGAGAAAAGATGGTAGATTTCAATACTTGTTGACCACATTGAATATGTTTCATAAAAATGCTACTGGTATTGTTAAATAAAGACATCTTGGTATATATTAGAAAAAAAAAAGGTTTAGCCATATTGCTGTCTGGAAACAAAGCAGAGACTAGAGAATTCACAACTCTCTCTGGCAAAAAATGTTCTCAGTTGAGTTTACTATTAAAGACTCATCTGTCTCTTTAGTGCATCTTCCACGGCCAGACACAATTACATTGAACTTTACACTGACCAAAAGGGAAGTCATTAGTAGTTAAATCAAACAGATTATTAAATTGTACATGTACTTTGCTAAACAAAAAAAAGCCAGACCTCAAAGACTCACTTGACCATCTTTGCTGTACTTGTAAGCTCACTTCCCGGCTGCATTTCGGACAACTTCAAATTTCTCTGAGATATGTAATTTCCAGAATGAAGTAGCTTTAGGTATGTGAATGAAGCTACTTCACACCACACGTCTTCAAGGTCACAACTTAATATTTTTTATTGCTGAAATTATACAACTGTTTCATTCTGAAATGGAACAAGGTGTGGCAGGGTATACAAATTTTTAAATGTTTCTCCATGAGAGGCATCCTTAGATCAATTTTAAGGACACTACAATCACATAAACAATAGCCTTTATTTTTTCAGGCAGAAAACATGCAGATATCAAATGTTTCATTTAATTTTTGCTGTTTGTTTAAATGATCGGTATTGCTTTAGATTCAAAGCATATTCAATTTGCATGAACTCTCAGGAATCAAAAAGTAAAAAGATTATTCATTGAGTAACAGAACAGTAGAACCACTTAACTCCATACAGTTTTGTAAATATTTGCAGTTCTTTATGTTAAAAAATTGAAAGGGAAGGAGAATTAGGTTATGGCTTTTGAACCTTAAATCCACGGTGCCAATTATTGATGAAACAGACATTGCTTTAGAGATATTCAGGAGCAGTACACTAATTTGCTTTCCCACTGTCTAATGAAGCTACAGAGTAAATTAGAATGAGGAGGAAAAAATGTACAGAAAGCAATGATGGATGACATTTGCATTATGATCAAGCACAGGATTTATCCAGATACTAGTAATGACAATCATTTTATTCTGATAACTTTCACAGAATTCCACTGGCCTTGTGGAAGAGAGAATAAGACAATGCAATAAGAAATATTTTTTCCTATCTTCATCAATAATAATATTTTCTAAGGATAACCGGCAATATGAAAGAGACATAGCTTGCATGCTTTTTTCCCTGAGTGTCTTAGTTATTAACCAGATGTCGAAGTAGCATTTAGTGTTTGCAAATAGCACAACAGAATTAACAGTTTTAGGAAGGTTATTGAAACATCACTGTCGGTTTTTTTGTAAAAGACTGGGGGTGATCAGCTGTACTTATGCTCTTTTTGAGAATAAAACCAATAACAATAATCTAACTAGTTGTGATTAAAATAGGGCATATAGTTTTATTCTGTCACAGTATTCTTTTCTGAACTTGAATAAATCACTAGAGCAAAGTATTCAAAGTACTTAAAATAAAGCACTTACATTCACATTTGATTCAATTGAAGACTACTGTCTACAGTGTATGATTTGTTTTCAAATGTCCAATGTAGAGAATGATAAGGCAATCAATCTTCTCTGTATCTAAAAAAGATTACTACCTCAAATACTAACCGTACTAGTCCCATATGATTCTTATACTTCTTTCACATTTATCACCTATGTATTGATACACTCTGCATAGTCTCAGTAGAAAGGGAAAAGGACAGTGGGAGGGAAAGTCTTGATAAAGATATTCCTCTGCTTGCTTATTTTTTCAGTTTGGATCATGACTTTGCATGTTACTCATATTAACAATCCTATTACATGACCAACCTGTGCTGGCTACATAGTTGATCTCCACATCTTGGCTTTCCATAGCTAGATTATCTTCCAGTTTAAAGGATGGGGGGAAAAAAAAAACAAAACCCAAAGTAATTAAACAAGATTATAATACATTAATAACACTTGTGCACCACTGCCTAACTTCAGATGCTGAAAGAACTTTGAGAATAGTAGTCTAACTCAATGAGTTAAGATGGCAGAAACTGAGGCAGGGTGGGAGCTCAATAACCTGGATTACTGCTTATGACCCTGGTGAAATTAAGCTTCCGACTCTCGATTTGACCAGAAGTTAAGAATATTTGCCAAGGTCCTGAGTGCACCCCCTCCTTCTAGGCATTTGGCTGGCTGAGCCCAAAGTCAGTTTCTCTACGGATAAGAGCTGTTGTGCCAAAAAAACAACAATAAAACCAAATAAAGCTAGAAGTAAGGGCTTGTGTCTCCTTCTGGAGCTGCTTGAAGCTGACCCTTTCCTTCTTGGCCCCACTTGCACTACATTGCAGGTGTGCCACAGGTATGTCAATGCCTGGTCTCCAACCCTCTTGACCCTGGCTCTGATCCTGACCTTCTGATATGGCTTCCTGGCTTGCCAGGTGATCACTGGTCTGTACCTGACCCTGAACTCTGTCTCTGGACCTGATCCTCACCTGAATTTGCCGATTTACCTTCTTGACTCCTTATCAGTGAGGCCGTTGCTCTGCTCATCTCCTTCCACCTTCAGCTCCCAGCTCACCTTCCCTCGGGGAGCAGCGTGCCCTTGCTGCTCCGTCACAGCACTAGGCTCTTCTCGCTGTGTTCAACACATAACACGGGTCATCGTTTTGGCCAGTTTATTTGGTCGTAGGGAGCAGATATTTTTCTTTCACTACATTAGAGACTCTTGTTCTCTCTTCTTTCTTATCATAAGCCTAGCAGTCCCTTGAAACCCACAGAGGAGTGCCAAAACCAAGTCCTGACTACAATTATATGTATTTAGACCATAAAGTTCTCAGCTTCCCTGAAGTACCTTCACTTGCTTTGTAAAAGTCCCTCTTCCAAGTAAACTTCAGTTTTGGAGTGTTTGCTCCAGCCTGCCAGACAATTCCAGGAGGAGCTGGAGTCTCAGCTAACCCGGGCACATCTGGGAGGGCAGTTGCACATCACCTCTTCCTCCAAACTCACCTGCGGTTTCAAATACAGAGTTGGAATCCATGCTGGGATCAAATGGATATAAACCCATGCAATGAGAAAAAAAAAATACATAATTTACTTAGAGTTATAGAGTGACAGTATTTTCAAACCAAACCAAACCAAACCTGCGAGCAAGATAATTCTTCACCGAAAGAGTTACTTTTCGCTTATAGAATATTTTAAGTGAATCAGTCAAAACCAAATACATGCAGCTCAGTTGCCCACATTGATGACATCAAAATGGCTAACATTCAAAATAAATGTGAGATAATAGACCATTAGTAGAGCAGATTCACAAAAATTGTTTTATTCTATTTTAAGTAATGAATGCATTTTTCACCAATTACCAAAGGGAAGTCCTGCATTGAAATATTCAAGTCAAGACTGGGTACATTCTTGAAAGGGAATTTAAGCTCAAACGCAAAGTCTGGGGATAAATATTAGAGCAATTCTCTGACCTACGCTATATAGGCAGTCAGAATAAATGATTTAATATTCCCTTCTGGCCTTAGAAGTGGTTCGTCTGTCATAATCTGTAAAAACCAAAGTCACTTCATAAATTATTTCCAAATTTTAAGAAAGCTCTAGATAATTAAATAAGCGCATAGGATAATTAAACAGTATCAAGTAATCTGATCAGGTCTACTCTCCATTCCACTGACAAAGATTTAGGATATTATCTTTCTCACAGTTTCAAATATACTGTTGTTTATTCTCTGATCATGAAAGAGAGGAAAAAGATCATTTATTCAATATTTTCACAAGAGATTAACAGATTCCACTACTGGAACACTTCTTATCTTAAATGTCTTCTTCATTAACCTAACAAGTCACTACAGAATAAAACAAACTGTTTTTTAAAAAATTGTTCATTCTTACAGAAGCTTGTTTAACTTCTCCCTGTTTCTCCAAGGCTCTAGATAATATTACAGTAACTTAGCAGTTAGACTCTTGTTGTGTATCAGGGGATATTGTAAAGATTTAAACCCAAAATAGCCCATGAAGCATAGCATAAAATCAGACAGGAAGATAATCATAAAATTATCTAAATGGTGAGCAATAGTACTTTGGAATTTTTTAAAAGAAAGTTTTTTATGTTTTATCAGAAAAGTGGAAGGAAAAAATGATAAAGAAAAATCAGTGAGGACAAAGATATCTTTATCTATAATTTGTTTACATTTCTTTGAGATATTCAATGAATAGATTTATTAACCTTCATCCCCAATTCTCTAGCAGTACACAGACTAGTCGTAAGGAGTGAGGTAAGTATGGAGGAGCATACATGAGAGGAGCACAAATTTTTTTGTTATGCATATAATTCCCAAAGCAATCAACCAAAAAATGCCAAGAGTCGTGCAGAATTGGACAGAAATTCATACCTCCTATTCACTCTTACTAATGGAATTGGGAGAAAAACTAGTCTACACCTTATGCACATAAACGAAGGAAAAAGATTAAATGTAAAATTGTATTTAGTTAAGGTCGCAGAAGCAAAATCATCCTCAAAGCATGATACTTCTTATTGTTGATTACTTCCAGTGTGGCAAAAGGGTGGCCTATAATTTTTCTACCAGTAATTTGACAATTTCTGGTTTTTATCTTAAGTCACTGGAGGTGGTCTTTATTATTCCTATTTCTATTGGAGTTGAATAAGGTGTTTTTTTCCTTTTACTTTTTTTTTTTACTACTCTATTTGTATAAGACTTAGCTGGGGATATTCTAGATATATTATTTTTAACCTTAAAATAAATGCTTTCTTGGTTTAATTACTATGAGATAAAATATATCTCTTAGGTATTAAAACAGTGTTCAAACATGTCAGGTACCACAATAGTCACAAACTATAATTGATTTTCATATGATTCCTTGATTTTATATAAAGGAAGTAAAATTAAAAATAAACACTATTTAAATTGTCTATTCTTTTAATGTATTAATGAAGAAAAAAATTTCATTATTGATGTTGTATAACCCTAGCTGAACATATAATACACGCAGTGAGATAAAATTATTGTAGAATCATAGCTGGAAAGTACATTGCAATGTCATCTATATTGTAACTAACTGTAACAAACTGTTTGGTTGATTTTTTCACCTATATTCTCTTATAATGTTGTATTAATCAAAAACAAATTACATGTAAAAGGTACTATGGATCTGAATGATTTAAAAGGGAATTAGAGACACATTGTGCTTAAGCACTGAATAAATGAATGGAAGTTTTAGAATTTTTTTAGGGGGAAAAATCCCTTTGCTTTCAGGTGGCTAAGAGTATAAGTTATATTTGTTAGAGTAAGGATCAAACATCAGCTTCCTCGCTTTTCTTAGGATGAATAGGATGATCATCCCCATTTAACTGAAGTCCTTTTATATAACACAACAAACACTTTCCATGGATAACACCTACAGTCGAAAGGAAAAATACTGCCATTGCAGTTTGCTCAGTTCTAGGGCTTTTCACTGATCTGTAGCTTCTGGAAGATTCTGGGAGGGAGTATGAGGTTTTGATTATAAAACAGAACTTGTGTATATATGAAGCTGATCCATAGCCCCTGGTATGGCTTTTAGAGACAACTGAAGTGATCTTCTTTATTAAGGATGACTTTGATATACTTTTATTATGCTATTTTATTTACACGTTATGTTATTATTTTCATATGAATAGCTCAGCTATATTGGATTTATGCTACAGGGATATACATTATCATCTAACGGTCTACTAGCATATGTCAATGATTCTTGCAAAGAGATTTCTTGCTCCCAAATGCAGTAAGGGTAATTTCACACTTTGCCTATGTTTTAGGCCAGACCACTACCTAAAGTTAGGAATCCCTCATTTCATTGACACAAGCAGTTCCTTTTCTACAGACACTTACTTTCTAAAACATATTGTCCAATTTATTCTTCAGAATTCTGAAATTATTGAGTTTACTGACACATAGATTCAACTTTATATTAAAAAAAAGCTTTCTTGAAAACAGCCACACAAGTAGCTGCTGAGTGCTCTGACAGAAACAGAAGAGGAAATACAAAACTAATTTTCCCATTCTGCTAGAGGATATTTTTAGTTGCACAAACAAGCAGCTTTACTGTCAGTCTCTTCTACAGAGTTAGAACAAAATGTTAGAATGTATTTATCAATCATACACTATATATGTTTCTAGTGGACCAAAAGAAGGTCTAAAAGGAAGCTGAAAGGTAATAGTCCACATAAGGGAAGAATCAGGTCATTTTCCCAAAAAGGTACTGTGAAACAAAGGTGTCAAAAATTTGTGCCAAGAAAAAATTCACTGTAGTCGTAACTGGTATGTTTATTTTAGCAATTGTGAACGGCAAAGACCACAATATCCCCTCACTCCATTAAAAAAAAAAAAAAAATGACTCTCAACTTGTACCTCTATTCATACCATTCCCAGGATTTCATTCTACCAGTACCTCAAAAGCAGCCAACCTTTTAAGTGTTGCTAGACTTTATTACTTCAATAAACCATATGCTTTTTGGATGCCTGATTTGTTTTTCTTTTTATTCCTCATATACCTTGGATAGATAAAAGTGGAGCCAAATGCTATAATTATTCATTCCTAATAGGATTTTAACAATTTAGAGTTAGTTCCTTCAGTTTCACTTCACCTGTTGTATACCATCAATTAAAGCAAATATTACAAATCTCAATCAGTAGAGTCTTAATTTTATTTTCATTGCTTCTCATGTGCATACATGTTCTTAAAGGGGTGAAATTAATTTTGTATTTAAAACTAATAATGGTTCATGTTCATAGTCATTATGGTGAACTATGCTGCCTTTATGGGACGCAAAATGTTCAGTGCAGAGATGTTTAAATTTCTTCCTTTGCTTGCAAGTAGAAACTTTTGTACACTTAGCAAAGCACTGATCACATCCATGTCAACATGGCACAGCACTTACAAGCAAAGTCTATAATCTAGTATTTAAAGAATTTTGCAGCAGATAGATGTTGTGAGTTTAAATTCCCTTGGAGTAAAGAGTTTAGAATGAAGGAGTGCTGTGGCCAGAGTGCATATACTACATCTGGCAAATATTCCGTAGCACAGAAGGGTCATTTATGAAATTAAGAATAATGGTAGCAGGTGAATACTTTGAAATTCAAAATCTCAGTAGGGTTTTTCTTTAGGATCTATATAACAACACTGAAAGGGGGATTTGTCTCCTACTCTGATATTATTACATTCTCCTTCACTGATAGATTATGCCAGTATTCTTACATCTTTTACATTTTGTACAGAACACAGCATGTATTTACTGAAATAAATGAAGCTGTATTTTTGTGGTCATGACTCTTGCCTGACATTCTGGAGAGTAAAAAAGTCAGCTATATACGATAATATTAATGATTCAACAAAAAGAGTTTCAAATTAATGGAGTAGATATAATTATTTCATCAGCTAATAAAATGTTGGGTTTTAATGAGTTAATTTTTACAAAAAGGATGTAACATTCCCTATGTTTATATTGCTTTACACTCAGTCTTTAAAAGGGCTTTTGTTCTCTCTCTCCTTCTCTTTTTCCAAGAAAATTTAACATCTCCAATGTTTTCAGAAGATCTTCAGTATTATATAAAATTAAACCCCTCAGGCTGTAGGAATATCTTTTTTTTTCCCTGTGAAATGGCATTCAGGAAAAAAATTGAGACAGTAACTGGGCTGTAATCAAACTTAATCACTAGTACCAGAAAGGCATAAACTAATTGTCACTTAAGTTCCTCAAGAAAAAGATTGTCAGATAGCCAAACAACAGCACCAGAAGGCTTTGATATTAGGATTTATGTGACCTAAATAATTTGTCTAACAATTAGGCACACCTAGTTATAAAGTCTACTCAAGAAGAGGTAGTCTATCTCAAGAAAAGGTACCTCAACCAGGCTGTGGTTAGCCTTCTTTGTTGCAAGGGCACACCGCTGACTTACATTCAGCTATATCCACCAAGATCGCCATTTTCTCCCCTGAAATCTGTTTATTGTTGGATGGGTTTATTCCTCCCCACATGTAGGACATTGCATTTTCTTTTGTTGAACGTCATGAGGTTTCTGTTAGGTCTCTCTTACTAGCAGTCCTGCCCTTTACTATATGGACCATTTTGATGAGTTTGCTTTCATCTTCAAATATGCTAAGAGTACACTCCATCTCACAGTTCAGGTAGTTAATAAAGATGTTAAACAATATTGAATTCAGTATTGACCCATGAGAAAGATTAATTGATTTCTTACTCACCAGCCCCCCGAAGCCTGTTTCCCAGCCAATTTTCTATGCAAGATAATTCACCACTTTGGCTATAAAGATACTATAGGAGACCTTATTGAAGGCCTTGCTAATTCAGAGTATACAACATCTACTCCTCTCTTCTTGTACACAAAACTCTCTCGTCACTGAAATCTATCAGGTTTGTCACACATGATTTTGCTCTGCTTAATCCAGTCTTATTGTCCACAACTGCTTTAGGTCCTTGGAAATGGCTTCCAATATATCTGCTCTATGATTTTCCTATGGACTGCGGTTAGGCTGACCAGATTGTAGCTTCTCACATCATTGTCCTCTTTAAGATAGTTATGATATTTGCATATTTCTAATCATCAGGAACCTCCTCCAGTCTCCATGACCAAAATATGATATGGCATTTTTTCTTTCAGTGGCATTTTCCAGCTTCCTCACCACCCTGGAATGTACCCCATGTTGTTCCAAGGACTTTTGTATGTCTAATTCAACTCAGCGGTCCCTGATGGAATCCTCCTCTACCACGGGTAATGCTTCACTCCCTTAGAATCTGACACTAGGATCAAGGACTTTCAAGGTCTGAGGACAAAACTTAACAGTAAAGATCAAGGCAAAATCTTAGCCTTTTGCATGTGCTTTGTCGCTAGTCCTTTGACCTATGGTTGCTGCTGCCAAGACTGCCATCAGTTTTCATACACTGAAAAAATTATACATATTTATGAGTAACAGGTGCAGTTTAGCAGCTTTCCTAGCTGGCTCATCAGTCAGCTGCATCAACAAATTTTCTTTGATGTTCTCAAGAGATCCCCCTGCCATATTACCCTTCTAGCAGATGTCAGGATGATTACAGTTCCTTATGAGAACTGAGGCCTGAAAATGTGAGGCTTCTTCCAGTTGTTGAAAGAAGTTTTCATCAGTTTTTCTTGACCACATGGCCTGTTGCAAATACCCACCATTATGTCACTTGCGTTAGTCTCTTTTCTGGTCTTTCTGTTCACCCTTCTGATGTCCCTCCGAGTCCTAAGATTGACAGCATATCTTCCTCAAGCAGAGAGGTAGTGATGTCCCTGGTATCCCAGCTTCTTCACTGGGAGGAGTTCAATGCTGGTGGTTGAGAGTTTCTTTCTCCTCAGTCTTGGGGTCTGCTTGGGGTTATTTTTGTGTATCTTATCACAGTCGGATTCTTTTTCAGAGGTTTCCAGTTAAAGGTTGAAAGTCGCACAGTAGCGCTCCCCTGCCTCAGATGATAAGTGCTATTGTTTGTTATGTTGTAACATTAGGATTTCATACCATATGTGGTATTCCCAGGACATAAGACACAAAAGGTCAGGCAATAGTCACATATAAAGCTTAATGTGCATGAGTAGTGGAGAAAAAGTGCAACTTTCTACACTGAAATGGCCACGGATATGTTAAAGGTAAGAAAAAAAAAAATCCCAAACCAAAGCTACCATCTTTGGACTTCTTCCAAAAAAGGATTTAAGTACTTAGGTGTTGCAGGGTTCAAATTTTGAACTCCAGTTTCCAAAAAAATCACAGTTGAGATTCAAGATTTATTTCTTTTTTAGTTGTCTGGGTTTGGGGTGGGGTTTTTTTTAATCAATATAGAGTAGAATCCATTGTTCCTGAAGTTCTGTCTGGGCTTTTTGGTTGGGGATTTTTTTTGGTTTACGTTGGGTTTTGTTTTATGTTTGTTTGTTTGTTTTGGTGAGGGTTTTTTGTTTTGTTTTTCTTTTAAGGTAGGGAGGAGGAGGAGGAAATAAAGGGGGATTGTTTGTATTTATGTTTCCTTCTTTCCCTTTAAAACTTCCCTTAAAATGGAGGGAAGGGGAAAAGAGAGCAAGAGGGAGGTAGGGAAGGAAGGAGACAGGAAGGGAGGGAGGGAATCTGGCAAGTAAGCAGGGACGGAAGAAAAGAATATAATCAGAATTTACTGATGGATGGAACAAATGCTATATTTATCCCAGTGTCCTACCACCAGTATTTACCAGTAGGATTTTCTGAACAGTATGTTAGCAGTGCGGAATCATCTGTTCATACAGTTGGCAACATGTATTGATTGTTTTTCTTGCATTTTGTTTTATTTAAGGAACAATGGTTGGTAGAGGGAATTTATATTTTGAGAAGAGGAAAGTTGATACAACGTATTATAATTGTGGATGCTTCTGCTGTCACACAAACAAGAGCCTTCCAGGCTTTTGCATTTAAAATACATAGGAAATCAGTGTCTGATTAACTTTGCATATGTTGTAAGCATTTCACATTATCTCCCTTCCTCTCTTCTGGGAAATGCTCAAGACCAGGAGAGAAATCCTGGATTTTAAATGAGTAATTTCAGCAGAATCCTAAAATCAGATCCTAATATAATTTGGTTTATAAGTTCTAAAATGTTTCATTTGATAATTATTTAAAAAAAATAATTTTTTTCATTTGTGTCTATCTATTTCCACATGACACAGTGAGACACTATTCATTGTATAGAAATGAAAGCTGCAAAGAATTAGCAAGCCAAGTACACAGAGGCCAAAGAGTCATTTCCCTGGCAAGGGAGATCATGCAAGAGCATTTGGAATAGATCCTTCTTCCTGCTCATGTTTCTCTTTATTGTTTAATGGTTTTCCAGTCGAAGAACTGAATGATAAGTAGCTGGCTTGCATTTTAATAGGAGCTCTATGACAGCAATGCTGAAAGCTTCATTGCTGTGTGACCGTAATCACAAAAAGCCCTTCAGTGTTTGGACTGTCATAGAAATAATTATTGTTACAAGATATTTTAAACCCACTATTATTAAGTACATAGTTTAGAAATTTTACTAGAAGAAATAACACAAGATTGGACTCAGAGTTTTGAGTTCTGGCATTGAAACAAACTGGCAGGGGCTGTGTCATTTTATTTTCATAGTGCTTTCACCAAAATGGTCTGAGTATTTTGTATGTCCTTGCAAATTGCATTCATATAAATAGTCAAATGCAGTAAAGTATTTAAACAAAATTTTTGTTCCTAGGTCCAATATTGTGATCTAAAATACCTTAGTCAGTCACCACCTAACCCTAGGGGTACTTTCATTCCTTTGTATTTACTCTTGATGGAATTAAACTTTTGCACATGTCCACAGTAGGGTTTAATCTTGATAGGTATCAAACTGTTTAGGTTCTGTCATGCAGCTGAACCTTCTCAGGGCCAAAATTATCAGAAAGATCCATTTCACAAGAATGTCATAGAATATAGAATGTTTTGGGCTGGAAAGGACCTTTAAAGATCATCTGGTTCCACCCCCCCTGCCATGGGCAGGGACATCTTTCACTACCTCATGTTGCTCAAAACCTCGTCCAATGTAACCTTGAACACTTCCAGTGCTGGGGCATCCACAGCTTCTCTGGGCAACCTGTTCAAGTGCTTCACCACCTTCATTTTAATACATTTCTTCCTTGTATCCAACCTAAATCTACCCTCTTTCAGTTTAAAACTGTTGCCCCTTGTTCTGTCACTACAGGCGCTGATAAAAAGTCTCTCTCCATCCTTCTTATAAGCCCCCTTTACACACTGGAAGTCTGCAATAAGGTTTCCCTGGAGCCTTTTCTTCTCCGGGCTAAACAACCCCAACTCTCTCAGACTTTCATCAAAGGGGAAGTGTTCCAGCCCTCTGGTCATTTTTGTGTCCCTCCTCTGGACCCACTCCAACAGGTCCATGTCTTTCCCGTACTGATGACTCCAGAGCTGGATGCAGTACTCCAGGTGGGGTCTCATGAGAGCAGAGTAGAGTGGGAGAATCACCTCCCTCAACCTGTTGGCCATGCTTCTTTTTATGCAGCCCAGGATACGGTTGGCTTTCTGGGCGCTGGTGCATATTGCCAGCTCATGTCCAATTTTTCATTCCTCAAGTCGTTCTCCCCAGGGCTGCTCTCAATCCATTCATCCCCTGGTCTGTATTGATACTGGGGATTGCCCTGACCCAAGCGCAGGACCTTGCATTTAGCCTTGTTGAACTTCATGAGGTTCCCATAAGCCCACTTTTCAAGCCTGTCAGGGTCCCTCTGGATGGCATCCCTTCCCTCTAGTGTATCAGCTGCACCACTCAGCTTGGTGTCATCCACAAACTTGCTGAAGGTGCACTCAATCCCACTGTTTATGTCACTGATGAAAATATTAAATACTATTATTCCCAGTATGGACTTTTAAGGGACACCACTCGTTACTGGTTTCCACTTGGACATTGAGTCCTTGACTGTAACTCCTTGGATGCAGCCATCCAGTCAATTCCTTACGTGTCTACTAGTCTATCCAATTTAGAGGCAAGAATAATGGGGGAAACTTCATCAAAGGCTTTTCAGCTATCCAGGTAGATAACATCCGTAGCTATTCCTTTGTCTACTGATGCATTCACTCCATTGTAAAAGGCCACTAGATTAATCAGGCACAATTTGCCCTTGGTGAAGCCATGCTGACTGTCTCTAATCACCTCCCTGTCTTCCATATGCCTTGACATAACTTCCAGGAGGATCTCTTCCATGATCTTACTGGGCACTGAGGTGAGGCTGACTGGTCAATAGTTCCCTCCTTAATACCCCTTTTAAAAATGGGTATGATATTGCCTTTTCTCCAGTCATTGGGGACTGCCCCATGACTTTTCAAATACTATGAAGAGTGGGTTAATGTCTACATCTGCCAATTCCCTCAGGATCCTGGCACGCATCTCATAAACCTGGGATGAATCTCATTAACTCTGGAATGCATGTTGTCTAAGAGCTAACTCAAATAATGAATTTAGGATTTGGTTAGATAGGTGGGTGAAGCTGAAGGTAATTCATGTCCAGGCTGAGCACTCAGGCTTTTGACCCAGAGGCTTCTTTGACCAGCTTATCCTGAGCAGGATGTCAGAGCAAGGGTGTTGTATCTACCATATACAGCTTATATCCAAAACCTTAGGGACTAACAATGAAGAATCTGCCTATAACAGATATTATAAGTTAGTGTAGATAAAGGAACATCACACAGATAGCTTAGCTTTCGGCATAACTGTACAGAAAATAAGTGTCTTGAGCTGGATGACTAGGTACTCTTCACAAAACATGTTGTACAGGAGTGTACGCTCAGTACATGTAGGAACATTAAGGTGCTTCACAAAGAGGATCTAAAACTGGTAGTAAAGATCTAAAGTTTTCCAAAATAAAATGTTGAGGACAGATCTACAGTTTAATGTTCAGCACTTTGTTGCTCAAATTTCAGACTCAGCATGTCACCTCTAGTAACTCATATCTACAGTTTTTAAAACAGAAATGATAACATCCAGAAAGAAGAGAAAGGAGATGACTCCTTTAGAAACAGCCTTCACAACCTTTTAGGAAATAGTTTATTGGTAAAACCTAGTGTGAACCGAATTTTAATCTCAGCTTGACGAAAGTTAACTCTTATTCCTGTTTTTCAAGAAAGTTGTAATTACTTCTTACCACAGTACTTTAGGTTAGGATGGATCAGGTGTACCTGAAATCACACCTGATAAAGCTGTGTGTCTATGAAGAAACAACAGTTCAAGATTCGCTGTTCCAGGAAGAAAGAATCTTAATTACTGAATCTCCATGTATAGAACATGGAAATATTCAGTTTCAGTCTTGGAACTTGAAGAGCATTTGTATTTTATCCAGTGACTGTATCATGCAAAATGCATGGACCTAGATTGAACTCTCTGCCCTTCAGCTGAATAGCTTTTTTCCCCTTCTCTTATAAAACAAAACAAGATTCATCCAGGATGGGAAATTTGTCCCCATGGCAAGGTTCCAAGAAGAGAGATAAAGAACAGCCTTAAATGGTTACCAACATATCCTGCAATGTAATTGTTAAGACAAGTTATTGTGAGGTTGAAAATGGAATTTTAAACTTTTCAGATAGCAACCTCATAGCCAGAGTGAATGAACTAACCACTAGAAACCATCACTCTTATCTTAAAAGAAACATGAAGTCTCTATTTAGCATAGCACTTGCAGCCGTGAAGGCCAGTTAACTGAAGTTACCACCCTATGATCTCAGGATGAGTCAATATAGAGTGTGTCAGGTCTTGCTCTAGAGCTGTGGGTGAGTTTCTGTTCACCATATCACTTGCTGGAATCTCATTCTGAGCTGTTGTGTTTACCTCTTGCCAGACATAATATAAGAAGCCCACACACCTAACATAGGGCCCTATAATCCATTTCAAGGGGTAAACATTAAAAAGTTGCATGCTTGCAATCTCAGGATGTGAGCATGCTTATTTTCTAGTATGTCTAGTCCAAAGTAATTCACTTAACTAACTTCATAATGACAAGCAGGCTGTTGCTTATCCTTTTGTCCTTTTGTCTTTTGTCTGTCCAATCATAGGCAAATTTTTCTTCCATCCAGGCACCTCATGTTCCGGATGGTAAGGATAATTACACTGCAATTATTTCAGGTAGGCAGAGACTAACAACCCTAATTATTATTGTAGGACCAGTTGGCAGAAATAGAGCATGAGGCCATTCAAGTGGGAGAGAGAAAAATAACTCCCCAGGGGAAGCTCTCAGGTAAAAGGTGCTGTATACCCTAAGATGAGCAGAGATCTTGATGTTTATTTTACTGTTGTTTTCTACTTGGCATTGTGTATAAGGTATGCTTGGAGTACAGCCCTTCTTTAGGGATATATTATATATATTATATATAAATTTTCTATTAAGTTTCCTAAGGAAAGGAAAAAATAACTGTTTTTTGAACAAACTAGATCCACTGCTCTGTAAAAGCCAAAGAGGAATTATAAAGTAGAGAAATTATTTCAGATTTCCTGAAGTCTTCTCTATTTTTTTTCTAATTTTACAATAAAATTATACTTTTTAATGAAAAAACAGTTAGTATGTGTCAAACTTTTTTTTTTTTTCCCTCTGTGGCAATACTGGACCTCACTGGGTTATTTCTTAGCACTCTTGGGGAAAAGACTGTATCATTGCATCACTCTTTAATCCTGTGTGTTTGTTCATTTGGGTGAATGCAATTTTCCTTTAAGCTAGAGTTCAAATTTCTTTTTGAAGTACCCTCTGGAATAAAACTTGCCTGTTATAATAAAAATGAATTTTATATTAAGTGAATAAACAAATAAAATAAGATACTAAATAATAATAGGATACTAACATGATACTAAACAGATAGTATCTTATTTTTTGCTCATATATTTCCAACCTGTTTTAGTTAAGCTTGGTTGCCAGGTCAATGCTACTACTCCACAGTACTTTAAGTGGTGCTGCACATAGGTTTTTGAAAACACAAACATCTCATCAGATAGGAAACAGTATCAATTTAGATATGTTTAAAATTCCACACTTCCGGAATGATGTATAGAAAATATGTCTATTCAGAGAGAAAAACCCATGTTCTGCTTCTTCTGGTTGTTTGCATATGTTTTTATAATAAAATAAACTGTAATTGCAATTTATTTTAAAATATGACTGAAGGAGATGCTCCATTTCTGTATTCAGGAAATGCTCACATGCAGCATCATAGACAGCATATTGTAACTTCTGCATTCTGGTCCAGATCGACCCCTGACTGAGAGGTGGGATGAAGGCACTGTTAATATATCCTAGTGAAGCTGTACCACCAGAGAGAACATAGAATTCATCTTGCTTAGATGTATATGAAGGATATACTAGCCAATATTTGCCTAAAAAAAGACAGTAGAAAATTTGCATTTGGATCTTCTAAAGCACTGAACCTAAAATCTCTGTTACAGTTAGTAGACTGTGTTTTCAGGGCAGTTGTAGTAAGAAGATGATGTGTAAACTCAGAGACCACTACCTCCATATCTTCAAACAGTATTTTAAAAAGACAGGTGCTATAGCTGAATTTTATGAAGGCTTGATTCTGTTCATGGATATGGAACATGCTTTGCATCTAATAGACTTTATACCCCAGAGAGAGTTAGTGCTACACCATTTAATTTCTGGATCTTAGCAGAGCCTGGGCACAAGATTCTGGGCTGTTGAGCTTAGGTGAAAGCAGATTTTCTTGAATTTATGGAAAATGTACATTCTTTTATTCAATCAAATGAATTTTAGTGCCTTCTGGGTCAGCAAACTCTGGACATAGCTTCTGGTTTTCAATTCTGTTGTTTCTATATTAAACTTCTTTGAAAGAAAAGGAGTGTAAAATGGGACACCAGCAGACAAGGGGATAGAACACCAGGGCGATTGACTTTAGCCAGGCTTTTAACATTGTCTCCCATAAATCCTCCTTGACAAACTGATGAAGTGTGGACCGGGTAAGTGGATAGTAAGGTGGACTTAAAACTGGTTGAGCTACCAGGCTTGAAGAATTAGAATCAGCACCATGAAGTTCAGCTGGAGGCCTGTCACCAGCAGTGTGCCCTGGGGCTCAATACCGGCTCCAAAACGGTGTAACAGTTTCATTAATAACCTCAGTAACTGAGCAGAGTGCAGCCTCAGTAAGTTTGCAGACAATACAACACTAGGAGGAGTTACTGACAGACCAGACGATTGTTCTGCCATTCAGAGGGATCTTGACAGGCTGGAGAAATGAGCAGAGAATAACGTCATCAAGTTCAACAAAGGGAAATCACTGGAGGTTTTTAAGATGCAATTGGACAGGGTGCTATATAATTCCATCTAGGCTCTCTTTCCTACAAAAAGTTGGGCCAGATGATCTTTCAAGGTCCCTTCCAGCCCAGGCCATTCTATGATTTTATGACGTGCAACATTCTGCACCCGATCAGGAATGCTGCCATGCGCATGTGCCCTGTTACACACCGAGTTCACCATGAGCCACCTACGTGCCCTTGTATCAGAGAAGGCAAACAGCCTCCGGGGCTGCATTAGGAGAAATGTTGCCAGTACCTCAAGGGAGGTAATCCTTCCTCTGCTCAGCACTGGTGAGACACATCTGGACTGTTGGGGGCAGTTCTGGGCTTCCCAGTGCAAAAGAGACACAGAGGTCCTCCTGTGGAGCAAGTAAATTGCAGGCCACAAAGACGGTTAAGGTTTTGGAGCATCTGGCATACAAGGATAGGCTGAAAAAGCCAGGACTATTCAGCCAGGGGAAGAGAAGATTTAGGGGGATCTTGTCAGTGTTTATAAATACCTGATGATTCGGAATAGAGAAGCAGAAGTCAAACTTTTTTTGAGTGGTACTTAATGAAAAGGTAAAAACAATGGGTACAAATGGAAATAGAAGAAATTCCATTTAAACATGAGAAAAAAATGTTTTTACTGTGAAGGTGATAACATACTTCAACAGGTTGCTCAGAGGTTGTGGAGTCTTCATTCCTGGAGATATGCAAAATCCAACTGGACACAGGTATAAGCCATCTACTCTAGATGATCCTGCTTTGAGGAGAGGTGTTGGACTAGATGATCTCCAGAGGTGCCTTCCAACCTCAAACATTCTGTGATTCTGTGATTCTGTGAATATATAACATTCTGACCTTAGATTTAACATTAGTTAATCCATTAAACAACTTCCCCAACTAGTTTCAGTAATTATTGTTATATTCTATTCACAAGCCAGCAACTATCTATAACAAATGGGATGACTTCCCAATTTTTTTTTCCCACAGAGTTAAATCTTGCAGATGGTTCACTTGTCCATATTATTTTTCCAACTGTGAACACTAACCCAGAGTACCTGCTTCAATCACAAGACATCAAATCTTTTAAAATACTAATTCCTCACGAAATTCAACTCTGTCACCTTCTGATCATATCATAATAACTGAAGAAGTCTAATGAATGACCAGGAAAACTCCAGAGTGTAAAGATTTTTTTCATCATAAAAAAAAATAGCAGTATGTCTCCATCACCAAAACTATGCTTTTACTACATTTTTTCAAGTGATGTGCCATAAACTAAATGGTTAAATGAAATTTTACATTCACAGAGTAAAGTATTGTAACAGAATGTAGTGTATATAAAAACCCATGTGTAACCTATGTGCATTCTGATGGTCTGTTCTTGTAAAGTGTACAGCAGAAATTGTTAGCACATATAACGACTTAGTATTTTCTGTTTTCTGCACATAATAGAAACTTGTTTATTGTGGCATGACAAGCTGAGTTTTCTCGCAAGTATATATTTTGAAGAATGAGATATGCTCTCTGCTCCTTTGCCCCTCACTTTGAATTAGTCCCAAATTCAGCTTCTCTTCAGGAATAAGGACTAATTACTATGATGGTATGTTTTCAGTTTCCTGAGCATCTGTCTGGTTGCCTTAAAATATCCCGAAGGTATCTACCACTTCCAGATCTTGCATCATTTCCTCTATTCCTGGCAGGACTTTCTTTAAAACTTAGCCCCTAAACACTACTTGGTAATGTTTCATGAGTTTTTCATTCACTCTTTGGCATGTGAAGACCTTAATTATATCCCTATGAACTACTGGCGTAGGTCCAGATGCTGCGAAAAGAAACAGCAGCAAGTTCACTTAAACAACACCTCTAATTGAGAAGCAGCAGTATGAAAAGTGGTAACTACCTTTCGCCTAGTAGTTCTCTGTCAGGAAACCATAGCGAGATGAATTCTGTTCACAGTTATGGCATTGCAGCCCTAATGAGAAGTGGTTTTGATCTAACAATATTTGGATCAGAGAGAGTGTGTTTACAGTCTTCTTAACTTGTGCATATGATGACAAAGTAATAATTAGGTAAAGAATATAATGATGAGCTTAAAATATGTTGTACAAGAGTCTGATAATACATACATTCTGCTCATACATCTAAACAAATCAATTCTGGCTGGCTCCTGTGTGCATATGCAGGAAAAGTGGAATGAGCTTTTGATACCAGGGTTTATGAGTAAAAATGTATTAGTTGTGCACATGGAGTCCTGATGAGATTTAATTTATATCAGCGTCTGCAAAAATGGAAGACTTGAGGAAGATAACATAGTTCTTTTTTTGGCTCTGTGTAGCGGTGCTCAGTTTAAAGGAAGAAAATGCAAATTTTTAAGTGACGCGAGCTACAATAGTTCTGCTTATGCGACTTTAGGTAGGCCCACCTACCTGCCATGGACCTCCCTGGGCTGGGGGGGGACAGCCTGCCTCACCGTGGTCTTCATCCCCACGGGCTGCAGGGGAATCTCTGCTCCGGCGCCTGGAGCATCTCCTCCCCCTCCTTCTGCACTCACCTGGGGGGCTGCAGGACTGGTGCTCTCACACCTTCTCACTCCTCTCTCCAGCTGCTGGGTTTTTTTAAGCAGGGTTTTCACCCTTTCTTAAATCTGTTCTGCCCGAGGCACTACCACCGTCGCTGATGGGCTCAGCCTTGGCCAGCGGCGGGTCCGTCTTGGAGCCGGCTGGTATTGGCTTTTTTGGACATGGGGGAAGCTTCCGGCAGCTTCTCACAGAAGCCACCCCTGTAGCCCCCAGGCTACCAAAACCTTGTCAAGTGAACCCAATACAGGCTAGATGAATTATGCAATTTTCAGGAAATCAGAAACAGAGAGAAGACGTTGCTGATGACAGCTGTGATCTGTGAACTGTCTGATAATGAACGAATGTAAAAATTAGTTTCCATACCATTATTTTTCATCTGCAAGTTTACTTTTAGTTCAGTAGGAAGCACTAGAAGTACACAAGTAAGTATCACAGTATCACACCGCCGTACTGTGACTTTTTATTTCTTATATATGCTAGTATGGGAGAAGTTAAGTTTCAGGTTAGGATTTCTGAGAAAATTTGATAAGCCTTCACAAAAAGAGCTTGGGTTTTTTTTTCGGTTTTTTTTTTCCCTTTTTTTTTTTTTTTTTAATATAGACCATCTCAGGAGCTGAAATTGCTGCTAATGTGCAAAGCAGAGATGCATGTATTTATTTAAATATATAATTATTCAAAAAAAGATTTGAGTTTCCACTGCAATATCCAAACACCATCACAACAGTTTTGCTGTCAGAGTTCCATGGAGAAGGCTACAGCTGTTTTCTCTAATAGCAATTATATGAATATTACATATTATGCATTTTGACATAATTATATGAAAAATTGACCTAGATTAAAATCACACAGGAATTGGTATAAGGCTATTCTCAGCACCTGTACAGACTAAATAGAGACATTTGTAAAAGTAATCATTAAATCCACCGCCACATCCAGCCTCCCTGCAAATAGTTAATTTGTGCAATTTAATTCACCTAATATAGTATATTTTAAAACATATTTTCTTTCTAAAACAGAGTACAATCTCCATTTGCAAGGAATATTTTGTTTCTTCTGGGAGAAATTCCTACAAGCTCTCAGATCAGCTCATAACAGTGAAGAAATTAGGAGAAAATGAGACTCTACTGTTGAAGGAACTGTGTGGCACCATTCAGTATGCTGACTTCCTAGATCTCTCATGTCTGTGACTGCTGTGTGAGTATCATGCAGAACAACATCAAATTCCTACCACTGCGTATTAATGACAACCTGTAATCACAGATAAATACAGAAAATAAAAACAACTATATTATATTTTAGTACTACTATTAAATTTGAGTGAATATGTTACTGAAGATTATATACCAAATAAATACCTCAAAATTGCTGTTTATTAAATATTTCTGAGATTCTGTTTTATCCTAAACATTTAATTGTGCCAGTCTATCAGCAGTTGGATTGAACCCATTGATGTTTTGATATCTGCAAAAAAAGATGCTTCTACCTGAGATACTATCTAAAGTTTCTTCACAGTCAATTAGGAAAAAAACAATGGCTTTTAGGGCATATATGACTTATTTTAGACCTTTACTTTAGAAAAAGATTTTTTTTTAAATTCCAGGTTGTCACAGATGGAATGGCATCACTTGACTTGTAAGAGCAAAGTAGCAAAATGTTTATTGATACAAAACAGCGATTTAAAAAAGTTTGATAGTAAATGCAACAGTGGTTTAACAAGATTTGATGGCAAGGCTCGCTTAATATCCTCCATGCAGGAGGTGCTAAACAGGCCACTGTTTATGAAGTAAGTTAATTGACTCATAGTCATATTTACGTATCGACTACAGATGTTAGTTTCTTCCAAATTTGGCCTGAGTTAGACATAGACCAGCACTGTGGTTAGGTGGACACGTTGCTCAAATTAGCCCTTGACTATTGTGTTGTTAACTGTCTCCTCCAAATCCGCTTTGAGCTGGATGCAGCCATCACCACCAGGTGCATTCATTATGACCGCCACTGGTGGTTATCACTTGAGCAGGGTTATGGGAAATACAAGCCAGGTTGGGGGGCAGGGGGGGTGGAGAGTGGAAAGCACACCGCGCCACACAGATATCAAAAATTATGTCAGACAAATGGTATTTCATCTATAACAGTATTTAATCTATAATTCCTTGCACTCAGAATTTCAAATATATGCTTGTGTTTAACTTAAAAAAAAAAAAAAAACAAAGCAAAACAACAAAATCAAATTAAACAGTTATGTTTCCCTAAAAATATATAATCCAGCCACTTGAAGAGTGTCAGTGATATTTTAAAGCAAGTTAGAACCATATCTCTTGGACATGGAACATCCATTTCAACAGATTCTGCTAGGGCACTAATCAGTCCTTAATTTAGTAAGCAAAAGAGTTAAATGTTTGTTGGAAAAGACCTTTACCCTGAAAAGAGTTGATATTAATAATTTTGTGGTTTACTTCCACTGGAATTCTGGAGCTCAAGTGGACAGTTGGAAAGACTTGGATGCCTATGAACAGCATAAACTGAAACCAGTAAACTCCAGAAGCTATCCTAGCTGTTAGAAAACTACAAGGAAACCTGCAGGTGCTCTTAAAATAGAAATTAAAATTAGGTGATTAAGATTTCATAAAAAGGTACCTATCTCAATTCCAATTTACCACTGTACAATCTCTCAGGTTAGACTCTTCACTCTAGTAAGCCATCAGCTGCCATATTTTTTAGCAGAAAGCACAGTAGTTAACATGCTGATGAAGTTAAATCAAAGGAATGAGAAAGGTTTTTTAAAACCCTCTATTCCAAGTGGCATGTGAGCCCAGATGCACACTATAGGACAGCAAAATCAGTGGATCATGATTGAGAAGTTTAATTTTGTGAGAGGTTTAATGTATAGGGTATGCTCTGAGAGTGGGAGGGGACTTGTCAAGACACTGAAATTAATTTGAAAATTCAGGCTGCAGACCCTGAGAGAAGGAGACACAGGAATGGGGCTGCTTCACAAAAAGAGTGTGAACCCAGTACAGGCCATGCCATCACCAACAGGATGCAGTCCCACAGGGTCTATGCAGGGTGACGCTGATGGCAGCAAAATGGTCCATCAACAGGGTTCGTACAAGACAAAGTAATGAGTCAAGGTTCGCACCCATGCAGGATGTCCAGTCAACAAGCAAGGACTGCAGAAGACAGGCATGGAAGCGGGACTATCTATGTTGGGTATCTAAGGCTCATCTTGAAAGCAGGACTTGAGACAAGGCTACCTGTAAGGCAAATCCCAAGGTCCATTCTGGAGACAGGGCTGAAGACAAGGTGGCGTACAATGTAGGCCTGGATCCATCCAGGAATACCACTCAGGACAGCAGAAGACAGGGCACAGCATACCTGAAACATAGCTCGGGTCAGATCTGAGGGCCTGATCCTGAGCTTAAAAGGCACTCCTGGGCCCCGAGGTAAAAGAGTGGGGGCAGGGGATCCAGCTCAGGCTTGTCACGGCACTGAAAGCCAATTCATGACCTAAGCTTTCTGAAAAGATACAACAGAAGCCTGTATTAGCTTCCAGGGAATAACTACTGAAGTCCTGACACAGGTTTATCTCAGATGTAGGTAAAGAAGCAAAATGTTCCCCTTTTATTCAGATGCTTAGGGCACAAAAATGTATATAGAACAATTTCATTTGCAACCTGTTTCTACTATAGGCATCTTAAAGCTATATTTCCTCCACTATAAGAAATTTCCTAGTCACGAAGATATGGTCAGCTTCAAAGGAGCTTTGGAGGATGTGGAGACGTGCATGCTATTTATTTTCCTGAAATTGCTTTCTATTATTTACTCATACATTCTTCCGAGCAAAAACTAGACTTCTTATCTATGAATACATGACCTAACAATTAGGGTAGAATCATTCTTATACTTTTGCTCTCTCCATTATATCTCTCTGACTAGTCAAAACTTAATTATTCATGCAAATAGAAGGAATTAATATTTTTCAACATATGATTATAGTTGTTTTTACTGCAAAAATTTCTGAGAGCATTTTTGGTGTGCATTGCAACAAAAAGAAACAAGAGTCTGAATGTATGCTAAGTGCACTTCTTTAAAAATTCAGATGAACATTCGTAGAGATTGTTTTGCAAGGGATTCTCTAGAGAAGCTGATTTCAAAGCACATTGAACTTAATAGAATAAAAAAAAGCTTTTTGGATCAGGCCCTACATTCTTTATTTGTTCGTAATGCATTGTTTTCATTACTGCAAAAATGTCACCGAGCAGACAAAGCTAGGAACCCAGCAGTCTGTTGTTCACAGACAAGATTTATATTAACACATGCTAACAGCAAGCAGAAGCTACAAGTGGAATTTGGGACAAGTTATCATCTAGTGCTATGAAACAATATAAGAAACCAAGGACGATTTTTCTTTACCTTGCTCTCCTTCTATTTTATTAAAATATGCAAATGAAGAGTCAGAAGAGTCCTAAAAAAGTTCAATTGCGTGAATATGCACTCTTGCTTGGAAAATCGTCATGCTCATTTTCCTCAGCTGTCCATCCTAAAAACACATGACAGCATGCCCTTAAAATCTCAGGTTGAGATGTGTTTGAATTATGAGCTCAGATTATTAGTTGAAATCTTCTCTTTTTCCTTTTACATTCCGAGTCTTCATTAAAAAGCACTTTCCAAAATAAAGATTCAGAATCTGGTGGTGTCCCTGGCATTCACAAAGGACTTTCCTGTTAGTCTGTCTCATCCTGAATTCTTAAGCTGAAGACTAAATTGGAGAGACGTTTGTCTTAGGATCACTGGGATTTAACCAAAGTGCACATGTTGATTTTGCTTTGTACTCACACCCAAAATACCTTGCAAAGTCTGGCGAGATCCCAAGAATGGGATGCAGCTGTCATTATAAGATTTGTCCTTTATTTTTTTGACAAAAACCATCTATATATTTTCACAATATCCTGTTTGCTTTCAAGAACCTGAAACAAAGTATTCTTTTTCTACTAAAATAATGTTAGAACAATTTTTGAAGAATTCAGCATGGATTGCTATAAAGACATCCAAATTCTAAGGTACAGTTCTTTCCAGAAGATGTGCTATTGCTATGACACCTCTGGGAAAGAATTGTTCCAGCCTTGAAAAAAAAAAGTGAATTTACTTGCTTGTGCATATTAGTTAAATTGCATATGGTCACTTCAGTATTTGTCTCTTACAAATAAATCTATTGCTTACAAATAAATTTGTTGCTTCTTGTGACTGAAAAAGGACCCATAATCCTCCACATCTAGTGCACACAATAAGTTTCTTCTTTCATTCATGAATTAACATTGGACTGGATGTTTATGTTGATATTTTAGAGCCACTAAATGCATTTTTAAAAAATCATAATTGAAATGAGCACTACTTTTGCTATTGTCTACTACTCTCTCAGAGGCTTATATTGGACAGCTTACAGTGTTTAAACTCTATTTAACAACATACTATTCCTGTTGGCACATGGCCAGTACTGTTAATTGGGTAAAGATGTATCTAATTTCCTAATGCACTGTATTGGACAGCAGACTAGATTTCTTTTTCTACTGAAGGACATGGACAATAGGTCTGGAGCACCTAAAATTTGGTGCAGCAAAAGAAAAATTCATACTACCCATTCCCACTAGCTTTCCATAATGGGATGTTACAAATACGAGTGTTGAAACACAGGTGTCAAAGGACTGAGAGCAGCCACACAACTGGAATCGGCTACCAGCAAAGAGAACTTATGGTGGATGAACTATGGCCAGGCAGTTTCCATCTGTGGTGCCTAATAAAAGTAAATGGTAGTCAAGAGGCATCCTTGTACTGTTGTCACTTATTATCTGGAATAAAGATGAACATAATATGGATTCAGGTATAGAAATATAAAATATGTTCATATTGTTAAACACTTCCTTATCATTCTTTGCCTTACTTCCTTTTTAAATATAATGTGTTAGTCAAGAGTACTCCATTAATAGCCCTGATCATGAAGATATTTCTCTGTTAATTTCTTTAATCAAATTACTATGCCTATGTATATATAAACTTTCTTTGGATTCAGGATACATGATACCAACAGAAATGTAATGGTGGCTCTGAGGCTTCCTATGAGGAATATAAGAAATTACATATAAAGTAGTCAATAACTATTGATTTACATATCAGTCCAATTCCATTAGAAAAAAATCATTGCTCTTTACTAAACAAAACCTTTTCCAGACTTTTTTTTTCTTAATTATAAATGTATAGGTATTAGACCTCATATATTACCTATCCATGAAGGAGCTCACAGATATGGCAGTTCAGCACAAATGAATGTGTTACTGCTTTAAAACAACAACAACAACAACAACAACCAGGAAGAGGAATACATGTGTATAAATATATGGGGAGAACAGCAAATATTGTATATAACAGGACTGAGTGAAAAAAGAGCTTCTCTGGTTTACTTCTGACAAGGAATTAGCCCAACACTTTCTACAAAAATGTAGGTTGTCTTTCTATGGTACTTGTTTGTGATTCCTACTTAATACAGCACAGGATTAACTTTCTCATGAGCATAATCACCTGGCACACATGCTTCATGGCCTATAGCAAAAGCATCAAAAACTTTTCCACAATAATTTGTATGGTTCTAGTTGTTTTGTCTTACTTAGGATTTGTATAATTTTATATTAAAATTGCTTATAGTTCTTCAACCAATATAGGTACATATAGCACCATCTAGAGATATAAAAGCAAATCTTTTAAATGAAGCACTATCAGGCAACCAGCATACAAGATGACTTTGCAATTTACAATTACTCTTCAAACTATATTTTCAAATGGTAGACTGGAAGAACATCACACATTCCTAACTGAAAGCAAATTACATGTTTAATGTTGAATCCCTGCATGACTTTTTCCAGAAATCCACTGATTGAGCAGCTTCTGACTATAATTTGCATTCTATGGCAAATTATTAAGATAATGAGTAGATTATGCAGTATTTAATGACATTTTTAAAAGCCCCTCATGTTGAATAGAAATATTACATATCCCTTAAATAGTATGTAGTGTAAACACAGAAAATCAGGCTGGTAAGAATTAGCACGTAGTGTTAGTCCACTTAAGAAAGCATTCATGTAAACAGTGCTACTAAGATCTGTAAACATGCACTCAGGCACAGTGGCATTAAAAGTATTTCAGATTCCTCAAAGATTTTGGTGCTTCCCTTTTCTGAAAAAAATGATGTGGTTGAAGACTAGCCAACTTAAATTAAAAGCAAGATTCACAGTTGTCTAATTTTGTTCCGTGAAGAAATCAATCACTTGCATCTTTATAAATCTAAAGCTATGTCTATAGCTACTGTACAGTAATAGTAATTTTGACTCTGTAAGAAATCTGTTTGCTTTATCTTTTACTATAGTCAATGGATAACAGGAAAAGTAAAGATGAGAATATGGATGTTTAAGATTTTTTAATATGTCAGTGAGAGTGAGCACAGATGAACAGTCTATTAATTTTTTTTTCCTCCCTTTAACTGTTAATTTTCTTAAATGATGAGCTACTTCAGCCAGGACATTTCAGAACAACTCTTCACCTGAAAGAAAAGTGAAACAGCTTATAAAAAAAAAAAGGACAAAAAGTATATATAATTATAAAATTTTGCCTTTAGGCTAAGGTGATATTTGAAATCCTACTGCTGTGCCAAAACGTTTTAGCTGTGTTAAATCAGAAAGCAAATCTAAAATAAAATTATTTTTAACCTCATAGTACAGTAGTCTCCAAGTCCCTTCATACTGGTATACAAACAAAACTAAATGCAATGAAATTAGTGACATTATATGAGCGTAAAATGAGCCCACTGAAAGCACCATTAGACCCTAGAGTATTTACAGGAAGAAAATCTATATTAAAATTTGAATAATAATAAAATCTATTAAAATGATTCAATATACTGTAAGAATACTGATAAGAGTTAATGACCGTATTTCTCCAAGTCTACAGCTATCTCCTGTAAGCAACAGATAAAAAAAGAAATTTGCCAGAAGAGCTGAAAAGTGATAGTTGAAGTGTATATGAAGGTCAGATACAGATTACTGATGTTTTAAAATTTATTACTTCAAGACTCTTCTTCTTGTAAAATATGATAGTCTCAGTAATATGTTATTGACACAGAGGCACACAGCACTGCACTGGCAATCAGTGAAGAACAGTGTTTTGGAATGAAAGTTGTTATCATCTTTACTTGATTACATCCAATGTTACTTCAGGCTATATACTTGAAAGTAATTTACTTTCCAATATTTTAATCTTTGACCCTAATTTAATGAGATTACTGGGATTCCCAGGGATAGCTTCCAATCATTAATGTGATCATGGAACTGATTTAGAAAAGGTTGTGAAACATTAAAGGTAAAATTTTACTTATCTAGAACTAGATTCTCTGGTCTTGGTTCAGGTAGTTAGGGACATACCTTTGAGGAAAAAAATTACTAAAATCAATGTAAAAGAGAGCAACAGAATGTGGTTTTACAGGTAGGGTGGTGGTTATTTACTTAGGCTTTTCTCCTAGAAGAAAACAACTCCAAAGAGTGGTTCAGATATTCTTTTAAGATGGGTAGGATGAATAAACTTCTAGAAGAGTCAGTCAGTTCTTCTGTCTTACATTTCCTCTGCTCTCCTCAATCTGTCAAGAAATATAGATCATGTACTTATATTACACACCATGACTGAGGTCAAGTCAAGTACTAGATTAGCCTCCACTAGATTTAATGAAAATTATCTGATATCTCCATTAAGGAAAAATATAGAATCCTGAGGGGTGGTGTGGGGAAATATTCACTATTGCCCTGAAACAAAAAAATGAGTTAGAACAGTAACTATGTATCTATCTTTAGTATCAAAAGCTAACAAAAGTAGACTATTAGCTTTACTAAGGTGACTTGACAACATGCATAGCAAAAACATCTTTAGCTTTGATTCTAAGGTGAATTTTAAATAGAAGGAAAAAAATAACCTTGCAATAGTCCTATTTATTTTTTAAAAATGCAAGCTAAACAGCACTGAAATATGGACTGTGTCTTTTTTGAGCTCTGAAGGTTCATTGCATGCAGTAAACGTTAGTAAGTCTAATTAAAAGGTGCAAAAAGTGTTTTTTCTAATAATCTGTCTTATGATTTTCAAGGATCAAATACAACAAAGAATATAAATAAAAGTTACTCTCTGACCTCCCTTTGGAGCGCAGAAGTGTTGTGTACAGAACATATCAGTATGCAGCTACAGCAGGCCTCATTAGTTTGCCATCTGCCATGGCGGATAGATGCTAAAATGTTGTTATTGCAAGGTTCATTGAGCAGTAAAATTATAATATTTTAAAAAAATGTATTTTAAGTAAAAATCCCTTGAAAGAAAACAGCTGCCAAATGATGACTGAGGCTGTGATCCCATTAAGAAGAAAAGACATCAAACAAATAGAATAAATTTAAAAACAGTTATATCAGCCTTAGCTCCTCGCTCCTGTAAGAATGCTAAGTGGCTATAGAAATGAATGAGGTAACCTTTTCAATAAGGTGGTGTTTTCTACAAGGCAGTATTTAAATGACACTCAAGACAGCATGTTTGATCCTAGTTATTTCTGTTCTAGCACATCTTCATTGGCTAAGAGGTAAATTATTGGAACTGTCACAGAAGTTGTGGTCATGTTTCATTAAAGAAACTTTTCTGGGCTATTTCTGTTTATCATCAGTTCCAGGAGTTTCTACATGAAGAAATGAAAACTAATAACAGCAGGGTGTTTTGTGAGTTTGGATAGTTGTCCAAAAACTGTAAGGGTAGAACTGCAAGGGTGGAAACTCTTTTTAATATAAAAATATAAATCACACTTTTTACTAACAGACCATATTTTTATTCATATGTAAAACATTCATACCCTCTGAGGCCATCTTATCTTTTAAACCAAGGGTAAAAAAAATTCCTTCTAAATGGAAGTTCCAGCTGCATAACGGGGTTTTGTTGGTTTGCCAAAAAGGGACAAATGACATACCGTGGCCACTGAGGTTTTCTAAATGTTGACACATGAACATCAAATTTTCTCAGGCAACCTATCACTAGCATGGATTGGGATAACCCTCAGGAATTTTAGAAGTAGGTTGAAGAGGGTATCTCTTATTATGTTTATGAGAAACCTACCTGGAAAACCTTCCAAAGAGAAGATCCAAGAGAGAAGACAAAAATAAATTTCTCCTGTGCCCTTAAAAATATAGCTAGAAAAAATTATTCTGAGTAATAAGTAGGCTTCATAGTGCACAATGGAAAATAGACTGTGCTGTTTCCCAGCTCAAGGATCTAGAGTTGTTTTGGTTTTTTTCTTCCAGAGGAAAGGGCATAGATTTATTTTGAGCCCAGGTTAACAGAAACAACATTTTGTGTTGTGATTACGTTATCTCTGTATTTCTTTAAAAAAAAACCCAAAATATCCGCCTGACCCTCTGCCCAAAGAAGATCAATGTCTCAATAAAATTAAAAAAAAGTTAAAAATCAGAGTCTGAGAATTACAAGTGATACTCTTGGATAGACAAATATTTAGGATAATTGATAGTCACCACAGTATTAATTTCTTTAGATTTTTAAAGCTATATCTTTTAACTTCGCATGGCTAGGCTCACAAAGGGGTATTTTTACAATTAATAGAAACAGCAAAAACTAGATGATCTCTTCACCTCAGATGTTAGAACACTAACCAGTGCCCAGAAACATTCTTGGCCACTGGAATGCTATCAGCTATGCAGTTAACTTCCAGTTTTCTCTCTCAGATTAGTTTTAGGAAACCATTCCCTTATTGGGCTGTTTTCTCTTTTTTTTTCTTTTTTTTTTTTTTAATATGATATCATATTAAATATTTTGCATGCACAAAAAAAGAAACAGCTCCATTTTATTGTGCCCTATAACACAGATAGTTGCTCCTCTCATTTCAGACTAAAATGCAGTTCCCTAGAGCTTCTTTGATAAAATAAAATATAATCATGTTAAATAAATATAATAAAAAATCTGAATGCTATAGAGTTACCAGAACAGTTTTGATACTGTTTTTTTCATGTATTGTATTTTCAATAAACTGCATTTGCCAAATTATAAAGATCAGTGAAATTAATGTAATAAACTTTTAGTAAAAATATACATTTTTTTCTCTGATATTTATCTCCTAATAAATATATTTTTTAAAAAATCAAATCTTCTCTGCATGCCTCCTTTCTTCCTCTTGTAGTTAACATATGCTGTTAGTGTTCCCTACTATGCTGCTGCAAGATAAAACTACATAAATAGTTTTAGAGTTCTACTAAATTTCTCAGGTGGTTGATGCTTGAGGACATCACAGTATTTTCAGAATATGGTAGAAGCTATTCTAACACTGTGCAGATTTTTTAAGTAGCTTTTGACAGATCTCATACATACCATACATGAAATTGATGTAATCATAAGCATGAAATTTAAAGTTTGATTGTGACCGTTACAAAATTATTCACACGACGTGGATTAAACTAGAATTCAACCAAATTATTGTCTGATACATTTGAATTACTTTATTTTCTCTCTAATGAATTATTTGAAAGTGCTACTTTATATGTTAAACATATTGCATTACAGTTAGATAATCTCTGCATATTGATATATAAAAGTGACATATAAGGAAAGGTAGGGAACAATTTCAGATGTTAGAAACTCTTTTAAGAAAGCATGCTCAAAAACCCTGGCAAAGATAACTTTTTTTTCTACACACACCCCCCACCAGCTTTCAAGAGGATGGTCACAAGATAGACATTTGGGCTGTAATTCATCTCTTTTAGTTTAGGATATAACAAATATCCAGAAATTCCTCCTTCCTCCAAGTATTGAAAGAGTATGGATTAAATCCTTAATTTTAAGACAGGAAACATTGGTTACTATTAATAGCAAACATTATCTATTTTTCCACTGAGATATGCTAAAACTGAAGCTTGAAGAATAACTTGAAACATTCCAGAAAGAAGAAAGAAACTGAAATAAAAGTGCCTGAAAAATAGCGTGTACAATAGATGTCAAGATTTCTACCACATGACATCAAGACACGGTGAATTGATGGGTTAAGACATTTTGGAAGTAGAAAGTACAACTGAAAGACAACTAAGAGGAGTAATTATATTTTACTGTGTTCTGTGTTCTCTTCCTGAAAACAAACACAGCTCAGCAATTCAGGTCCATTGCATTTTTCGATCATAGCTTTGCATTAAGGATATGTCTGTAACCATAATGATAGGTATGGATGGGTAGCAATCAGAGGCAGGATCAAATCTGAAGAGTTCATAATACAACTGTAGCTTGAGCTCCCAATCATAAACCTGAAAAAATTAAACCGCATTTTCCGCACTCAGTGAGCTAATTTTTCACACTAACAAACCAGTTAGTTTGGCAAACACTTTATTTAAGAGTGAAAGGTTTAAATATAGAGTTTAAAGAAGATAAACCAGGGAAAAAGCAATACTTAATTTCTAAAATAAAACAATTTACAGTCCTATATTCTCAGGCAGTGGCTAGGCCAGCCACTCCTTTCCCCTCATGCACTAATATGTCATTCACAGTCTAGGAATGGCAGGTCTTTCTATGTAATGAAACCAAACGAAAGCTACTGCAGGTCTTGTGGTACAGGTTGCTTCCATGTTGCTAGACATTTCTGCTAGCCATGTTTCATTCACTGCTCTGCCAACCATTCCTCACTCCTCCCTCACCCACGAACTCCTGCTGCCATTCTCCATTAGCAACCCCGTTGCTTTGCTAGGCATTTCTCACTTGTTGCTCTCGCTAGGAGCTTTGCTAGAAGCTCATGCTCTACTGCCTATTTTAACCAACCTCCGCAATACTGTTAACAACTCCTGTTAATGTATGGAATGGGCATCATTTACGGTACCAGGATTTCTTGAATCAAAACAGCTGAACTGATTTGTGACAGCTTTTACAGGTTCAGATCTCTGAAAACTGAAATGGAACAGTAGATTAATTAAAAAAATGTTCCAGGTTCACTCCTAATTTTGAGAACATAGTTATAATAAAGTTTTACAAAAATTTAGGATTATTTATTCACCTTCATAGAATAGAACACACCCAATTGCTGAGAAGAGCAGGTGGCACTATAAATGACTGATGGAGAAGACAGAATATTGCTATTGACTTCAGTAGGACTAGTTCTTTTCTACCAATGTTACGTATTAACTAAAAAGATTAATGTTTTCCTCTAGATACTCATCACTGAACAACAAGATGGGCTCAGGGTTCCTAACAGAACTCATCAATACTAAGAAAGAAAATTGAACATGAGTATGATCCGGCCTGCAAGTTGATCTATTCCTGATTTTACAGATACTGTATTTCATGTGTATAATCTGAAAATGGATGAAATAGTAGTTTTTATGATGACTTATACAGAACCTACTAACTATAGTTTTGTGTGACGTAATTGTTATTTATTAGCTAGGTAATTTACAAGACTATGCAATATTAATAGCATAGATCTTATGAGTTACTGTGACAATGTGTCATTATTTACACCAGAAGTAGTGACTTGATGTACTTACACTCACCATAACTGCTCATGGATAATAGTATGAGAGCTTTTAAAAGTAAAATAAATAACAACATGTGTCAAAGTGTACTTCATACTTCTAATGCAGCAACACCTTAGGAATTTAACTATTTCAGTTAAAAGGTGTGTGTAATATAAAATAGAAATTTAATACACAGCAAGCTAAAATATGTAATAATTTCAATGAAAATAGTAATATTCTGAAATATAACCCTCATCACAATTAGAAAGTCACCATAATGTCGCCATAACATTCATAGAAAATAAAGGTCTATCCTAAATCTTATAATGTGATACTGACTAAGAATAGCAAATGTTGCTTTAGTAATTATTTACTATATGTTTGTGGTATTTTCTAAAAAGTAGGACATTGTTGCTCTAAACACAACAAACTTAACAAATACAAAACAAATTATGGTATCTGTCTCAGAGTTTACATTGCAATTTAAAATTAATATTTAAAAAGCATGTTCGAGAGATGAAAGGCTGAGGAGAAATAATGACAGAGCTAAAGCAGACCAACTGCTGATTGACTGTCATGAGTGTTATGAATTCCCTCTAAGTCTGGAATAGAAGCAATCTGTGATAAAGATATGGTAACTGTGGAGTTGGTCTGTACCTTTTTCATTATCATCTATTCTCAACATTCTGCAAGGTAAAATTCTTCTGTCATCATGCTGAAGTTTTGTTGCCAGCAGAATCTTTCCATGATTGGCTACTGTTGCTCAGGGAGAGTAGGACTAAACAAGGTTAATGAAGTATTTAGCAAAACTGATCCATATTGTAAGTAGCCAGAGTCTGCAAAAGACAGTCTCTCTCTGAAGTATCACTGCAGTTTTTTAAAGCACATAAGTACTTGATGGCAGCATGGATTTACATCAGCACTTCCTATATTGTGCAGATCACTTGCCACAGTCAGGTCTTCACAGATGAGCAGCCATCATTTTCAGAGTGTAACAGAATTCAACCCTTATCACTGTCTATGGTACAAGATGTAAACACATGTATGCATGAACAGTAGACTATTCTCAAACTCCTACTCAAGGATATCAGGTTTTAAAAGAGTTGTTTGTCTATCCTCTTTGCAATCCATCATAGCATCATACTGAATGAAACTAGACAAAAAATTACACTTGACTACAGCAAACTCCAGATACATGATGAACTCTCCATAGTTCCAGAAAAATGGAGAAGAAAATATATATTGCTATACTTGAACAAACCGACACTCTTCATAAAGCTTTTTTGTCACTAATGATGAAGAAGTGGCAGGAAAGTTAACACCTATAAAAAAACCAGTTTCTTACAACAACATGTAATTTTGCTAAGTTTAGTTTCTGCATAAGTATCAACAGGCACTTCAGTCTTAGCTTGTCCTATTCCCTTTTTAAACCCTGATACCTGCTTTGACATCTTTCCACTTCACTGGAAGAAGAGTTTCAGACAGATATAGTTTCTCCATCTTTCCAATCTTGCAGTTCTGAAGAACCTTTATAATTGACTCTGATGCTGTAAGGTAAATAAATATACATCCTTTTGTGCAACGGCAGGGGAGGGCAAGGAAAAAGGGAGAACGGATGGGGTGGAAGCTTCTTAATTGCAAACCCTGCCAACAAATATTTTATTTTTGATTGAATGGTAAATGTGCAATAGCAGCAAGGCAAAGTTTGAAATGAAAGGTCATATCTTTCATTAGTCTAACTGACATGGCTTCCAAAAAACATCTAGGCTTCCCAGCCTACTAGCTCTTCCAGGTCTGATATAAAGGCCGCAACCTTTAAACTAAATACTGGGGAAAAAAACCCTGTACATTATTATTGTCTTTCTGATTCATGGGACCATATGAAATTTTCCTTTTATGCCTCAGCAGTTTTTAATTTTGCTCTTTCAATTTCCTAAATTGTATTTAGTATCACCATGCTTCATATTGTTTACTGTGCATATTCCCTCTGTTAACTACTTAGTTTTGTAATTTGTTCTTGTTTTTCATTATTCCTGTTTTGCTTGTGGCAACCTTGGAAAAGTCATGCCACTTCCTGATATTCTGTCACTGTCTCATAATGGGTTGCTTTTGTCATTATCACTTCTGAAATTTAGAAATGAAATCAAAATATGTGGTGCTGTGTTTCTCATATGTGTGTATATATATATATCTCTCTAGCATGTCTCCGTTATATTCTTCACTGAAAATCTAATTTTTTAGGAGGCATGTGCCAAAGATAACACTAAGTGTGTATCATAATCCCAGAATTCAAATCCAGAAGTAGAGGTTCCTGTCACAGCCCATACAAACCATTTGCAGAATCTGTTGCAAAATGCTATGGCATTACCAGGCCATATTCCTTTACGTTTAGGTTCCAGAAATCATCTTTGTCCTGAATGTGTTTAGTGTTCTCATTTTACACCTCTGTTCTTTTTACTTTTTAACACAACTTAGTTTTTTATATGGTTATCAAAGAAAATATGTTCTTAATAAAGACCAAAAAAATAGTCTGATAGTTATTTTGTCCATTAAAGAATACATGTATCACATGAGACTAAAAACAAAGAGTTCCCATAATGAAATTCAGATTTCGATCTAAACATAAAGAAGAAGAGGAATAGATAAGGTAATTTTTTTAATTTTTGTTTTTTACATCATTTTAGCAAACTAACTGTTTGGATACATGGTGGGCTAAGATGAAATTTTTTTGTAAATGTTGATCCTTACACAACAGAAATGCTGTACTTACAGGAAAATAAGAAAATAAAATTAAGCAAACTGAGTTATAAAGTGCACAAAGGAGAAAAAAAAAAGAACATCTCAGATGCCTCTATACAGTTGTTTTATGTACTGTGTGCCCAGCCTTTAATGATGGCCACTGTACAGACATAAATGGGTGAAACAAAGCTAACTAGTTAACACACACAATCCCAGAATCTGTATAGTTTATAATTAAAATAAAGGAAAAAAATAATGAGATAATCAAAATGAAAAATGCCACCAAATAAATTATTTCAGTCAAACAAGAGACTGAAACACCTACATATTATAAATGAGCTAACCAGGATATAATGTGTAGCAGCTGGCCTTGTACCCAAATATAAGTATACTGAAATAGTGTAACTAACTATAGTACATAAGTATTTTGCAATACTGTGAATGGCATAGGCAGACACAATCTAAACACATTTTTTTATGAGTATATGAGATGTGAAAAGGCATGTGTAGCTGCACATAGGAGGTGTCCAAGTGACAGAAAAACAGTAAGTTGCTAGACAGAAGACAACATAAGCACAGGGGAGTGTAAGTATACAGAATATCACAGGCAAAACCAAAAGCAAGGTAAGCAGTATCAGGAGCACAGAAGAACCCATCTTTTGGAGAGAGGGACAATAGCATAAAAATGTCAAGCATACAAAAAAAATTTGGACAAGAAAGGTGGCAAGCCTGCTTCAATTCCGACTTCTTGTGTCAAAGAACTTTCAAGCCTGATCACCTTGACTTCTGCAACTAAAGAATCACCATAGACCAGAGCCATTAGTGCTTGCTATACAGCTATACAGAAGTGTGACATTAATGAATGAATTTAGTAAAGGTTCGTTTAAAAGTTTAAAACTGGTCTGATATGTCAGTTTTCTAAACACTCCCATCACAGTCATCTCTAATGCCTTAACTGTAATTTAGAGAGAGAGACAAAGAGACACACATTCAGTTATAGCACATTGATATAGAAACCTTAATTTAGCCCTTTGGACCTAATTTTCTGGAGGTAGTCACCTAAGTTTGTATTATGAATTGCAATATACATATTTTTTCAAAGCTCCCACTAACTTCAGCAAGGGGTTTCTCAGAAAAGTCTGGTGCTACCATTTAGCAATCAAATTTTAAAATGCTAGGTTTTGTTTCTGTTTATGTAACCATGAACTTCAGGTTGCATTCCAAGGCAGACACAGTTTTTCTTAAGATCTAATGGTTTAAGAAGGTGCATCCATATACAATCACAGTTCTACTAGTGACATTCAAGTTTTTGCCAAGTCTATTATTTTGTATCATGTTATGTCAGAATGCTTTTAAAGAGCTGCCTAGAAAGGCTGAATTTAACTCACTTCATGAGGCTGACCATCATGATTTTCAAGAAAGCTGAAGGAGGGAATGGTGCTATAGCTTATCTTGTAAAGATTTTCTATATGTTGTAAAGATTTTCTATGTATTTCTTCCTTAATTGTTTCTTTCTGGAGAACAGTGTTTGTTCCTGGGCTTTGTGAGAAATAGCATCTGTAAAACATGCTCAAAGCCCTTGAGAGCCCTCTCAAAGCCCTTCACTTAAGGCAATGTATTTTGTGCATAATCTTGTTTATGAAAGCATCAGATACCAAGAATTAAAACCAAAACATTAAAATTCATAAATCAACTTATGAATGAAAATTATGACCATAGAGTAATACATAGCTGATATCCACATCATTATTAAAAGAGATACGATAATTATACTAGTATTTGAAAGTAACAAATATGTTATAACTTTTAATCTTTGATTATCAGATTTTTTCTTTTTTTCATTTCAGTTCGTGTTTAGAATTGAAGAGGGCTATACGTAAGGAGCAACTGATAGCAAGTTTATTTATAGGTATGTTTCATGTTTCAGCCACAAAACTGGTCATTTGTGTCCTATTGGTGAAACTACCAATCTAATGAGTTCCACAGGTAGAGTCCTATTGACTCAAAGACACTTGGAAATGGCAATTTCTCAATTAATAAATGACTATGCAGAGCATCTTGATTTGAATAAGGCCACAAAATTCAAGCCCTTTTATCTACAAAGTATCCAGTCACATTGTTTTGTTCTAGAGTAAGTAATTACAGTATAAACCAGCATCTGTCTTACTTGACTGAGTGTAATTAAAATGAAAATGCATACTTCTTTTTATTTTTCCTTTTTTATGAAGAACTGTATCATTTGCTGCTTGAAAATTTTATTTCTCTCTTCTAGGTAAATTTATTCAGAAAATAAAATATCAAAATATTCCTGAACAGTCAAGGGGGGTGGTATTTTTAGGAATTCCTTTTTCAATCTGGAGTTTAGTATTAGTTTATGTGTCCTTGATTGTTAGGCTTTGTTTGCAAGTGCCAAACATAGCGAGGCTGCTAAGAAGCATCTCAGCTTTCAACTGATCTTGTCCATTTTTGTCCTCTGCAGTATTATGCTCTTGCAGCTGTATGTCGTGTTACCTATTGCTAGGCTGTTAAAATAGCTATGTTCTTGAATAAGCATAAGAGGCAGAAATAAAAATGTTTGCACAACTTGTGTTCTGGTGAATCAGAGTTCGTCATTCTCAGCAGGGAACAACAGATATTCATTTAACAAAGACTCATTATCTCTTTCTTCTATGACACTCAAAGATTCAATCCACAAACAGACCAAATGTCACGTTTAGCACTACTGCTTACTATAAACAGTTCAGTAAAGTGATTTTTTAAAAACGTTTTGCTCATTGACACTTTACTCTGTTTTTGTAGATTAAAGGAAGCTAAGAAGGATAAGTGTTTAAAATAATAGCTATTCATTATTCTGTCAAAGCATGTATTATTTCTAAGAAAATCAAAAAAGCCAATTCAGTACTGTTGTTACATGATGCAGCACACCAGTTTCATGTATGCGGAATAGCAAAGAGGACATCTCATCTTTCAAAAGCTAAATAAATATTTAAATCAGATCAATATTCAGAGAAGAGCAGCCTCTTCAGTTATCATTCTAACCAAAGATTACATTCCTAATAAGTACACCTCCTTCTGTTTAGTATTCATGTGAGTTGCTGCATTTTATCTGTTAACACTTCTTGTTCAGTTTCACTCTGTTTTCTTGTTCTTGTTTTTGTTAACCTGGAAAGTCCAGGGACTATTGCTATATGTGCTCACACGTTTTAAAATATGAAGCTCAATCATTCTTTCCTTCACTATTGCTACTTACCTATATCAAATTGTGTCACCTTAGGTGTCCCTTGTATGGCATAAGCACAACATTTCTACCTCTGCTAAAACTATCTGGCTGGTAGCAGGCTGACTAGACCATTGATGCCGAAGCCTCCATCCCTTCCTACTCAGGCTTTGTGTCATAGCTCTTCCGAATCCATGCCAAAGCCAGTGCCCATGTTACATTCAATCTGCTGCCTTTTTTTCCACAACTTCATGAAAATCCCTGAACCAGTACTTAGACATCAGTAGCAAGTGACTTAAGGACCTTCAGTATTTTGTTCTACAAGGCTTGAAATTTGTCTGTGTTCCACTTAGTTCACATTAAGTGAAAGTTCCACAAATGAAACAAATGGAAAATGAGAAATGAATCTGCTCTGGAAGTAGAAGTTCTGCAACATGCAGAGATGGGAATTTGTTGCAACTGTAACATTTTATTGCAAGGGTAAGCAAAGTCAGGATAAGAGGTTCTAAAAAAAATAGTGTGGATAAGCAAACTTCAGTAGTAATATATTTTTGTGATAGATAAGGAAACAAAAACAATTATTTAGATACTTCAGAGGAAAAGTGAAGATAAAAGAAAAGGTAAGGGCTCTAATTATCAGAAAGGAAATACACTGGAGGGGAAAAAAGTAGAATTTCTAAGTACTTGCTCTGCTTCAGTTCACTCAAAAGGACTCTTGTGTAAAATGATTAATTATGCTGGGACTAGATGAACAACATAAGAGAAGAGACAGCAACACTGTTAAAGAGCAAATGAGAAAATACCTGGACCAAATTAATGTTTTGAATCAGTAGGGCCAGATTAAATCCATCCGAGAGTGCTAAAGGAATTAGCCAATGAACTTTCATACCCAATGGCAAATGATTTTACAGAACTCCAGGGAAATCCTAGAACTGCAGATTAGTAACTTGACATCAGTTATAGGAAAAATATCAGCTAAACAAAGACGTAGAATGCATAAAAGTAACTATTATAAGTGCTAGAATGATGTTTAAGGCACAGAGGAAAACAAATGTTAGAGTTCAAAAAGAGCTTATGTATTAGACAGAAGAAATGTCATAAATATCTCTCTTGCCTAATAAACTTATTTACTAGAATAATTCAGGATACTGTTGTAAAACACAGCCAGTGGAAAACAAAAATGTATATTCCCACAACCCATTAAAACCAGGTAACATCTATGCCAAATATTACCAAAATAGTTCAGAAAGCAGAAAAAAAAAAAGATGATCACTCATTAAGTATTTTAAATATGTCATAGTTCTAATAATCCTTAATAAACCAACACTCAATCCTCAATCCATTAACTACTGCTCTAACTTCAATTGCTCTTTCTTCATAAATAATACCTGTTAAGCTGTAACATTTACATCTCACAATCAGAGGTCAAACTAGAAAACCGATATGAGCATGACTTATTTCTGAGTATAAATACTTTTGAGTTCATACTGCTGGACTCATCTGCAGCCTCTTGAGCATTAGATATAGCTAAACCACCCATGGGGCATAACAAAAATAGATACTCTGTCACTCTCCTCAACAGAAGTCAGTTAATGGTGACAGATAAGTCATCTACAAAAGGCTTTCACCTCCAGTGTTCCCAGAGATCACAATCTCTCTTTCTCTTCCAAATCTATCAGTTCACTCTAGCAAGATTCCCTGTTCTTTGTTATATTAGACCAAAGGTATTTAATTATAGAAAATTCTTATCTGGTATAAATAAAGTATCTGATACCAAAAACATTGATCTGCATAGACAGCCTAATGCATACATAGGAGAAACATTTTCTTTTCAAATAAATTATTGTGGTTCAGTAAGGATTGAACTGGAGGATAACAGCATCGGAGACAGAATCAAATGAATGGCAAGGAAAGCATTGACTTTGACTACTGAATAACAACTACAATCTGTGTCTTTATCAGCAAAGACAGTCTTTAATTTTTCTAAACTTTCTCTCCAGCTTTCACCAGGCAGAAACTGAAAAAAATACCTAATCTTGATTCTTACAGAAACAGTAACTGAGTAGCATGTGATTAAGATGGCAAACAGTGCTATTAACACTTAAAGAATGCAAAAAAACCCTGAACTAATTTATCGTCTAATCTGCTGTGCAATAAAGGACTTAATCTCACATAATTATTCAAAAAGTTCTTTATCTTTAGCCACATGCAATCTTTCAGTTGGTAGGACTGGTTACATTGTGAATGATTTGAGCAAGGAGATCACAAGCTGGCCTACAGTATCTGTTGTATAATTTCCAATGGTGAATAAGTTTTTAGAGCATATAATTTTGTAACTTTCATGGTTAGAAAAAAATTTTTAAATACATTTGAATAAATAATTTGCTGTAAAGAACTAAGCCATTCCCAGTTAAAATACAGCAACTATTGTTAGAATGGAAAAGTGCAACACTGCAATGTTCTTGACCTGCAGGTCAAAGTGACTTCTCTTAGAACAGGAATATCTAAGGAAATAATTAACCATGGGATTATACAGAGGTATGTAGGTACATTGTAGTGTATTCTAATACATTACTGTGACAAACCATGTGTATATAGACACCGATACCTCTGCGCTCACAACGTACTGCCTTAATGGGTGTGTGTATATTGAGTGTGAATGTGACCCTTTTAACACTTAACACTTCTTCACAATTGCTTCTAACACAAAAATCATTATTTACTATAAATTTCTGTAAAAATTAATCATTATAACTTTAAGTAAGAGTGAATTATATTTTAAAATATTTTTTCCCCCTCATTTGCGATTCTTCCACGAAGATACAGTGTTGGTGGGTAGTTATGGTACAGGAAATTACAGATGAACTCTAATATTTGCATAGTCCTTTTTTCTTTTTTTTTCGGTAAACATTTTTAATTTTTTTACAGAAAGAAGTACTTATCAAATGAATTAAGAACCTTCCACATTTCTCACTTTTTCTTGGAATTGCCTAACTAAAAAATTGCTCAGATTGTCACACCTAAAAGGAAAGATATAAATCAGTGTCATTGAACTAGCACAGGTCACATCTTGCCCAGGTTAAAATCAACTAAAATTGTTATTTAGTATATCTGTTGGCTCAAGAAGTAAGAGGCATCTCCTACATTGCTAGGAAGCAACAGGCAAGTGAGGTATGTTCATAGTACATTTTAAAACTACTACATTAAAATCTTTAAAAAGGTGCAAACGTACTCCAAGTAGTAAATTTTCTTACCCAACAGCTTCATTCGTTCAACTGTTTCCACTCCTATGCATGTATACATGATCTAAATTGCTTTTCCCGGCCTTTTTTTCTAACTCACCCCTTATAGCATAACATTTTATCCTCATCAGCTTTTGCCCAATCTCAGTGTTGATCACCTATCATAAAATTTATCATACTGACACAGAAACAATGTAGAAAACCAAAAAATGAAACAAAAACTTACATGGCGTTATGGCTGAAAGGATAGATGACAAAGAGGTTCCATCTGCTTCTCAACAGTATTATGTTGACGCGGAAGTCACGGACCCACCTCACGATCAATATGATCAGGTGAAAGCCAGTTTATTGTTAGAATACA
>JANXJC010000008.1:22536365-22553576 GCA_027564655.1 Leptodon cayanensis
TACCCCTTTGGCCAGTTTGGGTCAGCTGCCCTGGCTGTGTCCTGTGCCAACTTCTTGTGCCCCTCCAGCTTTCTCACCGGCTGGGCTTGAGAAACTGAAAAGTCCTTGACTTTAGACTAAACACTACTGAGCAACAACTGAAAACATCCGTGCGTTATCAACATTCTTCGCATACTGAACCCAAAACACAGCACCGTACCAGCTACTAGGAAGGCAATTAACTCTATCGCAGCTGAAACCAGGACACATTTGCATTGAAGACTATTATGGTCTAATTTTCAGCATGTATATGCAAATACATCTGTGAACACAAAACTGTAATTTGTCATGGTTCATGTTACATACATGTTGAAAAACTATATTCATAGTTAAATAGACCATTTAAAGCAGACCACAGGAAAATTGTTTAGCAACATCTGGCTGAATGGTGTATAAATAGCACTGCCATCATCTTTTATGTCCTCGCATGTGTTTGAAGTGGATGCACAGTCTTTGTTTATATGCTCCTCTAGAAGATGCAGCATCTTGGGACGAAAGATTTTTCACTGCTTAGTCAAGTACCATTGTCAGCAAAGGGCTAAAAGCAAACAGTATAGTGACTTGTGGATTACTCAGATTCTTTTTTAGTAATTGCCAGTAATTGAACAGCTGTTTCCTATGCATACTGAAGTTCAGCCAAAAGGATTTGTCAGGCAAATCAGCTGACAGAATATTGCAGTAGCTGATTCTCAAGGCAAGAAACACAAAAGTGAACTGTGCTGATGTAAATGTTAAGGAAAACACTGGAATAATCTTATCATTATTATGCAGATTCGAGAGAAAAACCCTGATACAGTAATAGCCAAGTTTTGAATGAAGGTGAAATGGCTTGGTTTTTCTCTCAAGCTTTTTCTTCATGGATTTGATGGCTTCCAGAAAAAAATATGTTTACTGCTAATATACAGTAAAAAATACTTTTAAGCTGTTAAGGAGCCAATAATATCAATTCTTGGAAATCTGTACTTACCCAGAAAAACGTTGTTGTGTTCATGGTTTTATTTGCAGTAAATAAGACCCACTTCTGCAACAGAAGAATCGATATTGGTCTTGTGAACGAAATATAAATCTGAGCGACATCAGTATGTAACTGGAGTTACAATGCAATATCTTTGTTTAACTGTCTATGACTATTCCAAAATATGAAAGATATATCTAAATTAAGTATAATTATTAACACAGCAAATGGAACACAATCAATTACAAATTTATTAGAAATTAAAGATCAAATCCAAAACTATATACTAGCATCAAAAATGCTGACGGACCATGGATAGAGGGAATTTAAAAATGGTAAAGCCAACAGAGTCAATAGTTCAATAAAATGGACATGAAAGTGAAGGCACGTAAAATAAAATAATTACTGCCCTGAGGATTTTACGTGATATAGCCACATGAAGAGGCTGGATTGGCTATGTAGCTGAAGAAATTAACTTCAAGTGAAAAAGCTGTCAAGCTATGCAGCAAAGGAAAATAGAGATGGAGTTTGTTAGAGAAGGTGCTTTTAATTATTATTTATGTGACACCTCAGGGATGCAGTAGTTACAACAGATGCCAGATTAAGTCCCCAGATTAAACGTGGGGACTAATTTGTAACCCAAGTTTTACTTCCAGTAATAACAGTTGCAGAAAAAAACCTTCTGTTTTACCACAAGGTCAAGGGAGTAATAAACTGAGGTAGCTTTATTGCCTATGGCTTGGTTTTTTCTTCTTTTTCTGGCAGCATTTCTTCTTCCGATTCCTATTTGCTGTGTTCTGAGGGGGGGGGGGGTTGTTTATTTGGTTGGATGGTTTTTTTGACCTTTTATTCATGTTTGCCAAGACACACAGCAACAGCATTCATTTGAACAGCATTATCCCACCCATGCCCTGCGTTTTTCCTTTTACTCTATTGTTTGGATGAAAGCTGCATCTATAATTATTTAAAATTAATGCACTCAATGCATTAAACTACAACTCCTGTATAAAACATGCTTGATGATAGATTATTATTTTCTTGTATGTATTAAATATTCAGAAATTCATCTGATTAAACATATCTGCTTTGTTATTTGGAGCAAATAAACAAATAAATAAATAAAATTATATCACCAAAGATGAAGCAAATACATTTAAAAATCCAAACAAATCATTGCTTTTCTTTAACCTAACTTGTGTTGTGCTATTAAAAACATATGTATGATAATAAAATACTGTCTAAGTCAAAATAATATCTTTAATCAGTCATATAGCACAAAATGTAAATCCGGAAGTAACACTTAAAAAAGAAATCTAGAAAAGACCTCAAATTATTTTAACTCTGAATCTAATATTCATATAGCTCTGAATGATCTACTTCTGCAATTACATGACTATATGTATTAGGTTTGCATGACAAGGTTTTGGTAGCGGGGGGGTTACAGGGGTGGCTTCTGTGAGAAGCTGCCGGAAGCTTCCCCCATGTCCAAAAAAGCCAATGCCAGTCGGATCCAAGACGGACCCGCCGCTGGCCAAGGCCGAGCCCATCAGCGATGGTGGTGGTGCCTCGGGGAGAACAGACTGAAGAAGGAGAAAAACCCAAACCAGCAGCTGGGACAGAGGCGTGAGGACATGTGAGAGCACCAGCCCCACAGCCCCCCAGGTGAGTGCAGGCGGAGGGGAGGAGGTGCTGCAGGCGCCGGAGCAGAGATTCCCCTGCAGCCCGTGGGGAAGACCATGGTGAGGCAGGCTGTCCCCCTGCAGCCCGTGAGGAAGACCATGGTGAGGCAGGCTGTCCCCCTGCAGTCCAGGGAGGTCCACGGGGGAGCAGATCTCCACCTGCAGGATGTCTCTTTGGAGTCTTTCAAGGCATATACACCTTCACTATATACATAAGGAATTTGGACATTTTCTGGGAGCTGGATCCATAGGCTGATACACATCTAGGTTAAATACAGAGAATAGATTAAGTAACTGGTGCTCATCATTTATTTATTTTCTTCTTCAAATTCTGTGATAATTTTACTGTTGTTTATAAATATTTACACAAATAAATAAATAAATAGTTTATTTACCTTCCTTATGGAAATTGTCCTATAGTAACAATGAATTTGTGCATAGCATAGTATCTTGGAACACTAGTATAATAATTTATACTACAAGTTTAATATTATAAAATATTCCTTGTATTTTTGAACATGTTACAGAGAACTATTTGATTTAATTTTAAGACTGCAAAGAGAATTATCCATTAAAATTGTATCCACTGTCTTAGATCAATCCAAGGGTCACAGTTGAACTGTTATACTTCTAACATTTTCATTAACATTTATTTCTATCTTTACTCCTAATCCAAATCCCAGTGATATCTACTGATTTAGGCAGATATTGAATCAAGATAACAAGTCTTAGTTTGGCTATCATTAACTGTAACCAACTTCCCCTGTAAAGACTGATGGGAAGAATTACACGCTTCCCTACCAATTGTTTCAGGTAGGCAAGTTTTGTGTAAATATACCAATTATTTGCTCTGACATTAGTGCATTTGTGGGAAGTTAAGATACCTGGAGGGCTATTCAAAAATCCAAATCACCAAACTACTCTTGGAAGCAGATTTCACAGATCTTTACTGTGCCTTTGAAATTTCAGCTGCCTTTTAATATTCTGGGGTGAGCATTTTATGTGAAATCTCGCAACTATTTACCAACCCAGAACATATTTTCTCGTAGTGATGGGAAAATGTAATACAGCACTGACTGAAGCATTAATGAATAAAAATAATAAAGAAGTTGTGATAGTAAAGGCTGTTTTTAAGAAGTTAGTATTTTGTTATACCTCTTTTTAAACACCTTCACAAGCAGACCTACAGCACTAACTTTCAACAGTATTTGGTATTCTAAACTTGAATTAATTTTAGTATTTAAAAAATCCTGCCTACACTCACTAATTTTAATTTGGTCATCAGACACATATGTACCTAATACCATGAGAAACCCTACAGTATCTTGGTCTGTAATAGCTAGTAGATACAAAATAGTCACAGGAGACTTGGGCATCTTAGGACCAGCAGATAAAGCGAAATAACCTAGGTCATCTCAAATGATGCTAGGTATTTGACATTGAGGCAATTGAACTGACTGCTAGAACTGAAGCTATGTAAATTGTTTTTCATATATTGAAAAAAGAGTGAAATTCTTTATACAACCAACACTCAAAACTAAAATATTCAGCACTTCTGGACCATTTGGCTGGATCTTTATTTTTATAAATGCAAACCAATTTCAGCGATTAATTCAGCAGTAATTTCATTACCCTCTGTATGATCTTTCTTTGGACATCCTTTTTTTTTTTTTTTTTTGGTTTGTTTGAATACCTGACCTTAATTAAACACATTACAAACTTGACTGGAGTACAGGGAATGAGGAGGTCATAGTGAGGGGTAAGGATATGAAGTTGCCTGTAAATATTTACAATATATGCTTTTAGAAAGTGCATACATTCTCAAAGTAGATCCTAGAGGCATAATTAAGAAAATGGGATAAAAATGAGCAGTGAAAAAAATGAATATTAAGTTAAAGCCTCCAAGACAACTATGTTCTATTAGTCTGTTGAACAACAGAATAAATTCTGTAGAAGTGGAGAAATTTTGCAACACTTGAGTCAGTTAAAGTGAGACTGGAGAAAATACTTATGCTATAATTTGGTGAAGGAACTTACTTCTTGACCTAATAAATCTTTCCCCATTTCTAATCTTTGTCTCCATGGAAGGGTAATTATAGTAAATTCCTATATATCATTGTAATTATATTATTCTAAATTGACGTAACAATACATTATTGACTAATTTTATGCACATGCTTTCCTTTATTCTATTAAATAATATGTATTTAGCTTATGTATAAAGTATTTTTTCCTAACACTCTTAGCAAGATTTTGTTGCATCTGCATTTATGTTCTATTTGATTATGCAAGATGGACTCACTCCTTGACCCAAGGAAGTTAGGAGGATAATAACAAAGGCATATGCATCAGTTAAGATTGTGTTGGAATTAAATATTCTGTTAGTCAATAGGACAAACACTATAAAGTACTGTAGGATGAAATAACTAGTATTTTTATTCTTAGTATCACTGTTCATTATTCTAATGTGAAAAACAGATAAAAAGTTCAAATTACAGTGCAAATTACTAAATCTAGAAAAATATTATAGATCTATGTTTAACAGATGTACATATGCATTACTTTTTTAAAGCTGGAGCATGCATATGTGTGCCCAATATCAGTTTTGAATATACAGGTAATTATTTCCATAGTCTCATTTCAGTACTAATGAGATTATTTATTTCTATCTTATCAGAATTAAATTTTAAGGCCTTCTTTCAAAAACTGCCTTGAAAGGCAATGACCTGGAGCTAAACAAATGGTTTTTATATCTCTGAAATAGTTGTGAAGTCTGAGTATCACATGGTACAACATCTGGTACCTCATATTCAGGATTGCATACGATTTACCTGCTTTTCTAACACAGACTCTTTTTTACATAGAATATTTGTTTTAAAAACAACAAAAAACATGTGGTTTTATTTCCTTTCTGGTTCCCATTTTTTTCTTTAAGCCTGAAATGCTTATGGTTTTGATTAATCATATGGTTTTGATTAATCAAGTTGTTTCACTTAGCTATTTATAAGGGTCAGCTTGCAAACCATTTATTTACAGTAATACATTGTTACTGACTTGAATATTTCTATCGAGTATAGTGGGTCTCTTGAGGTGAAGAACAGTATAGCACTGGGAGTAAAGGATAGCTGGTATTTAAATTAGCCTTTGTGGGTGTTGCAGCTTAATGATCGTGCTCTTTACCAATGGCTTGTATTAATGAATTTTGAAGCCAACAGCAAGTGTCCCACTGACTTCATCAGTCAGGGTACTTATTAGGCCTTAAACATTTAAACCACAATCTCTCTCTCAAAACACAGAGGTTACTTCTCAGCTTCACATTATTGTGGTTTGTGGTAAGCAGTCATATGCTAGCTATCCTTTGGCTTTCAAAACTATACTCAGAAGTGAATATTCTATTACCCAAATCTATGTCAAAAAGCTTGCTATTACAGGAAGAAAAGTGCGGTACAATTATTACTGAAAGTATGTCTCGTAGTAATAATTTTACTCTTGTACCACAACAGCCTGTATGAATAGGTTAAACTTTGAGCCTTGTTCACAATTGCATTCCTAATCACTTCTCTTTTCCAAAGCTTTCAGCATATTTAAGGTTTCCTTTTTTCCTTAAACTCATTTTCTACCATAATGCTGGAAAGATACATCTGTATGATCTCTCCTTTCTTCCTGGAAGAATATCCTTATTGTATTCTCACACTGCTGCATTTACTTCTTCTGTTTTTCTTCTGGATAACTTAAATTTATAGGAAAGTTGACCAGGATTTTACTCTTTCATGGTTTAACTAATACTTTGTATTCATTACCTTTTGCTTCCTTTTATACACTTCCTTTTTCACAGTATTACACAATGGTTGAGGTGGAAAGGAACCTCTGGAGATCATCCGGTCCAACCCCCCCTGCTCAGGTAGGGCCATCTAGAGCCAGTTGCCCAGGACCATGTCCAGATGGCTCTTGAATTTTTCCATGAGTGGAGAGTTTACAACATCTCTGGGCAACCTGTGCCAGTGCTCAGTCACCCTCACAGGAAAAAAGTGTTTCCTGATGTTCAGATGGAACCTCCCACTTTTCAGTTTGTGCCCATTGCCTCTGGTCCTGTCACTGGGAACCACTGAAAAGAGCCTGGCCACATCTTCTCTGCACCCTCCCTTCAGGTATTTATATACGTTCATAAGATACCCCCTGAGCCTTCTCTTCCCAGCTCTCTCAGCCTTTCCTCACACGTAAGGTGCCTCAGTCCCTTAATCATCCTTGTCACCCTTCGTTGGACTCTCTCCAGTATGTCCATGTTTCTTTTGTGCTGGGGAGCCCAGAACTGGACACAATACTCCAGGCGTGGCCTCACCGGTGCTGAATAAAAAGGGAAGGATCACCTCCCTCAACCTGCTGGCAATACTTTGTCTAATGCAGCCAAGGATATCATTAGCCTTCCTTGTGGCAAGAGCACATTGCTGGCTCAGGTTCAGCTTTGTGTCCACCAAGATCATCATGTCCTTTTCTGCCGGGCTGCTTTCCAGCTGCATGGCCCCCAGCATACATTGGTGTACGGGGTTGCTCTTCTCCAGGTGCAGGACTTTGTACTTCTCCTTGTTGGACTTCATGAGGTTCCTGTTGGAACACGCTTATTCCCTCCAGTCATTCCTGTTTCTCCTTTCTTAATGACTTTTTTCCATTGTTGCAAGTCCTACACAAGTGGAAAAGATAAAAAGAAGCAAACAGTACTGGAAAATTATAAATTAAGCTGTATCACAGGGAACCTAGAAGATAAGTGGATGCAGATGTACATAAAGACAAAGCAGGATGTTGTTAAAAGCCCTTAGAGAATTCTGAAAATTGAAAGAATCAGTGAAAGTTGTACCAAAATTCTGTGGAAGAGATGAAGGAAGTTAATAATTGTGTACTGTTCTGTAGGAAAAGATGACAGCCTATTCTGAATGTTCAGTGAGTGACAGTTTGCTCCATCTTCCTTCTTCAATAGTACTAGGGGGTTTTTCACTAGCACAATTCATATGCAAAAGTGGAAGACATCTCGCAGCAAACACGGCCTTTTTCTTATCATCTCTGTATTATGCCTTTGGGAAAATAACAAAGGAAAATCTACAGGAAACAGGATTATACTGTTCTAAATTCTAGTATCATATAGATATGAACATATGTATAAAAATGTCAATCCATACAAATGTTTTCACAATGTTCAGAAGAGATGGTTACAGATTGAGTTTTCTCTTTTTCTTTCAATCTTTGTGGCCTGCCTCATAATTCAAATTAATAGTTTCAAATGCAATGGTTGATCTATTAAATCCTAATGTTCTCCAAAACTTTAAGGGTATAAACAGTGTTGCTAAATCCTGAACCACTGCTTCTTCAAGCTCTGAGATTATTTTGATAGATATAGGTTTTGGATGGCTTTTCACATTCTCTGTTGCAGATACAATTATATCTTAGCTCATATAAAGTATTTAAGGAATTCATATGTTGAAATGTGTAACAAGATAATAGATAATTTTATTTAAAATGATTGTCTTAAATCACAGTTTATCCTGGTGGATATAAAAATACGATGAGGAAAACCTGCTGAGAAAATTTACTTGATAATTAAACATAATGGAAGGATATTAATGAAAGAAATAATGACAGAACCTAGCTAATTACAGATCAATTCTTAATTAATTATGGATTTGCTACTTATTCTGAGTGGTAGACCAAGAGAGATTACAAGAATTTGTAAAGGTTCAAAAAGTTGTGAAGGATTCCATGAACAGCTTCTGGAGCTTCAATCTGGAATAGCACTGGATACATATATATCAATTTAGTCATTAGGGCCAGGCTCAAATTTAAGCATTAGCCCATAACCGTTTCTATCATAATTTTTAATTTTGGTTCAGGCCAACTATCACTCTCCCAGATAAAGTTTAAGACATTCATCTGGGGACATTTTCTGCCAGGAACTGTTTCCAATCAGGCTGTTCCCTGATTAGGCGGTTTTACTGGAGGTAGTGGTGCAATTTTGGCACATGTACGCAGGCTGTAGCATGCCACTTGGCCTTCAGACAGATAATGCTCTGTAGATTGTTAGTTTGTTAATATAGATACAGATTTAGATACTAGAGGGCCCCAAAAAGGAATTTTGTAGCAAGTTCCAAATACTAAACATGGATATGGCATAGCCAACTCTTTAACTGGGGTGAAACCTAGAATGGAGAAAGAATTGTCCCAGACTATGAAAAGTAAGTAGTCGTTCATAGAACCTTCCTGTACCTCTGGCTTTTGTGGCCAGCACACTCACAATCTAAATGCAAGTATGGTTTTTTTGATAGTATGGAAAAGAAGCCAGGATGGGACATACCATTAGAGCAGATGACTATCTCTCTTCCATTTACAAGAATGGAATAGAGGTTGTTGGTTTTCGTGAGGTTTTGGGGGGTTTGTATTTTTCCAAAGTAAAATGTGATTGAAGTTCAATATTTAAAAGGGAAGCACAGAATGAATGGTAAAACGATTTATAAGAAAGTTTCTTCTTAATATCTTTGCCTGTTCTTACCTCAGAAGGACTAGTCAAAATAAGAACTTAGTATCATTTTGACTAGGATATTGTCTTCCAACCTGCAAATATCTAAAAATTTTAAAGTAAGTCTCTGAAATGTTTACCGACAGTTTGAAATTGAAATCTGAGAATACAACTTGCTAACGTGGTATGACAATGAATACATAACAGTATTAATGTCATCTGTGCTGAAACAGTCTTTACCATGCTTCTTTTAAGATACACAAGTAAGGGCTGGGACTTCTAATTGAAAAACCTTGAATACCTTGCTTCTGGGTTTTTTTTTCCATAATTTACTTTTTACATTGTTTGTTATAAAATTAGCAATTTTAAGTGACAATGGATTGATAGTACCAGAAGTATCTTGTAGTCCACAGATAAGCTCCTGAAGTGCAAAAAAAAAAAAAAAAAAAAGGAATTCCCAGAACTGTTCAGCTATTCCAATTTTACAATGACCTAGACAGACCAGCATTCCCTCAGAGAGTAACTCAGTATCTAGGAGACAGTTGTGCTAAAATATATAAGATTTATGCAGTTTGCCACCATCATAAAGGACTGTTTCCAAAAAGAAAACAGCTGAGACAAGCAAGCTGCTTTTATTTATAGGCTAAGCCATAATTTTTCATTATACAAGCAGCATCTTCAATTTATCAGAATATTTGTCTCACATTTATTATTTTAATAATTTCATATATTTACCAGTATTATTTATGTACACAAGCCACATTTATCAGAGGTCCGAGGAGCTGTAAAATCATTCTTTCGCTATGGTGAGCTCTTCAAAGTAAAAGAAAGAAAGAACAAACCCCACCCTAGATCTATTTGCAAATAAGGAAATGAACTATTTTCCTTTTTCCTCAGCAGTATTTATTGCTTTCACTTTCGAATTCTCCATATACCAGCAAATACAATTTCTTCGTTCATAGTCTAATTATCAACAGAGTCCCAGCAGAGAGAAAAATAAATAGTGATGGTAATGCTTTTCATTATATTTGAATATATGGCATGAAAAGATGAGAGTGATAATGAGGTAAGAGAAGCCTGTATGAGCTCTGCATTATAAGAACTGGGAAACTTAAAATGAGAAGTGCTTGAGGAATTATTCCCATATAACAGGACTTCTCAGCAAACATGACTTAGCAGCACAAGAATACAGAAAAGCAAATTTATATTCTCTGAAAATCCCTTTAAAATCTCCTAGCTATTTTTAAAACAGAACTATAGCTTAAAAAGGAAAATTGTGCATCATACGAAAATAATCAGATGTGAAAATTGCTAACAATACAACATAGTTTCAAGAAATTAGAAAACTTTCTGCACAAAAAAATCAAGCATGCTACATTGTTTGCACCAACTAAGAACCAGCAGCACCAAGGGTTTTTGATATTGTTTTTCTTCCAATAGGGAAATAATGGGACAAATGCAATAGACCTCACAGGAGTTTTTACAGAAGTGAAACAACTGAAAATATCTATCATTAATTCAGGCATACTTCTTACTACTACCTACACTTGAATTACCTGCAATGCTGAACACTGTTCAAACTATATGTCTGAAAGGCAGCTGAGAAGGATTTTGAGACACCAAGTTTTGAAATGAGGTATGAAAATCCATTCTATAACATGTGATTCAGATTTTTCTGGAATTTGAGCTGGAATGTTGCAGCTAAAATGTATATTGAAAATAATGTAAATTGATGTCACTGAAGCAATATAATTTCCTGGAGGAGTTCTGGTGTCCTTTCTCACACAGAACATCCTATCTTATCTGTTATTAAGATTTTTTTTAATGAAACTCCTTTTCAGTAAAAATCTAAGTACCAGTTTGAAACAATTTTAAAGGTGATGCTTTGTTTTTTCTTAAGTAATGTGATGCAAGGTTATAAGACATCATGGAAACAGACATTTGGTATAACAAAATAGAATTCATAATGTATTTATATAAAAATACAAAACTTAGGAAACTTTTGAAATATGGAACCATGAGAAGAAACAACATATAAGACAAGATAAACTTTAAAAGTTTTTCCTATATTTCTTTGTGGTTTTGTGGAGAAAGATATCAAAGTTATTTACTAGAACTTTACTGGTAGGAAAGCAATATTATAAGATAAAAATATTTTTTAAAGTTCATAATTATTTAATTTAATATGTATTTTAGTATATTTACTCCATAATTTCATAATGATACCCTTGGTTTTCTTGCTTTTAAAATGTCTTGCATTTCACTCACTTTACTTCCTCCTCTTTCAGGGGCCATCTCACCTTAAGCCACTGACATCGAGGTCTAGGCATTTCAGGTTATCTAAATTAGCAGCTCTGGTAATGGCAGATCGAAATGTTGCCAGCAAACAAATGGCCATAAATAATATATAAAGGATGAAAGCCCTCCTCTTTTATTGCTGTAGCCTGCAGTACATCTCCAGGCAATCCATCCATTTACCAGCTAGAAAGTACATTTCAGTTCTCCCACATTAACCTGAAGAACAGAGAGCTCATCTGAGAAATTCTCAAGCTTCCTTCTAGACAATAAGTCAACAAATTCTCCATTCACCCTGAGAAATCAATTATGAATGTTTCCATGCATGAAAGAAAAATAAAGATCTCAGCTTTTATTAAAATATCGAGGATAGGGGAAAGGATTGTAAAAAAAAAAAAAAAGAATTAAAATTCCCATGGCATGACATAAAAATTATGTTTGTCTATGAAGCATTTATTTAACAAAAATGCCCCAAATTTTTTAAATAATCAACATTAAATGCTACAAATTTGTGAGGAAATAGAGAAGAAAACACAGTCCTTACCCTGTCAAAAATTATATGACAAATCAGCATAATCATCTTTAACAGGAAACATAAGTTTTGTTGCTGTCTCAATGCTACCAGACAATCCATAGAGGAGTAAGCCAATAGCCTGGACTTTTCAGGATCTTAAGTTTTCCTAGTTTTAGGGCTGTATTAATATATGTCATATACGCTTACAGCATTATAGAAAAGTACATCTGTTATGCACTGAGACCCAAAGCTGGTTAACTAATTTATTGAGTAAAGGATGGAAATTATAGAAAAGGTTAAAGTAATGTTATGTCCCTCCTGATGCTGGGAACCCTGGTTGTTGCAGCATCAGACAAGCACTTCTTCATGGATCATGGCACACTGTGTGGAGTTCCTATCTGTGCTGAGGTTCACCAGCTCCAAGTTCACTAGTACTCTTACAGGGTGTTGTTTACAATCCAGACTCATTAGTCACTGATAGGAGTCACGTTTACAATGTGGACTTAGCTTTGAATAATCCCTTCGACAATGCATTCCAAAACCCGTATCTTCATAAAGCTACGGTTCCCAAATGGGTGCATATAATATTTCAGGTGGAGAAGACAATGCATTATGCATATAGTTATGACTGAATATACATTTGTGATGTGCTGACCTTGGCAGCTTCCTGCTGCCCACCCAGTCAGTGTCTCACTCCCCCTCCTTGACAGGACAGGAGAAGAAAATAAGATGAAAAAGCCCTTGGGTCAAGATAAAGTCAGGGAGATCACTTAGTAATTACAACCACAGGCAACACAGACTTGACTTGGGGAAAGTTAATTTAATTTATTGCCAATTAAAATAGATTTGGACACTGAGAAACAAAGACAAAACCTAAAACACCTTCGCCCCACTCCCGCTTTTTCCCAAGCTCAACTTCACTCCTTCATTCCCCACTCATCTACCTCCACCTTATCCTGAGAGGTGCAGAGGAGAATGGCAGGTTACAGTCAGTCCATAACAGCTCCTCACTGCTGCTCTTTCCTCCTCATGCTTTTCCCCTGTTCCAGTGTGGATTCTCTCCATGGGCTGCAGTCCCTCAGGAAAAATCTGCTCCTGGGTGGGGTCTTCCATGGTCCACCATTCCTTCTGGGCATATCCACCTGCGCTGCAGTGGTCCTTTCCACAGGCTGCGTTGTGGATATCTGCTCCACTGTGGTTGTCTCCACAGGCTGCAGGGAGATATCTGCTCCACTATGGCCTCTTCCAGGGACTGCAGGGAAATCCCTGCTTTGGCACTGGAGCACCTCTTCCCACTCCTTCTTCTCTCACCTTGGTATTTGCAGGGTTGTTCCTTCCACTTTTTTTCTTCACTCCTCACTGCCTGTCCATCATTTTGCCCTTTCTTCAATGTTCTCCCCAAGGCACCATCATCTCAGCTGACATAGCTACGTCCCCTCCCAGCTTCTTGCACTCCCCCAGCCTACTTCCTAGTGGAGCAACATGAGACGCAGAAAAGACCTTGACCCTGTAAGCACTCTTCAGCAATAACCAAAATATCCATGTGTTATCAACACTGCTTTCAGGACAAATCCAAAACATAGCACCATACAAGCTGTTATAAAGAAAATTAATTCTATATCCCAACCAAAACCAGTACATCTGGCTTAGCATATGTGGAGATGTATCATTTCCACTTTACACCATCTTGCATTTTCCCAACCTTATAGGTGGTCTTTGGACAGCCATTGCAGGACAAGTAATCTGACAATAAGAGCAATGCCTTCAAGCTCGTGTCACCTGTTCAGCTTCCATCAGTGTCAAATATTCAGATAAAAGTAGAATTTCAAAAGGGGTGCAATTTTGAGTCAGTGTACAGGTGTTGATACTAGAACCCAAGAGGCATCTGCCTCCTCTCATTGCCAAAGCCTCCAATGGACCTAGTATCATCATAGAATGGTTTGGGTTGGAAGGGATATTAAAGACCCACCCAGTTCCAACCCCCCTGCCATGGGGAGGGACACCTTCCACTAGACCAAGTTGCTCAAAGCCCATCCAACCTGGCCTTGAACACTGCCAGGGATGGGATATCCACAACTTCTCTAGGCAACCTGTTCCAGTGCCTCACCATCCTCACAGTAAAAAACTTCTTCTTTACATCTAATCTAAATCTACCCTCTCCCAGTTTAAAGCCACTACCCCTTGTCCTATCACTGCATGTCCTTGTAAGAAGTCCCTCCCCAACTTTCCTGTAAGCCTCCTTTAGATACTGGAAGGCTGCTATAAGGTATCTCCAGAGCCTTCTCTTCTCCAGGCTGAACAACCCCAACTCTCAGCCTGTCTTCATAGGATAGGTGTTCCAGCCCTCTGATCAACTTTGTGGCCCTCCTCTGGACCTGCTCCAACAGGTCCCTGTCCTTCTTATGTTGGGGGCCCCAGAGGTGAATGCAGTACTCCAGGTGGGGTCTCACCAGGGTGGAGTAGAGGGGGAGAATCACCTCCCTTGACCTTCTGGTCATGCTTCTTTTGATGCTTTCTGGGCTGCGAGGGCACATTACCAGGTCATGTTGAGCTTCTCATCAACCAATACCCCCAAGTCGTTCTCCACAGGGCTGCTCTCAATCCAGTCATTGTCCAGCCTATATTTGTGCTTAGGATTGCCCTGACCCATGTGCAGGACCTTGTGCTTGACCTTATGGAACTACATGATGTTCACACGGGCCCACCTCTCAAGCCTGTCAAGGTCCCTCTGGATGGCATCCCTTCCCTCCAGCACCACACAGCTTGGTGTCATTGGCAAACTTGCTGAGGATACACTCAATCCCACTGTCTATGTTGCTGACAAAGATGTTAAACAGCACCAGTCCCAATACCGACCTCCGAGGAGCACCACTCGTCACTGCTCTCCACTTGGACATTGAGCCATTGACTGCAACTCAGATACTAGGGCTTACAATTCAAAAGCTTTATGGGCCAATCTGGGCCCTAAAGCCACAGCACGTGAGGCAGCCTGTCTAGCTTGTACAAAAGTTGCTTTTTTCCTTTTTCCCCAATTCGAAGTGGGCCTTTTTCCTGCATATATTGTACAAGACCCAAAAGATCTGTGTGAGATGAGGGAGAAATTGTCTCCAATAATCTAGGATTCCAACGAAGTTTTAGACCTAAGTTTTATTTTGGGGGTTCAGCCATATGTAAGATAGTTTGTTTGGCTACTTCAGGCGTCATGGGACGGTGTCCCTGCCATACAGGGCCCTTGTGTCTCTTTTTTGGATTGATCTCCCATCTATGTTTTTGCATGATGTCTACAATATTGCTAAGAGTTTCTCCCACTTCCTGCTCAGTGGGCACAGTAATGATAGTAGCATCCATGTAATGGAAAAATTTACAAGCTAGAGAGATGTTATTGTCCTCCAGATGTTGTGCCACTAGCCTGTGGCAGATAGTAGGGTTATGCAAATACCCCTGAGGCAGGACAGTGAAAGTATATTGTAGTCTTTCCCAAGAAAAGGCAAATTGTTCCTGGGATTCTGCAGTAATAGATATGCTAAAGAAAGCGTGAGCCATATCAGTCACAGCATGCCATGTTCCAGCTTCTATCTCGATGCATTCGAATAGTGTCACAACGTTCAGGACAATTGCAGCCATGGGAGAGGCTGCTTTATTTATTAGCTGGTAATCTACCGTCATGCATCGGGAACCATCTGGCTTCTTTATGGGCCAAATAGGACTATTAAAGGGAGAGTGGTATGCCAGATAATACCCATCTCCAACAATAGTTTAACTATCTATCTGAGTGATTTCAGCATGCCTCCCTGGGTAACTGATACTGTTTCAAGGCTGCTGGGTTTGGAGGTGGCAGTAAAACAACTGGTGCAGTAAAGTACTTAACCCACCAAAATAACCTGAATTCCTAAAGAATATATGCCACCCGGGTAAAGAATGTTTTACCCATCAAAATATCCTCTATTATTTATCTGGGAACTTCAGTCATGCCTACTCAGGCAATAAATCTTAGATATTTTCCCAGTTGTAGGATGAGGTTGGCTCATGGGTTGGCTCTTCAGAACCACCAAATGAATGTATAGCTATAAGGTGACTGTGAGGGTAATGGGAAGAATTCCTGTGAATCTCAGTTACTTCAGACCCTTTATGTTGCTTTTTTATTTCCCCATTCTAATTAATAACTAGTGGGATTTATGATCGATGGTCCTCCTGTCCTACTCCAGCCACCTGGAGCACCTGCAGGTTTGCCATGGCTAATCAATCCTAATGTTGGTTTGGATATTGTTTTCAAAGCACAAGGGAGATTAGGTGCAGAGAAATCTTAGACTGTGTGGGTTTTTCACCTCCTCCCCCTGACTAGCAAGGGGAGCCAATGGTGTTATTAGACCAATACTACGCATCTTTTGATGGCTTCTTTTTCAACTGCTTATATAGGTCCCAATGGTAGGGGATTGGCTTTCCATCAGCTTCCTTTTTAGGTGTACCTGCCTGGAGGAGTGCTAAGAACATTTTCCTATGTGTCACTTTCAGTTTAGGTTTCTATGCATCTATAATGCACATTCTGAGACTTTTCTTTTTGGACTGGTATTTATCCAATTTTCACCATAGGAGGATGGCATCTGCAACAGTTTTTCTTTGGTCCCCTGTAAGACAAAGTGGTGCCCTTTAGTATGAAGAGGATGCCTGTGATCAAATGGGACTGCATACCAGAGATGAATAATTTGGTAACAGGTCTCACAAAGCTGTGGGAATCTATGCCCAGCTTCACAGCCAAAGGTATGCCCAAACTCCTCCACATGCTTCCACGGAACTGATTTATGATCCCAATCAAAATGGGAGGAATACTGTTGGAAAAGACCTTTATGATCATCCAGTTCAATCATAAACCTAATACTGCCAAGTCCACCACTAAACCATGTTCCTAAGTGCCACATCTACACATCTTTTAAATACCTCCAGGGATGGTGACTCAACCACTTCCCCGGGCAGCCTGTGCCAATGCTTGATACCCCTTCCATGAAGAAATTCTTCCTAATATCCAATCTACACCTGCCCTGGTGCAACTTGAGGCTGTTTCTTCTCATCCTATCACATGATACTTGGGAGAAGAGACTGACCCCCACCTCGCTACAGCCTCCTTTCACGTAGTTGTAGAGAGTGATAAGGTGTCCCCTCAGCCTCCTTTTCTCCAGGTTAAACAACCCCAGTTCCCTCAGCTGCTCCCCATCAGACTCGTTCTCTAGAC
>JANXJC010000008.1:22561488-22572358 GCA_027564655.1 Leptodon cayanensis
CTGGCTGTGTCCCCTCCCAATTTCTTGTGCCCCTCCAGCCTTCTTGCTGGCTGGGCATGAGAAGCTGAAAAATCCTTCACTTTAGACTAAATGCTACTTCGCAACAACTGAAACATCCGTGTGTTATCAACATTCTTTGCATACTGATGCCAAAACACAGCACCCTACCAGCTACTAGGAAGACAATTAACTCTATCCCAGCTGAAACCAGGGTGGGTACCTTCAATGGGAAATTCACACTTTTAAGTAGAGTGAAAAGGACTCTGGAAGAGCATATGCCTCCTCATCAGCTGTAGAGGAAATTTGGAAGATCATTAAAATAAATTTAGGCTCCCAACTTAAAGATCACTGAGATATCCAAAGGTATTTGGGATGAATCCAAGCCTTTATGAACACAGACAAAAAATCTTGAGATGCTGGACTCTAGGCTAGGCTAGGCAAAGCAATGCGCAAATGAAAAATGTGGTGTCAAGTCACTCTTCAGAGAATTTCAGGTTCATGATCTATCTGTGAGATATTTTTCATAGTCAGCCGATTTGGAACATCTCATCTTCTTCTCTGTATCTGTATTAATGAACCTGAGACAACTTCTAGGTTCCTAGAGCATGATATATGTGCCAGCCATGTCCCAGCTCTGTAACAGAACAAAGCTCAGGAAACTAACAGTTCCTTTTTGCTACTTACTGGTTTCTACTGAAGGTAAATCTGGACTTTCAGACTGAAAGAGCATGATGATATGTTTTCCTTTTTTGAATATCAACATCTCTCTTTTCCCCACTATCTGTCTTTTCTTTCAAAAAGTTGGTAATAGGAACATTTTGGGGGCGGGGGGTGGAGTGAATGCATGTTTCCTATCTCCAAATACATGAGAATCTGTTTTAGAATGTTCTGATTATTTTCTTTCTGCATTTTTCTATTACTTCTACAGTCTGAGGGGGATAAAGACTTAATTTCACTCCCTTCTTTGCAGAACATTGTTACATTTAAATTCCATTGTAGATCTAGTATGCAAACATTTAATACCCCAATAGATAACTAAAATATCCCAAATAGACTATTTTAAAATGTAAATAATACTGGTACCCAACTATATACTGGGAGGAAAGTTAAAGTCATATTTTAATACTAACTGAAAATAAATCATACATAAACTTTCCCGTGTTCATTGAGAAGATGCTAATCAGAAACAAAAGTAGATGTAGAAACATGAGAAAAAACACCCAGTTTCTCATTTTTTCCTAGTAGGTTGTTCCACTTAAAGAACAGCTTTACTCTGTTACACAGAATATTTTTTTTTCACCAGTGAAATGGGACTAATATTTGGTAATGGCTAAATATTAAATGTTTCAAATTATTATACATAATTAAAAACATGTATAAATCAGTTTAAATGACATCTGAGGTGAAAAATAGGCTATCTTGTCTTCCTTACATTTTTTATAATCTCAGGTACAATATTCTCTTGCTAGTCAGTATTTGTTAACCATTATGTTGTTGCCAAGAAAGTGAAAAGCAAACAAACAATAGCCATAATTTATGTATGGATCTATTACATTTGTGCCCAATTGCTGTAGAGCTGCATAATTTGTGTTCTCTATGCTGGCAAGTTTTGCTAAAAACATTGGTTTGGAGCTGTGTCGATGGCATATAATTGCATCATTGATGAGACTGGCATAGAATAAGGGAAAAACTGTGTTGGCTTGTGTCCTGAAGAGAGAAAAGAATTAAAAAATAAAAGGAGGGGAAAAACAAAAATCAATGTTACTCAAGAGGAAAGAACAAGATGCCCTTTGAATGAGAAGCCAGTTTCCAGCTTCCAAGATGTTATTGTAAAAAATGAACAGAAGAACATGAATACTCTTGGAACAACAAAAACCCCTCACAAACAAAAAAAACCCGCCAAACAACCCCCACAAAATAAAAAATAAACAAACAAACAGGCCCCAAAAGTAACAAAACCCCAGACAACAGTAAATTCCTATTTCTTCTACGGAAAACCATTTCACTTTTTTTCTACAGCTTTTCATTTCTCCTTCATTCCTTCCTTCCTCCTTAGGTGCTTCATTCCTGTCTGCAATACTAGAGCTATAACTCTGCACTCAGACTTATTTTAAAAACTCACATCTTATCTCTTTATATCTCCCTTGGATTGTACCTGTTTTACCTCCATTCCTTTTAGCTTTCCTTCTTCATCCCATGCCATCTTTCTGTTATTAATTTTTTTTTTTTTTTTTTACTTCAAATACTATTTTCACATTGCTTTGGCTTCCCCAAACTTAAATAATAATCTTAATCACCTAACCTCACCACCACTTAATTTCTCCTTGGTGTCATACTTTTCTCTGCTTTAATATTGCTCTAATTGACTTTAGCACAGATAACTCCTTTGGGTAAATTTAGTTGTGAATTTTTAGCTTTCATTCTTTTTGACCTATCTTTTCTATTTAAGATTATTGACACACTCTCCTCTTCAGGAAGATACTAAAGTATCTTGGTTCACCTTTTACCTGTTCAGATATGTAAAATAGCTCCCTTCTGAAAATATATTTTCATAACCCTCCAGAAAGCTTCTAAAAAGACAGACTGCTTCAATGTATTACAAGGTATACTGGATTTTTTTTTTCCTGTGCCTCTATAAAGTAGAGTGTAAATGATCACTTTCTTTTTTTCCCTTACCAGTTAATTGTGATCACTATAAAACCCCATACGAGCATTAAAAACCTGTCTAGGAAGGAAATTTTTCTATTTCTCATTTTTAACAACACAACACAATTGTTGAAAAATTTTCACATAAGCAATATCAAATTGTATTACGTTTCGGTAATAGCATAAGTGCAATCTGTTAATTTTACAGTTAAATATGGATTATATCGTCATAAAATGTAAAAAATTAAAATAAATATGCAGAGGTTCGCAGATTTTATCTGCTCTGATATTTGGAAAAAAAAAAACACAACAAAAAAGGGAATAGGTTTTATTCTCTTTTTGAAAGTCATTCCCAATGGCGGAGAGTGATCTCCTTTAGAATAATACTCTCTGAGCTGTTACTCCCAGAGCCAATTGTTTATCCATTTGACAACTATGGAAGCATGTTTGTACTCCCTGGTTTTTGTTATTTCTGGCACAGATCTGGATGCTGTTAATGGGCTCTGTGGTTGGTTGTCTTGCAAATATCAGACCCACTGTCTAAATAGTTAGGTAAATCTTTACCTAAATTGGAAGTGAGAGGTCCAACCAAAAGGAAGTGGAAAACACGGAAAAGGGGTCTTATTATCAACAATAAGATTATTCTCAGCCGGTGTACGTGTATGTGTATATATATATATGTATGTATGTATATATGTATATATATCTGTATCCTTTAAGTTTCTCTAATTTTTCAAGCTTATATGAGTTCTTAATGCTTAAAAAAAAAATTTCACTGCAGCTGAGAATATCCCAGACCCAAACTGTAACGGCTAGTACATGGAAACTGGAAAAATAAACCCACAAGGAAATAGGAAGCAAAAAATTCATGTGCCATTTTGTTATTCTAACATAAATTTCACTCCTTTGCATTTTATGTATGTTAACAACAGGTAAAGGGTTGATAGATATAGTCAACAAGTAAGATTTCAATACTTCATTGGTACTTTTATTACTTAACTACAAAAGGCAGACCTTTAAAAGGGATTGTTCACTTGCAGTCTAATCAGGAAGACATCTTTGGGTGTACCTACATTTAGTGTATAGGGAGGGTTGTTTTCAGCGAAAAAAAAAATTCTGTCTAAACCTGAAGTCACGTGATATTCTTCTGAGTGCAAGAGGAGTGTGTTAGAACCCAGACTGAAGTCATATGCAGGAGCAATGTCATAAGCAGGAGCAACCCAGGGTGGACACAAGGTCGTACAGCAACGTACACCCCTGTCCGGACACTGGCACCAGTTTCTTCAGCAGCAGAAACACAGTGTGTATGTCCAGGGCTGGAACTACAGTGGCCCACAGCAGACTGAACTCCAGTCCTTCCCTCTGTGCCACATCAGTTGCTAATGTAGTTTTATTTCCTGTCTTTAATACAAAATAACCTATGCCTCTAAAGCTGAGCCTTGCTTTAGGACATGCCAACCATATTTTCAGGGTTAAAGGCTTTGAGCAACGGCATATTTTACTCATGAGCAACTGCTGTTAAAATACACATCTATAATCAGTGATACTCTCCGTAATACATGCTAGTTCACCTTAATTTGAGACTTGCTTTGATAGGCATTCTCTCAGAGTATATGGTGAACATAGCTTTGCAAAAGAAGACCACAAAGCAATTACTCTAGCTGCTTGTCTCCAAAGGTAATTCATTTATAGAAAGACCAGAATTTATATCCAGAGACCAGAATTGGAAGCCCTCATCAGTTTTAAAGAAAATTCACCCTCTAGCTGATTGTCCCAAATACCACACTTTGGGGTTTTTTTTCTGGTTCTCTCTTTTTTTTTTTTTTCCCCCTCCATTAAATCTGTTTTATTTTCATGGATTAATTAACAACTATTTTACAAAACAAGAATGTGCAGCAGTGAAGTGTGCCTCATTAATAGGGAGAACAAATAATTTATCACAGGTAATAGTTCAAAAGCAAACTAACTCTAGAGAGCAAAGGAAAAACCTTCAGAAAAGTTTCTTCCACTATTGGATTTTGGGGCTTGTTTTGGTCTTTTTTCAGTGCTGCTAATATGGCTTGCTCTTAAGTGTTGCACTATTGGGAGAAAGCTCATTTTCTGATGTAGTATTATGGGTCAGTGGATGTGAGTCATTAAGGATCTGGGAGTTTTGATATGATGGAAAAGGAACTGAAAAAAAGGGTATTACAAAAAAGGAAATGGAGAAAAAGCATGCTATTTTGAAAATTACATTAATCAACAAAACAAGACAAAAAGAACCCCACCTTTTTCATCCTCTCTACATTTACCAGAATCTATACTCAAAATGTATTTGACAAACATGAAAAATTTTAGCAAATACCCATAACATCATCACTAAGTTAACAAGTAATGTTGTTATCCCTTTGTTGTCAGCTTCCTAAAAGAAGGGAAAAAAAGCCTCCATTCTGTCCTGACCCTAACTGTGAAATTGGTGACGATGAATGAAAATAAAAGATGTCCTCTTGGTCTCCAGCTGAGGTGGGTGTCCTTCAGGTTACTTTTCCTTTCATTTTTGTCTATCTTTTTTTTGTTTCCTTTTAGAGAGGGGAAAAAGAAGTTACATCAATCTGTTGTGGTTTATTCATTCCAGAAGGAAATATATGTTTATAAAGATTACACTTGAAATATATATCAGCACACACACACACACACAAAAGTCTCATGGTGACTAGCATGCTGCAATTATCAATTAAATTGATAATATGCTGGAAAGGCAAAGGTCTTAAATTTAAATATAAAAAAAATAAAATTAGGAAGATAACACACTAGCAACAGCTCTACTGGCAACATCATTTAAATATCAAAATTTCAACTCCTAACAAATTCCTTTCTGCATTCTTTGGCTTAGATTTTTTTTTTGCATGGATGTTCTTGCTTTTTGCTAATATAAATTTGATTGTGAATGCAATTAGATTTGAACATGATTGCAGGAATTCCTGTCATGTCTGGTTATTTGTGATTAATAATTGCATAGTATGTGGGATATATTCATATTATTTTCATTTTAGTTCTCTTCATCAGAGCTAGTTACCCTAGAACCTTTTTGTATCTCTCAGGAATATTTTGATTGCATAAATGAAAGCGAAGCTCATGACCTGGCTCTTTGTGATAAAGGAATATGATATTATGGCTGGAGAACTCTGTAGTTTTGGCTCAATATGTACAAGCACTCTAATGACCAAACAGCTGTAGCCCTACATGACCCTACACGATACTGGAACTGTGATTATTTGGAGAAGTTTTGGGCACAGCAACACAGTTATTTTATTAATTATCCAGGCAATAGACCAGCAGAGTTGGGAGAAAGAACAATGAATATTGATAGCAGCTTATTTTCCTGTGAAAGTAAAGTGGCATATGGCATAGGTTTTATTCCAGAGTGATGAACAGCACTGATGAGTTTGTCAAAACAAATTCTTAGAATCCACTCCATGAACACTGCCTTCTGATCACATACCCTTAACGAATGCTTGATACATATCACAGAGTTTTGGCTTTGGTGCTTAGTTTCCCGGGCAATAGACTGTTTATAGGGTCATAAAAGATTTAGTTCTCAGGTTACTTTACCGGCAGATTCCATTTTATTGTCATTCTGAGACATGACAGAACACCAAAAAGGAAGATATAATCCTAGACCATTTTTGTTCTTCACTTTGATGCAAGAAATCAGAGGACATGGGTTGAACTGCTTCTAGTGCACTGTTTTACACTCCAAATTGTCTTAACCCAAAGACTGCTTATCGAAACAATCAATTTGCTGTAGAAATGAATAAACATCACTTACACAAGATCATACTTTTCTGGCTTTGCAGACAGAAAGTCACAACATCTCCACAGCCTCTTTTTTTATAGTTGTGTATTATATTTTAAATTGGTCTCATAATATAGTCAGAAGTTACTTGTTCTGGAGCTGTATATGTTCCCTTGACAATGTGCTTTTTATAGAGGATGCAGTAGGTGCTCTCTTAAATTGTGACTTCATCAGTTTCAATATCACAACAGTATAAAATTCCCTTATTGTAGTGTTATTACTTGAAAAAAAGTTACAAACTTCATGGATATCTAAAGAATCTGTGGCACATGTAGAAGGTAGAATGTCCTCAAGATTTACTTTGTCAGCAAATGATTTTCAATCTTGACTTTAACTTAGGATGTTTGTTTCTTTTCTTTTTTTTTTTTAATATTACTAGCAGCAACATCATGCTTTTCTTTTATAATTATGTAATTTGCACACGACAGTCTTTTTTCTGTTACTCTCTGAACCTAAATTAAAAACTTTGATCAATCTTCAGCAATAGTTAGTTAACGGATGAGTAAACAATATTGAATAACTTACTTTCGTCTATTCTCTCTTGAATGTATTACAAACAACTGTAGCTGCAAGAATGAAAACATCTTTTTAGTCTATTTGTTCTCTATATGACATAGAAATATAAAACAGGAGCATTTTCTTTGTTTTAATTGATCTTTATGTCCTGATAGAGGACAACTTGTAATGTTACCAACTAATTAATTAATCGTATTAAATATTGTTTAGGTAATCAAGTAATGTGACAGACTATTACTAGGTTTCATAGTATATCTACAGTAATGATCTCAGGCATTTTATGAAAAATCTAAACAATTAAGTATTTTATTTAGTGACAAAATGAAGCAGACAAGGACAAATTACATAACTTAATGCTGTTTTCTAAAAGTTGCTGAAGCTTTCGTGAGTTTATGAATGAGTGATCTGAATTGGCCATTTTCAGAAATGATCAGTTTCACTGTGTGACAATAATGCGCATACGTCTTGGTTTCAGCTGGGATAGAGTTAATTTTCTTCCTAGTAGCTGGTGTAGTGCTGTGTTTTGGGTTCAGGGTGAGAATAAAGTTGATAACACACTGATGTTTTAGTAGTTGCTGAGCAGGGCTTGCACTAAGTCAAGGACTTTTCAGCTTCTCATGCTGCCCCACCAGCGAGCAGGCTGGGGGGGGCACAAGAAGTTGGGAGGGGACACAGCCAGGACAGCTGACCCTGACTGACCCAAGGGATATTCCAGACCATAGGACATCATGCTGAACAACAAAACTGGGAGGAGTTGGCTTTGGGGTGGCAGCCCGCTGCTCAGGGCCTGGCTGGGCATGGGTCAGTGGGTGGTGAAGCAATTGCATTGAGCATCACTTATTTTGTATATTCTTTTATCATTCTTTTCCCTTCCTTTTCTGTCCTATTAAACTGTCTTAATCTACAAGTTTTACCTTTTTTCCAATTCTCTCCCCCATCCCAATGCCAGGAAGTGGGCAACCAGCTGTGTGGTGCTTAGCTGCTTGCCAGATTAAACAATATAAATACAAGTTTAAGATACCATGGAAACATTTTTTTTTTCTTTTATTACAAATGCCCAAAAATATTGTCATGCTAGCACAAACCTAACCCAAAAAACCCAAGTATTGCCATACTAAAGCAAAATGAAACAAAATCCCTCTGCTTTAGTATAAAGCATAGCAGAATCGTTTAACTTTAAGTAGTTCTTCCCTAGGAGTCTCGGTTTTCTGTCTGTCAAAACCTAAGTATTTGGCTTTCATTATTAGCCAGCTTAATATATGGGTCTCATACAGAACACAGCAGGTTATCTTCGATGTAAGTCAAGGCAGCTTTTCATCTACACATTAAGAGTGCAGAAATAATCATCCCAGAGTGATGGGCACAAAGGAGACTTAACCAAGAGGGTATGTATACATTTGGCTATGTGATGTTTCACTCAATTCATTCTGACAACAAAAATCTTTTAAAAAGTTTGCTGTCATCCATTCCTTATGCTAACACAGTATATTTCATCGCAAGGCTGGAGAAAAAAATGAATTGTACACAAAATTTGGGCTAGCATGTGACTTGTGCTACACCTGCATTGGGAATAGAAGTAGAGCTACATAATGAACTCATGACAATTGCTGGCTTTTTCTGCATAACGTAAGAAGCTAAAAGATAAAACCATATAAAAAGAAACACAAAGGGAGATTGGACTATGATCTTGAGAGGTCTTTTCCAACCTTAATCAGGTAAAATCCTTTTCTAGTTTTTAGGGGGGCATCGCCAGAAATAACGCGACTACTTCAAGGTATATAATATACATTCTCTCTCTTGCTCATAACTTCTATTTCTAGCAGTTGTAGAAGTCTGACAAGTCGCATTCCTGATAACGTATGGGCAAAACTAATTTAGAACAGAATGCAAGTGCCAGAAAGAAGTGCCTGTAATACATAAAAGTGATAAATAACAGAATAACTCATCTGATGGGTAGAGAAGGGTCTGCTTCAGCGTTCCAGGCTGTTTCATCACACAGTAAGAGCTGTAGTTGTGTATAAATTCACTCTGAAGAAACACAGATGGAGATTAGACCACATGCTGAAATAGATGTGAGGGAGAATTCAAAGATGTGTAGTGAGGATAAAAACAAGAACAACACACAAACCCACCCAATCTTTACTATAGATCTTGATATATTTATAAATGTTATCTTGAACTATAATGGAGAAGGCAATTACCCCAAAGATCCCTTCTAGTCATATGGTCCTATTATGTTTTGTAGGGGATGGAACACTTTAAAAGCTACTCCTACCGGCCAGAAGAAGGATCATCTATGTTGTTTTGTATTTTAAAACATTACTTTATGTCTATAGAGGAGTTTTGTGCTTGCATATGTGCTTGTATTGGGTTCCCTAAAGAGCATGACATTTGCTTTGAACATTTGAGGAAGATAATAGCCTGAATTTTTACACTTTAGCTCTGAATCCAAGCTGGAAAGGAATAGTTTCCTCTACAAACACTGTTTGCGTTGTTTTGTTTCTCACTTCCCTATTTCTTCTGTCCTGTTCCTTTTCCAGATTTCTACTTTTGACCCATAACCTGCAAAATAAATCAGATCTCCATGGAGATCCCATTTCTACTTGTAGATCCAACTGACTTTTAAAATTAAAAAAATGACCCAGAACACAGTTGTGCAACTGTAGGGCTGGTGGACTGCTGTAATAGCTTCATTAAAGTTGGCATGTAGAGACAGCTGCTTCTCTAACACTATTGTAATCTTAAATTTTAAAGCTTTCATATTGGTATATTGGGCTATAGACTCTAAGTACTCTTGCTTTCTATTTTCTTATACTGAAATACAAACTATTTCATTTTTACACACAGTATACTGTACCCTGATTAAGAAAGTTACTACAGATACTGCTAAGGGAGATTGTTAAAAAAACTGTTAAAAGCCAAAATGAAGTTAGGTAAAGAAAAGAAACTATGTGAAGCTGCATCTAATGGGGGGGGAGGGGGTGTTGCCTTTTTTTTTCTTTAAAAAAAAAAATAAACAACTAAGATATGATTTTTTTTTACATTTTCTGAATTTTTAAATGTATATACAGATGAGAGAAGAATTGTTTTTTGTCCAAAGCCCCAGAACAGCACAAAAGAGATTTGTTCCTATGACATCCCCTATGGACTGTACTGATGTTCTTTTTTTTTTTTCTTTCTTTTTTTTACCCCTTCCACATTTTTCTGTATTGTTTGAGCCTTTCAGCTCCACAGCAAGAAAATCCTGTCTTTCCAAGAGGTAAAAAATCCAAGCATCATAGAAGGGACATCATCCAGGTGAGTGGAAAATTGTGAAATTAAATTTCAGCTCTTATGAGGTATAATAACAGAATTTCTAAGTGGAAATTTGCACATTTCTTGTTATCTCTTCTCATTTAAAAATAAATTTCCATTTTACTATAAATCTCAGCAATTATAATCTCTCCCCTATATTCATTGACAGATCTTCGGATAGAATAACAGCAAGTTTTATCTTTTTCCACTTGCCCAAATTTGGTGTTATAAGGTTTGAAAAGGAAAGGAAAAGTAAATTTTCCTTCCAAAGTTTTTTTTCCCTCTCAAGTATGATTTCATTATGTTGATGAAAGCATGTGAACATTCTGATTTTATATATACATTCCTCTTTTATGCTATCAGATACAGCATTTAAATCATAGAATCATTTAGGTTGGAAATTACCTTTAAGATCATCGAGTCTAACCGTCAACCATGTCCATTAAACCATGTCCTGAATTGCTTGTCTATGTGCTTTTTGAATACCTCCAGGGATGGTGATTCAACCACTTCCCCGGGCAGCCTGTGCCAATGCTTGATACCCCTTCCATGAAGAAATTCTTCCTAATATCCAATCTA
>JANXJC010000008.1:22572730-22616029 GCA_027564655.1 Leptodon cayanensis
GTACAAGCCAGGATGCTATAGGCCTTTTTCACCCTCTGGGCACACTGCCGGTTCATATTCAGCTGGCTATTGACCAACACCCCCAGGTTCTTCTCCCCTGGACAGCTTTCCAGCCACTCTTCCCCAAGCCTGTAGCGTTGCATGGGGTTGTTGTGACCCAAGTGCAGGACCCGGCACGTAGCCTTGTTGAACCTCATACATTTGGCCTCAGCCCATCGATTCAGCCTGTCCAGATCCCTCTGTAGAACCTTCCCACCCTTGAGCAGATCAATCCTCCTTCCCAACTTGTTGTCATCTGCAAACTTACTGAGGGTGCACTTGATCCCCTCGTCCAGATCATTGATAAAAAAATTAATCAGAACTGGCCCCAATACTGAGCCCTGGGGAACACCACTTGTGATTGACCACCAGCTAGATTTAACTCCATTCACCACAACCCTCTGGGCTCGTCCATCCAGCCAGTTTTTTACCCAGCAGAGAGTACAGTTGTCCAAGCCATGAGACACCAGCTTCTCAAGGAGTATGTCATGAGAGACAGTGTCAAAGGCCTTGCTGAAGTCCAGGTAGACAACATCCACAGCCTTTCCCTCATCCACTAGGTGGGTCACCTGGTCATAGAAGGAGATCAGGTTGGTCAAGCAGGACCTGCCTTTCATGAACCCATGCTGGCTGGGCCTGATCCCTGGTTGTCGGGTACATGCCATGTGTGCATACTCAAGACGAACCGTTCCATAATCTTCCCCAGTACAGAAGTCAAGCTGACAGGCCTGTAGTTCCCTGGATTCTCCCTCCGACCCTTCCTGTAAATGGGTGTCACATTGGCAAGCCCCCAGTCCTCTGGGACCTCCCCTGTTGACCAGGATTGCCGATAGATGATAGAGAGTGGCTTGGTAAGCTCCTCTGCCAGCTTCCTCAGTACTCTTGGATGGATCCCATCGGGTCCCATAGATTTGTGAGTGTCCAGATGGCGTAGTAGGTCACTAACTACTTCCTCCTGGATTATGGGTGGTATATTCTGCTCTCCGTCCTCGCCTTCCAGCTCAGGGGACTGAGTACCCTGAGGATAACTGGTCTCACTGTTAAAGACCGAGGCAAAGAAGGCATTAAGTACCTCAGCCTTTTCCTCATCTCTGGTGGCAATGTTCCGCTCTGTATCCAACAAAAAATAGATATTATCCTTGGTTTTCTTTTTATTGTTAACATATTTGCAAAAACATTTTTTGTTGTCTCTTACAATAGTGGCCAGATTTAGTTCTAGCTGAGCTTTTGCCTTTCTAATTTCCTCTCTGCATGACCTAACAAGATCCTTGTACTCTGCCTGAGCTGCCTGCCCTTTCTTCCAAAGATGATAAACTCTCCTTTTTTTCTTGAGTTCCAGCAAAATCTCCCTGTTAAACCAGGCCTGTCGCCTTCCTTGGTGTTTTGTCTTGCAGTGCGTGGGAATAGCCTGGTCCTGAGCCATTAAGATTTCTTTCTTGAAGAATGTTCAGCCTTCCTGGACCCCATGCCCTTCAGGACCGTCTCCCAGGGGACTCTCTCAACCAGTGTCCTGAAAAGGCCAAAGTTTGCCCTCCAGAAGTCCATAGTGGTGGTTTTGCTGACCACCTTCCTTGCCTCACCAAGAATTGAGAATTCTGTTATTTCATGGTCGCTAAGCCCAAGGCGGCCTCCGACCATCACACCTCCCACCAGTCCTTCCCTGTTTTTAAACAGTAGGTCTAGCAAGGCTCCTCCCCTGGTTGGCTCACCTACCAGCTGTGACAGGGAGTTATCTTCCACACACTCCAGGAACCTCCTAGACTACTTGCTCTCTGCCATGTTGTATTGCCAGCAGACATCTGGAAAGTTGAAGCTCCCCATGAGAACAAGGGCACACAATTGTGAGACTACTGCCAACCGCTTGTAGAATGCTTCATCTGTTTCTTCAACCTGGTTGGGTGGTCTATAACAGACTCCAAGCACGATATCTGCCTTGTTGGCCTTCCCTCTCATCCTTACCCATAAGCACTCAACCTTGTCATCACAATTGTGGACTTCTGTACAATCAAAACACTCCCTAACATAGAGAGGTACCCACCACCTCTCCTTCCTTGCCTATCCCTTCTGAAAAGCTTATAGCCATCCATTGCAGCACTCCAGTCATGGGAGTCATCCCACCCTGTTTCTGTAATGGATAATGTATACTTATCAGTATGTGTTTTACATTCATGAAATTAAAGCGATAGCTGTATAATTACATTGCATTTACACAGTTGTTAAAATTAACATTTTATGATTAAATTAATTAGTACCCATTATTAAACTGTGTAATTTAAACATTTGTTAAGAAATTAGCAGACAATTACGTTTTATAAAATTATATGTGACGAAGAAGACATTATACTGAAGTATCATTAAACACCAAACCTAATAATAAAGAAAGAAATGAAAGATTGGGGTGAATATCATAAAATGCTTTAATTTTATACATTTGCCTTAATGATTTTATAGTGCTGCTCCTCATCATGATATCCAGGCCATTCACTATTGACTCAAAATTCATAAGAAAACACTGTAAACAAGGAAATCACAAAATTGACTGTATTTGTATTTGTAGATGAAACTCAGAATTGTATTTTGCAAAATTCTGATCTTTAAAAATCTGTCTTCAGTCCAGAATGCAATTAAAAACTTTTTTTTTAAATTTTAATGATAGATACTTTATAAAATTAGTTCTTAAAATATTTGTATTTATATATAAAGTTTTATATGACAAAAAAAAATTATACAACTTACCTCAAAAATCAGTTTTGACTTTAAGGTACAATCTTATATAAAGATGTCCATCAGGTCAGTAGACAGGCATCTATGTCCCTAAGGGAGGTGATCCTTAAGTAAGGATCTCCTTACTCCTACTCATTGATCTGAAGCCGATATCCTTACAGTTTACCGTACCATTCAGTGTTCTGAATTCATGAATCATCAGATTACTGAAAAAGGCTTTGTGGAAATGGCTTGCATGATATGCACATCTGTAGTGAATTAGACTGGCATTTTAAAAGAGAAGTCAGTCTACAGTCTTCAAGGGATTACATATCCTAGAGATTTTTGGGTTCTTTTAGGGATTTTTTAAGGATGTGGGGGTTCTTTCAGAAGGAAAATTTCCCTCCTTCCCTGTATGTACTCCTCTTGCCCTGGACTGAAAATCATCTACATCCTATTCTCAGAGACTATACACAGTTTTCTCATTTTACCAATCCTCAGCAATTGCCTGCTTGGGACTACTTGGTACGCTCAGCAGATTGGAGGTTCCCTCACCAATGCTAGCAGTAGCTTAAAGTTGTGATCTGTAGAGTCAGGAGAGACTATTCAGAGGATCTTACAGATTCTTCTAGGTTCCTGAAGTAAGTCGAAGTCCAAATAACACATGCTAAGTCTAGAAAACTGTTTACTTCTCTCCAGTATTTAGGTATAAAGCAGGGCTAAATGAGAATGCAACAAAAATCTTCTTGAGTTTACACTAAATTATATCTTAGGAAACAGTGAAGTTTTCTTTCATCAGACGCTGTCCAAGGTCTTTGTTCTAGCAGCCTTTAAGCAGCCTCTAAACACCTCCAGAAGCAGAAACACAGTGTCTCATACTGCAGCAAGTAGATTTAATTGAATTGCTTCTTGCATTGCCTATTGTAGAAATACTGAAGATAGTTCAGGACCTGAAAATGCAGAGATTGAAGAAAAATAACTAGTATATTTGTTCCCTATTTTTTCACAACACTTGCCTCTGCTTTTCTAACCAGGGTTTCCACAGGATCCAGGGGTCCAAAGTTTCCATAGGAATCAATCAATCAGTCCAGGGACACTTTTTCAGAAAAGCAGGAACTACTTCCAGCCTTGTGAAGTGGTACCGGGGAATGTGCAGCCACCTTTCTTTTCATTACCAGCAGCTGAAGTCTTTTAAGTATGCCCAGTTTACTTCGCCACTTCAGCATAATGGTGGCAGACACAAAGCAGAAAACTTTTTACCACATTGACAAAACTTTCAGAGCTGAATCTACTTGCAAAAATGGTCTTCTGAAAAAAACATCAAAACAAACAAAAAAAACCCAAACAAAACCCCCCAACTATAACAACAAAAAAACCACAAAAACCACCTCCCCCCCCCCAAAAACGCTAGCCTGCATTTTTCTCTTGGAGTTGTCTTTTCCTGAATTACAGTCCTCTCCTGCAATCTCTTTTCATATTAACTCCCTGACTTACCTCTGTCCACGTCCTCAAAGTTACCTTCATAACTTCATCACTTACTGACCTTTCTAATCAGTAACTTACTTACCTTGCTAAACCAGCTTAACAGCTGATCAAAAAAAAGAAGTAATCATACGACATAAGGGCTGATTGTCCTTGGTTTTTTTCTTACAGTTTCCTTGCATAATATCACGGAGTGTTTCTGTGGTGATCAGTTGGAATGGGGCAGTCAGGTAAGGACAGAACCAGATAGTTGCTCTGGAAGTGCAGTTAGCCCATGTGGCTTCAGACTACTGGATGAATGATAAGGATGATCAAACATACAAAATTGCTTTTGTATCCTTTACCACATGAGAAGGAATCTTTCCAAAAATGGGCATTTGAGAGTCTTACTTCTGTCGGGCAAAGGATTTTGATAAGGGCAGTGAGTTGGATAAATCACCTAAATTGTGAAAATGAATAACAGACTGTTATTTTGTCTTTGACAACATTCAGTGTTATTCCCATCCTTTCTACTGAAGGCCTGGATGACCAGCTTAGAGGAATATAAATAATGTGAGACTCATCTCCTGTTGGAATTAGACATGCACATCTGAACATGTCTAGTTATCTGAGCTTGCCATTGTCATTAACTCAAAGAAATAGTCACTTCTAGAATACTAGTCATCTACCAAATGCAAGCATAGGCTTTAGTTTAAAATTAATTGTAGTATAGAAGTATGTTCTCTTATTAAATGTAAAGGGAACTTGGATCCCTAATTAAATGTAGCTGCAGTGTATTAAAACTGCAATGCCTGTAAAGCTGGGTGATATGAACCGTATCCTATGATTTTCTTATTTTTGTGCTCAAAATACAACCCATGTAAACAGATATTGTAAGGCAGATGTAAAGTACATGGTTAAGTAATATTGACACCTTATTTTTTCCTTTATTTTGCAGCTTTTGGTTTTTTTAGAGGTGGGAGGTGGTGTGAAATCATTCATTAATGCTGAAAGACTATTCAGGAACATCCTCTTTATAAAGTCATTTACCTGAAATAAGAACACACCTGGTACCAGTCCCAAAGGATATTCGGCTGCTTAATGAAACAGCATGATCAAGAGACCAGTTATTTGTTAATCCATGATCAGGCTATTAATTTATGAGGTAGAAAACCTACTTTTAAGCCCATAGTGTAAATCAGGTAAGAAGAGGAATGAAAATTAGATTTCTCACAGCTTTAGTGAATACCCCTCTAATTACTGAACTTCACAGGGTCTTTGCTGACTTTTTGAGCACCTAGTCCTTTGCTTTGGGAAACCAGATTCTCTTTTCCAACTTTCTTCCACTATATTCCTAAAAAGCAGTTAAAATTATCCAAATCAAAGAAAAGCATTTTGTTTTGTTTAAAAGTGGTTTTCTCCATCCCTGAAATAATTTCCCATTTCTTCAAATGAAAGTAAAATCAGTTTAATTTAATCCCAGATACCTGTGTTTATTAGAGTTTAATTTAGTTTTGTTCACTTAGTTGTTATTTGCCAATGAATGTTTTAAAAACTAGTTATTTCACATGTGGATTTATGGTCTTTGCAAATTCCGAGAACACAAACTATTCATTAACTTATATTAGAGGCAGCAATTCAAATCCTGTGTCAGCAGATATGAAATAGGTCAGTTATGAGAAATGGTCATGTTTAATTGTTCTTTTCCTCATCATTTAGCTCTCCTCTCCTCTCCTCTCCTCTCTTTTTTCTTTTTGGACAAGTTTTATTTACATTGACAACAAAACTATCTGAAGAGGAATTCTGTTTACACATCTTTCTTTGAAATTGTTGTGTGCCACTCAGAAAGAGTCAAGAGTTCAAGACTTAATGTTCTTATAGAAGTATACAACCTGAAGTGAGACATCTGCAGTGATACTGCATCATCAGTAAAGTGAATCCACTAGATATCCTATACATTACAGTGAACAATTTCAAATCTCATCTCCCTACAGCACTCAAAGTGAAATGAAGCTGAATAGAACAAATCCTGATTTTTCACATTTACTGTTATTAAAGAATGGAACAAAGTAGTGCCAAGGGGAATAAGAGAATAAAGCTATGGCTATTCAGTTGTGAAGAAAGTAAATTAATAAAACTAACCTCATTTCTTTTGTACATGCTTTCAGTTGATGCCCTGGAGAACAATTCCCTTTATAGGAAAGAAGGGTGGGGAATGCACAAGATAGCCTATTGCTGTATCTTGCCTCAGTACTATTGACAAACTGTATATCATCAGCAGCTAATAGGTTGCCATATTTTTTGTTTGAGGTATACTTTTATATATCTTCAACTAAGCCTCCTGGACATTTATTTTCTCCATAGCTTTTCCATAATGTTTGATGGAAACTTTTTCAATCCCATTGTATTGTGAAGCAAAGTTTAAATCCTGGAAGACAGACAATGTTCATGATATAACAGGGACCATGTAAGACAGATCATTTTGTTAAACTAATGTTCATAGCACACTATGTTTCAGATTCATGTGAAATATTAAGTTCATCTTTTCTGGACATGTGCTAACACAACTGTGTTTCAAAAAAAGCGCTTATGTATTTTGACAAAACGAATCATCTCAAGATGGTCTTCTGCCACAAATCTGATTCTTCATTTCAGTAACTATCTGAGTGATGCCTAGGCAAATATTACAGATTTGTCCTAATCGGTGTCTTTAGACTGAACTGATCTGTTCTAATGCCTATGGTTAAATGGTAAAGGAAAGGAACAGGTTTTTACTAGATGTTTGGAACTTGATGCTGGCATCTGCAGAATTGATCCAGATCTGAGTTACATCTATAGCCTTTCTAGAAAAAAAATGCATCCTCAGACTTGCAGACATGCAGGAAAACTAAGGATTTTCCCATTTAGTGGGTGCAACATATCCTTCCCCAAAAGCCTAGCTGGCCAGCTTTGTCTTTTATCATCTTCTTTAATAGAGAAAGAAGAGGTCAATAATTTTCAGTTCCTATCACAATCTTTTTCAGAAGGAGAATCAGTTCTCCACATTTGATAGGAGAGCTCTGGAGAAAAATGAAATGTCTCGTTCTTAACTATATTGCTCAACATTTGAGCTAGGTAGGAAGTAGTTTGTAATTTCAGTAACTTTTTTTCAGTGAAGAACACAAATTCTGACAAAATTTTCTTAGGATACAGATTATGGTCACAACAAAAATCAATTTTTTTTCATTTATTGTGGAGACAAATCAGGGCTGGGTATCCTTCTAGGTTGTGAAAGAACCAGCTCAAATATCTGTTCTGCTTTAGCAGGCTCTTTATATACTAGAGGTAGGCTGTAAGAAGGTTTGCATTTTCATTTAGCTGGAAAGACTCCCAAATGAGAGAAACTGATAAAACTGAAACAGTCCTTAAGGCATGACTGTCCATTTCAATAACTTTTCTTTAAAGAAAAAAATTTTCTATTACTAACTTTAGACAGAGGTATGAAATTTGCCTGGGTTCACGTTACTGTCAGGATTATCCATTCAAAAAGTCATTTGAAATTCTATTCATGTTTGACCTCTGAAGAAGAAATAACATTTCTATCTCCTCAGAAAAGATTAAAAAAGGAAACCAGAAATCTTTACTAACTATTCCATTCCATTCTCATCCTCTCCAGGCTTCATACAACTTCATGCAACATTTACATCTTTCTTGAACTGTCTATTCACCTTCCTGACAAAGTGATTCTTATCTAATTGGTTGATTAATTAAAGAATAAATCAAATATCATATATGACATGATTTATATACATATATACACGTGCACTTATATATGCATATATATGCACATATATGTACTTTAAATATATTTGAGTTTGTGCATATACATATGCAAAGAAACATTTTAATTTTGTTAAATAAGTATTTTAATTCTAGAATTTTGTAATTTTCTACATGCTACATTTAAAACTTTTTTTAAAGTTTTTCATTTCTGTATTATATACATTGATTTAAATGAATACAGCAAACATACCTCTATAACCAATCATCACCTATGTTCAAATGACTTTTACATTCTACAAATACAGGTTTTGTAGTAAAATGTTTAATGAGTCAACTTAAAGTATCTATCATGTAGAATGCCTTGATCTCAGCACAGCAATATTCAAATCTGCCTGCCCACAGGAAAAAAACCCCATGTTCTAAACTATCTTCATTGCTAGGATGAGTAAGAAAGGTTGTAATAGCATAGCTACCTGAGGTTCAAATGATAGAGGAATTTATACTGAAGATCAAATGTAAGCTAATTATCTATATTCAAAGGACAGGGACATATATAAAGAACTGGTATGATATGTTTCCAGGAATGAATTATGCCAACAACATGCTTTAGCCAGTGTACATGAATGCATTCTGCATGCAAGTGGATTCTAAATTTACCTAATGTCAGGAAGAGTAAGTGTCAGTAATCTATCTAGTAACAATGGCAGAAAGGCTATGATGATAGTGAGATGAACGGTTGATGAGGAAACATCAACCACCTTAAAGAGAAAAATTAAGCAAATCTATACGCGTATGTATAGAACAGTTCAGTCTAATTTTCTCTCTATATACATATAGAATACAAACAGAAGAAAAGCAAGCAAATAACCCCATCCTGACTTTTGGCAAAGGTAGCTGGCTAACAACTGACTATTACTGAGAATCCATCTTGATATACAGTGAAGGTATAAACAAAAAGTACCACAGTTGAGAGAATTATATTAATTCCACAATACCTAGCTTGACTTTCAGCCAAGACCTCAAGCCTGAATCACATCCAGACAGACACACTGGGAAAGGAAAGATGTTTTACCCTTTTCCACTGATAAAGAACCATAATAATCACAGACCATTAGTATACTGAATAAAAATCTGGTCTTTACAAATCAATCGTTGACTTTTTTTCTCTACAGAAAACATTTATCTATGTCCTGTGGACAATATTATAAGTACATGCTACAGGTCTTCATGTCCGACAGGTCTAAAAATACTGTTGAATATATATACCTCTTTTTTGCCTGTTAAAAATGTTCTTTCTTCATTTACTGTAAAAATGACTATGAATAACATGATGCAATTAGGCAATTTTGTACCATTCCTTTTTTCCTTCATTAATTTGTAATTTCACTTTTGTTGTTTGTGCTTCCCAAGCTGAACAAATACTCTTCCTTGTAAAACATGAACAACAGAGTGGTCCAGAGAGAAAGCAAACCAATTTGAGACACTTCTATAATTTATCTATGGAACTTGGCACTATAAGCTGATTTTCAAACAAGCATCTTTCATTTACTAACATCTCATTATAATACAAAAATATTTTCTGCCAGGTTTTGATCTTAACCCCACTGGTCAATTTACTTCTACCTTATATAAGTAAGTTGTCTGTTATTAGCTAAGTGGATACACTTCGCAAATTAGCTTTTGGAAAAAAAAAAAAAAAGAAAAGAGACAAGATAAGGGGAAAAACACTTGAATTAAATGGAGAACTATATACATTGCTAGTTGCTCTGTATTGGGAAAGAAACTAATTGGGAATCTAATGGGAGATATTTAAAACACAGACAAATTGAAAATGTGCTGCAACAATAATTCATATTACTAACTAAAGTGGCATAAAAAAATGTTCCAACTGTATTACTTAAATAAAAGGGTAAAAGCTTCAGCTCTGCAGCACACTGGATTAAAATACAACCTCCTTATGAAATTACCATGAAATTGAGTTGAAGCACATGCAGAACTAAACAGATTGCTTGGAAAGCATTCAGCTACAAATCTGTTCTTTTTTCAGGCCTGCTGAAATCTCAGCTGATTTCAAGGGGACTAGTTTCAATTATTTGCTCTGCTGTTTAAGCAAACCATATCAAAGGCTACAGTGGTGTATATCTACAAGAGTTACTGTTGACTGGTGAAACACAAGGTATTAACATTTCTCAGGGGAAAAAAGAAGGAAGGAGAATCTACATCAGCTGAAGCACAAGTCTTAACAGGGGAAAGTAAACTTAGAAAAGATTCACTGACAGTGTTGAAATAGTGCTGTGAAATGGATGTAGCCCTCACATAAATTAATACCATTAAAATTTTCTTAATGTACACTAAGGCTGTCCTTTTTAAGATAGGTTAGATGGAGTCTATTTCTTCTTTCATCTTTAACTAAAATGAAACCATAACAGGGATTGTAACCATCACAAGAGCTAGGCTACACAGTCTTCTCCTGAGTCATAAGTATATACGTAAATTGGGCTTCATCCTACAAAATTTATTGGGAATCCACAAAGACTGAAGCTACTGACCACTTGCTGATCATATTTAACCTGTAAATGAATATTGGGGCCAGATATATTTGGGGTACAGTGTGTAGTTCTTCTATCCAGCAGAACCATTTTCTGAGATAGCCAGGAATTTATTTTTTTTTAATTTGTACTTATCTGTATATAGTATTGCTATGACAGGGTCACCAGATGGTGCTGTTACACATAGACTTACTCCTTGCTTAATGTGTACAATTTTTAGCTTCATAAAAAGAAATTTGGAATTCTAGTTATCTTATGTAGTTTTTTAAAAAATGTTTACAGTTAGAAAATATCAGTGAATTTTGCACTTACTGTTGTGTTTCCTAAAGCTAATGCCAGTCTTGAAACCACTGCTCTATGACAGCCAAACACTTGGGATGACCTTTCTGACAAAAAAATGGTTTTTCCACCTATTCTTTGTAATCACATTCATTCTATCATTGCTAAACAGCTGTATATAAATCAAATATCAATATTTCCAGACTTTGCATTGAGAAAAACCAACTCATAAGAAACCAATTTCCAGCACTTTAGAAGCTACCATCACTCAGCGGAAGGATGGTGATATGTTCACCATAAAGAATCATTAAAAAGGATGTTTGACTGAATAAGAAATCACATTTGTATTACTTATTGACTACTTGAATTGGTACTATTCTTCTCCTAAAATTCCTTTCCATTTTGAACATCATAGATTTCTTGTTGTTAGCATGTCTGGACTCTTAAAATTAAAATCTGTCTAAAAATGAAGGATTAGACATTATCTAGTATCTTAAAAATGAATAGCACAGACACTTAGAACTCTGCGTCTCAGTAAACTAAGACCAATGGGAACAAAAACTGACACCAGTTGCACTAAAAAAGATCGGTGTCCATCTACAGTTTATATTTACTTCACAATAACTTCTATGACAGTGAGTTGAAAATGTTGGTCATATCAGCATTAGCAAAATGCCACACAGTTTGGTGTGGAATGCTGGGTTGGCAAATTGCTAAGAAAATAACCCAAATGTATGTAAGTTTTGTGGCCTATTAACATATAGCAAGTTTCTAAGCTAACATAAAAGCTCAGACCAGTAGTATTTAGTAATGCTAAAGCAAAATTCTGGGCTGGGCTTTGGGTTTCATATTCAAGTGCCCTAGTGAAAGAAATAAAGAGAAGAGGAGAAAAAGTGCCTGCTGCTCTTTTCTAATTCATGGTTGGTATTCACAGATTCAAGCCAACTGTCCATCCTTCCAAGATGCTGCTTAATTGCTTTCTTTTGCTGAGCAACAATTCAATAGCTCACATGATAAAAAAATCACTCTTTTACGGACTATTTGCAGCTTGCCTGTCTCATTCTTAGCATCATTCCTGCATTTATACCTGATGAAAGGATAAATATTAAAAAGGATTTTTTCAGATAGCCACTAATGTAATCAGAAAGTAGACCTGTCAGACCATCAAGATCCAGACTTGAAGACTTTTCATTTCAGCTAAAAATGATATTTCTTTGCTGTTGACTGAATGGCAGTCTGTAATCATCAGGAAAAAATGAGTGTCTGGATTAACAGGTATGTTATGAAAATCCAGATATCAACCAATTTTGACAGACTATAAACCCCCCCCACTTTCAAAAAAAGCAGATTAGTCAGTTCAACTCTGGTTCTCTGATATACACAGTCCATTAAAGACGTTTTCCCTTCTAAATTCTAAATCTGTGTTTATAGACTTAATTTCATAGTGAGGATCCAAATATGGTATGTAAATGGACTTATAACAGTAATTATACCAACCACTGAAAATCCTACCATATGGATAGGAAAGAACTATTTCATAATAGAACTTCACTTTGTGAGCCAATACTGGAGAAAACTCAGAGACAGAAGAGAATGAATCAGTTAATTTCTAAGTCTTAACACAGGGTGAATGACTTACATGTGCAAGAAACGTTTTTCTAACCTGTTCTTAAAGACTTCCAGCATTAGAATTCCAAAATGTAAAGGTAAATCATTCTACTTTTCTGACTGCTAGAACGCTTTCCTCTAAGCTGATCTTAAGCTTCTTTGCTACTATTGGCACCCATTTTATTCCTATCTCACCTGGGACTTAAATAACTGCTTTTATATTCATGTTCTTCGGTGCACTAACTGTACATTTAATTATTCCAGATAGTATGAAGACTGATGACCATTTCTTTAACTTAGAACTAGAGGGGCATTTTGATTAGTTTAATAATATAATTAGTGAGAATTTGGTAAGAAGAAGGAGTTTTGCTTTAGTCTTTGAGACATATGCATTTACCCCTATCTAAATCAGAACTGTGGCTTGATGGCTCTATAATGATTTCCTTTAACATTTTTAACAATTTTTAATAACAAACCTTTGAGAAAGTTTTACTGATCAGTTTATAAGAGTATCTTACTGAAAATCTGGCTGGATCCTGGAGGTCTCCTGTGCATCTAGCAGGTACCAAACCAAGTAAATATATCATAGTTTAAGCTCACAAGATCTTCTGGGAAAAACATGTTTTAACATGAATTTTGGGGCAATTAAATACAGGGAATGTAAGGCACTGTCACGACCCAGACTGGACAGACCAGGGAGTCATGTTTAATTCAAAATTCCCTTGGGCTAAATTAAGGTGATATGACACCAAACGGTCAGTTAAAGATTTTATTCATGATAGAAGCAAACTGAACCGGGGAGGCGTGGTAGTAGGTCGTAGGGTTTCTCGCAACAGGAATTGGCATAAGACTACTTCGGTAAACCGTGTAAGCTGCAGTAACCATATACATCAGTTCAGGGAATAAGGAGATCCCTCCCATTGGGTCAGGAGGTTCAGAGCCTACCCCCTCACTTTCCAGACTCCTTCTCAGAGAAGGGCCGAGGGATGGCTGGATCCGCTCTTAGTTTCAGACTTGGTCAACGGTTTATATCTTGAAACGGATGAGGTGTAGGAATTGTGGAAAAGAAAAAGGAAAGAGAGAAGAAGACAGAGAGAGAGAAAGGAAGAGAGAAAGATTTCACCGGTCCTGGATCCAGCATTGGTTCAGTCAGCCAAGGGTCCAGTCAGCCGAGGGGTCCGGTTCGGGTGGGCTTGCGCGCCCGGGGCTTCAGTTTGTGTTCTTTTATCATCCCTGCCCCTCCTTCGGGCGGGCACCCAAACTCCTCAGGTTAATGAGCAGTTTGTGAGCCTTTGGGCTTGGGGGTTGTTTGTGGAGTAGCTTCTTCCCTGCAGACATGGCCATTGTTTGATTTTTGTATCAGAACGGCTTATCAGAACAGGGAGCTGTGCCCCCTCCAGCACACCCTCCCCCTCCTGTTGCTGATGTCTGAGCTGATGGGCTTTTCACCTGGGTTCCTTGCTGTGCAGGGTTTGTCTTTAAGCAGAACTTGCCCCACCACAATGTTTGAGACATTAACTCTTTCAGTCTCTCACAAGCACCTTTTAAGAGTCTTTCATTTTTGTCACATCTTCCTGCCAAGAAGGAAAGTAAGCTTTATAGAAATCCTTTTTTTTTTTTAATTTTTTATTTTTCTGCTGGAGACAATAGCAGAAAGTAAGCTTCATTGGATTCTTCTTTTTTCTTCTTTTTTTTTTTTTCTTTTTGTGACAATAGGAGAAAAAATCATGGAAGCATCACCCCATTCCCGACTGTTTCACAACCACTGTGCTTAGAATATAGTAATTCTTATTCAATGGGACAATTTAAATGGAAATAGGTGTTGCTACAAGAAATTAGTCAGTTCATCCCCAGCATTGTCAAAGTAAAAACCCTATCTTTCAAAAGAATTTTTTTCTCTTTAGCGCTTGTCTTTTCCATTACCATTACTTTTATTTGCTCCCCATCAAGAACAGTCAATATCCCAAGGAATATGCAATTTCATAAAAAAATGTAACTAGTGTATGGATAAACTAATCCATAAAGGAGGCAGAATTACAATAATAATAGAAGATCTCATTATAGACCACCTTAGTGAAAAATACAGATCTTCAAGAAAGCAGTCACTAAGAATAATTGTAGTAAGCACGTTTTATCCAACTTCTTTTCTATTATTGCAAGTAACTTTCTCTGTGTTTCCTAGCATGTAAATGTAAAACTGTCTTAACTGTATGTTGAAGCAGAAAAATGGAACAATGGATTGGAATCCAGTGAAAAAATATTGCAAAAAAATGAAAGACTTATGAAAAGATTTTGAAGTTAAAATTTCAATACTGGCATATGTGGCTTTTACAGGGAATAAAATCCTCAGATAAAAGCCTGAAATTACTAAAAGCATTGGGAGATTCACCACAAACTCCGTTAAAGTGAGAATTTCAACAAATTTTACTTCCTTTTCACTGTGCAAAACATAAGGCTTTAATTTAAATGAAACTGTGCTAATTAACTAAAGTACTGGATATATTTTTTAATGAATTACAAGAGTTTGGGAAAGGTTATTTCTCTTCCAGTAGACTACTGACTACGCGACTACTAAAACACTAGGCTATATTCTTTACCTGAGTTTCCAAAATTAACCAGGCAGTTTCCACCATAATTCAGGAAGGTGTTCCTTTACTGCGTGAAGTTTATGAACCATTGGAGGAAATTCTGATCATTCAAAATTAGCCTGTATGTTATAGTAAATGCAACTTCTACTTTAAAAAATATTTTGCCTGAAGAATAAATACTTCTGTCAGTGTTCCTGGATGGATTCACTTTACAATAAGGTCTAACAATAAAGATCAAGCTCAAAATTAAAAAACTATAGATTGCTTAAATTACTATATTCTTTACTATATGTGTGATTAGTGTTCAAACAGATTTCTTATGATATTTTTCTTATATTCTTTCAATATGTTACCTGCTTTTTTAATTTTCTTTCAAATCGTACTTATTTAATCAACTTCAGCATTGCTTATCATACTGAAAAATATCTCACACTGCTATTTGCTATAATTTTCTGTGATTAGCATGGAGAAAGCCTCTGAGCACTTAAAAAAGTGAATGGAGACAAATCTCAACTCTTCAACTTTCAGAAATAAACATTCCTCTGTTTAATTTTTTTGAAAACTGAAAGCAAAGAGGATCACTGACTGACCTCAATACAATGGTAACTTCTATAATTGTGTTTTACACTAGCAAGACGAATCCTATAAAAGACAGCTGCATACATGTAACGTATCTGAGCTTTCCTAATGCATGCCTTGATCAGTGATTGTGTTTACCATTTACAGCATATGGCATCAGACATTTCTTCATTGTCCAAGGCCAGCTGGGTATATGTCTATTTATTTTCAAATTCTATTTTTCAATTATTTTAAATTATTAACCTCCACTCTCAATCTTTCAACATTATAAGCCTGAAGTTCACATGGAAAACGTAAAACTTTATCCAAGCACAGCAGCAAGCATAGCTGTAGTACCAGTGCTTAAAATATAAATCAGTTGTCCCAGTTCATTTAACAAATGGACTGAAAATTATCATACAGTGTATCAGGATTTTTTGATTTATACATCCTGCTTATCCAATTTGAAAGTAAAAATATTCATAAGTAGCTAGGTAATATTGTTTACTGTTTGGATTTCTCTCAGTATATTATCTGTGTCTTGCCAAAAAGACTGTTAGAAAATACTGTTTTCTCCTACTACTGTAAGAAATAGCTTTTACTAATTACACTTCACACCTTTTTCTAAGATGTGATAGCCTTAACTAAACTACACTGAAGCAAATGAACAGTTCTAACTGATGTCTGTGGGGTCTTAATTCAAAGACTTAAATATCCTGCAGATTGATTTTTGTGATATCATCTATATTTAAAAGTAATAAAGAAAAGAAGAACAGAATCACTTCTTATACAGAAAAGGGACTTCTGGAAATTCCATTACCATTTGGATAGCTAGGCAAGAAAGAAGAGTTCTGCTGTGAAGCAAGAATACAATTTGCTGATGATACATTGATTTGGTTAAACATTACTGAAAGAAATGGATGAGATAAAGAAATAACCTTGAGAATCAGAGTAAATGACACAAAATTCAGTGCTATTGAATAAAGGACCATGTAGAGAATGAATGTCAAACTTTTCAGATACAAAATAAGACCCTGTCATTTGAAAATGGCAAGAAAGAGAAAGACCTGGCTATCTTAGTATCGTAATGAGTACATACATGTATGAAAGTACATTGCAAGGTGATCGTGGGCTGCCAAGCTGATGTAATTATAAAAAAATGTACATCCAGTGTAGGACCTGTTAAGATGGGTGTTTCACACAGAGAAAAGGAATATTAATGTCTTTCCCTACTGTAGCCAAAGTAGAGTTCTCTGCCTTATGAATTAGAAGTACACTAATCAGAGTATAAATAATTTTTATTTCTAACCCAATTATAGGTACCAAGATAGTGTAACTAACAACTGCAATGATCTTGTAACACTATGATGGCCCATCCAGGTATAATTAATAAATATTTTACATAAATATGTGATCAAATTGACCACCAAAGGGGCAAGAAAATGTGTGTGTAGTTGTTCATAGGAGGCATCCAAACAAGAAATGTCTCAAGATAAGGAACAAGATAAGCCCAAGGGACTGCAAATAAGCAGAACATCCTGCAGCGGTAATGAGAAATTACTGATAAAACCAGAACCAAGCTAAACAGTATCAGGAACAATTGGAATTCCCCTTTTTAGAGGAGTGCAGTTAACTTTAAAAAATCAGGCATAAGCGAAAAACTGGAGAAGTCCACTTTGGTTTTGACTTTTGTTGTTGAAGAGCTCTGGTTTCTGATCACCTGGACCTTGCCAACACCTTGCCATGTAAAGGCAATACAGTATTCAAGAGGGTGCAGTAGGTTATCTTTTCATCTTTTAGAGTAGACCAAAGCAAAAATTCAAACAGGTATTTGCTAAAAACAGAAGAGAAACACCCTCGTCCCCCTCTCACCTCCGAAACTTGAATATGTTTTCTTTTTCCTGAAGTTTCTTTCATATAAGGGAAATTATCCTAATATCTAAGGTGCTGATTAAGAAATAATTTCCTTTTTCATATTTAATTGGGATCTATGAAATGCTCTGTAACTGCTACTATGGAAAATTCAATTATTTTCTAGTGGTTTTATGCAAGTGCAGGACAAATCTAGTGACAGATTTCTTACTAGACTGGTCTACATATACAGATAAACAAAAAGTTATTTCTTCTGTTTATATTTCTAAACAAGTTATCTCAGAATATTATTTCTGTGTCCATACAAACCAAAACTGTAACACTGGTGTATAACGATTATTGGTCACTCCAGTTTGAATTTTACACAATGCGAAAGGGATAAAAAGTATTCTGAGAACTTGAAAAGCAAGATGAATATGTGAGATACAAGAATATATGGGAAGGCTAAAACCACATTAGTGCATAAGAAGAAAGCCAACATTGAAATGAAAACTCAGATATTGTAGAAGGCATGCTGGAAAATAAGAGAAATAAATAATAATAGTAGCTTTAACATTACAATAAAATGTTGGTTTGCTCCAACCCAGTGTGCTATATAAACTTGGCATATGTAAAAACATTTTTTATAATTTATTATAGAAATACAAGGAAATTGTGGAAAAATATAATAGTTTTTGCACTTTGCTTGATTAGGTTTTTTTAACATAATTCACAAATTTGTTATGAGTTTTGTATTAGTTAATTAATTATGCATGCAATGCATAATTGCATGCAGCAGATGCTATCTTTGAAAATATACTGTGTGTTTAAACAAAATCTTGTTGCGGAACAACACAATGATGTTTACAGTTGACCATGAAGCTGTTGCTTTCAATTTTGTTTTGGTTTGGTTTTTTTATTTTCCTAGAAAAATATGGGATTGCCAACATACAGTCTAAGAAAGGTAAAGAGTCAATTCTTTGACTAGATCTCAGAAACTGAGATGCAAGCACACACTAAACCTATTGTTTTAGCTGTAATATATATACAATATAACTATAAAATATAGCTATATCATGATAAGCTATCTTAGAGTATTGCATTACCTGCATTTTTCTTGCAGTAAGAGCTTCTTTCACTTCCAGAATAACATCAGGTTAAAATTCATAATTGCATAATATGAATGATGTAAATAAATTTAAAAATCTTCTGATAGTCTATTATTGCAGGGAAAAAAAATGCTTGGGAATCTCTGGAAACGACTTGGTTAAAATGTACTCACACATTCACTTTAACTATTTTTTTTTTTTTCATAAAAAGTTACAGTGAAAAATTATAGCAATCTTAGTCTGCAAGTCTTGTAGTTTTACTATGAAAACATATCAAAATCTCAAGTTCAAGTTTTCATTGAAAGCTGTTTAAATTAACATCTGTCTGTGTAAACAAAAGACATTTTCAATTCATGGTATAAGTATTCAAATATACCGTGTTATCAATTAAATATATTGCATATACATTTCAATACATATATATGTATAAATATATATAAACATACATAAACATATACATGAGTTAATAAAATATATAAAATACAAGACATTATACTGCTTCTAGAAAAATCTATAACTGTAAAACTACTGAGCGGTACTACATAGACACAAACTTTGTATTTGCCAAAGTGTCTTTTGTATAACTGATAGTTTAAAATACTTTAACAAGTAGAAGAAGGTTATGACACATATGCGGATGACGAACTCTGCAATTGTCAGTTAATCCTGGCTAATGATTTCAGTAACTATTGGACAAATATTACTTCTGGGTTCCTAGGTGTCAAAGGTAACTTTTGGGGGAACAAAGAGAACAATCTTACTGTGGAGACACCCTACCTGTAGAAGTCTTAGGGTACATGGATGTGGTGTCTCATAGGACCACTGTGTATCTTTGCAAAGGAGATGGAGAACTGAGTGGAATTGTATTAGAAAAAAAAAAATAGTGAACTCATCAGGTGTTTTCCACAGGGTAATGAGCTCTTAACTTCAGAAATCATTTGGAATGGCTCAGATGTCCAGTTATAAAGAGATCATTTTCCCCTGCATTCCTGAACCTTTCCTATACACTAAGTTTTGGCACCGAGAGGTAGCCTGAATAAATTATTAAAAAACCCATCTCATGGGGGTTTTTTATGATACTGCTCTCACTTTGTCAGATATGGTGATAAATTTAATTTTCAACCTGTGATGTCATTGTTTACAATAGCTTTCAGCAAGATTATGACACAGTTCTGAAGTAATGCACTGATGCATCAGCAGATTACAGAAAACTTTCCTTGGAAGAAGTCAGTGAATACTACTAAATACCATACTGCATACTGGAACTACACAAGTGATATCTGCAGTTGTCTCAGGCTCATACATCATCATCTCACCCATCTGCTTTCTCAATATTGTATTCACTCATATGACTTTTTATCAGCTTAAATGTAATTAACAAACAATACATCCTCCTGGTTATGTTTTAATGACCTACGTTTGCTTTTGGAAAGCTGGTAATGATGTGAAAGAGAGTAAAAATTCTCTGTAGTCGACATGCCTTCCAGATTTCCAGTATGGGAGAGGTGAAGCTCTTCTATAAACATGATGTAATTGATCCACTATGTATGCTGAAGCATAGAATAACCTTGTTTGTTTTTAAAGTATAAGCAATTAACCAGGTTCAGTATATACTGCACATCCTTAACTTCTCTTATCATGTTACCCCTGATCATACAAAAAAGATCTAACAAAAATTAACTGTGTATATTGATATCTTCTCATTCTAATTAAAATATTTCCCCATTAATCTAAGTATGCCCACTCTGTCCTGCTTTGTCATTATTTCTTCAGCCTTAAACGAGGGCATGAACCCAACTTCTTTCAGAGACTTGTTTTCAGTAAAGGATACTGGCTGGCCCCACTCTGATGACAGCAAGAAGTACTTGGGAGTCTGGACTTGGGAGTCTCCTCAGCATTACTGTCATCTGGGAGCTGCAGGAGTTCCATTTGGCTAAGACGTGTACAGTACTACTGAAAAGGAGGTTATAAAGGAAAAGCTAATACAACTCACAGTTCAGATGGAAACCAGTGGCAGGGGGTGGGGGGGGAGTGGGAGAAGAAGAAATGATTTTGCAAACTCATTATAATGCAGTGAGGGAACTGTACAGATCAAAGAACTATTTTCTGGTAGTGGGAGGCCCAGGTGAATAGAGGTGGAAGCCCTACAGGCCTTTCATAAAGCAATTAAGGATGATATTTTCATAGGGGAAAGGAGCATCTTTTAGAGAGCTTTTACACCCAAATATCTGCTGTAGGCTCTGTGAGAACCATTACAGAGAGAGAAAGAAAAGGAAGTTGAAGTCTTTGAAAATAACCTTTTGGCAGAATACACTGAATATTCTAGCTGTTCTGTACTCCTTGGGTGAAATTCTGGCTTTATTGTCATTGTGACAGAAGGGATCATTGACTACTGTAAAGCTGAGATTTTTCTCCCTGAACTGAAGCATTCAAAAATCTGTGAAAACTCTGAATGTTTCTCCTGAGATAAATACAGCACTCTTATTTTGGACTTTATTATTTATATCTCCATGCAAATTATTTCTCTAACATTACTGAAAAATCTTGTCTGTTTATAGTGTCACCTCAGTCACACAACAGTGGACACATAAGTCTCACAGTTCTCAGAGAGCTGTTCCAGGAGAAGTTTTTCCATTTTTCAGAGAGAAAAGTTTCAGGAGGGAGTGTAAGAAAAGATCTTACCCAAAGTCATAACAGCAGTCTTCACCCTGAGTCTTCACTTCTCTCTGTTCTTCTCCATGCTAAATAGGTCATATTCCTTTCTCCTACTCATCCTGCCTTTACTTGAAATAACATAAAAAACGACAAAACCTGGTTTACAATTCTAAGACACTCACTCAGTTTTTCAAACTGCAACATTAAGGGTTAAGTGTAGAATTTATCTGTAAGTGATTGCCTATTTTTTCCTCCAACTATTTTTTCCTCCATCACTAGTTGTTCTAATTACAATTATAATGTTATCAGTTATCTCTTAGTGTATCATAATGCTTATTTTTATTTTTTCTTGGCAAGTAATTCTTCAAGACATTGTTGCAACAGATGCTGAGCACCTCCTGAGGACAATCAATTAATTCCCCCTTGAAAGGAATAGGAAGTCAACATCCTGTGAACTTCCTATGAACTTTATTCCTGATAAAGATAAACAACACGCAGAAGACACTCAGCACGAGGATGGATTGAGCCACTGCTTATGTGCTTTGAATTTCTTGCCCCATGATTTTGATGAGGCAACTTGTACTTGCCTGATAACAAACTCCAAAGGGAATCTTCTATTGGCTCTGATATTGGCTTTGGATAGAAAACTCTTTATTCCCATTAAGCTTGAAAAGCATAGACCTGAAGGTTGCAGTGTCAGATTAAAACAAAGAGCAGGACGTGTCTTCTCAGCTTCCACCTGTCAGACACACACTTCTGAAATATTTATGGACTTCATTGTTCTGTCAAGTCTAATGCATTCTTGTTAACATTAAGACGTAATTTAGGGCATATTTCATAAGCACAACTGTTAAATATTTATGACTAACACTCATTACTTAAAAAGCACTTCACATATACATACTTTTTAAATTATTAATAAAGAGAGTTCGGACAGACCTTGTTTTTATTGCCCTGCACTTCTGGAAATTAACTTTTCATATATATCTGTATTAATATCCTGAGGGTCTTACCATCTCTGTTTTAAGACTTCAATGTTGAAATGTCTCTGCTCTTTTAACCCGTCATGTACAAGACCACTGTTACAGAATATATATCTAGATACATCCTGATCAAGTTGAAGATGTCCTTGCTCATTGCAGGGGGGGTGGACTAGATGTCCTTTAAAGGTCCCTTCCAACCCAAACTATTTCATGATTCCATAATTCTGCTCTTTTGGTTTGTGGACGGGGGCAGTCTACTGAACTGAGTGCAAAAGAGTATGGAGATACTGACAAAGTTCAGATACTCTTATGAATATGTATGGACAGAATTCAATGCTCTCAAATAGGCAGTATGCACTGCAATTATGAGGTAGAACTGGTCACAGCAAAAGATAATCAAACCTCATAATAATTAACATCAGTATCTAGATACATATTCTGTTTGGGGATATCCTCACTTCTGTCTGTGGTAACTCTTTGTTAATGCTAATCACTCAATTTACTTAATTCAGTATTGTGTGTGTACTGCTGTCGTGACAGGACAACAGGTAGGACTGAACTTGCAACAGCTCTCATTCAAGAGCTAGTGCTGCAGAAACTCCCATTTTAGCTCTGAAGATCCCTAACTCAGTATCTGCTGGAGATTACCACACTTGTGTTGTAAACTTCGGAAGACAAGTAGCTAAAAGACAAGTATCAGCCACAAGTTGTTTATTCTGTAAGGATGTAATGAGAGAACGGGACCCATCTCCAAGCCAAGATCTCTCATTTCAAACTTCGTACTTCTAAAAGAGGCTCAAGATAATGCTTACCAAGACATATATCTCTACAACATAGCAACTTGTCACCCAGTTCTGATTAATCAGCATAGAAGGCAGATACTCTGCCTTCTAGTGGGGTGGGCAATACACTTCTCCTTGGCTATTTGGATCCTTGAGCAGAAAAGCAGAGAAAGAGGCAAACCTGAGCTCTCTAAGAAGGGCAAGTTTGTTCCTTGAAACTAGGAGTTGAAATAACATGTATATGCAGGTCACCTCATTTAGACTCTTGCTCCAAATAGGGCCACTGTAGAACAAGTTGCCTGGAGTGTCATCCAATCAAGTTCTGAATCTGTCTAACAGAAACATGTTTTTTTCCCTTCAACTCCTGCAAATTCTTTAAGATGCTGGAGTATCAGACTATGCAGAGTTGAGTTTGCATTCCTGTGATGGATTTCCTGTACTCCAAAGAATGATGATACTGTCTGTCACTTGGGTTCATTAATTACAATTTATGGATAAAAAAAGTTTTCTTTAAAAAAGGATTTATAATAATGTACCAAAGTTACAAGTGATAAATTAAGACATTATTAAAAATATAATCAATGACTTGTTTAGATGACATCTGAACCAACATCTCAGCTAGCTTGTTTCATTGCACACACTAGCTTAGGACCAGCATTATCTGGAAATTTATTAGACAAAAACATTGGTGCTCCTGTGCTTAAAGATGGTTAGAAAGAAGAATAGATGTTCTGAACTAACACCTCCTTCCCTAATCAGGAGGAAAAGATCCAGCTTTTTCACCTACTCCATAAAAAATTTCAATATCGTGCTTGCTAGTTCTTAGGTAATGGACTACTTGTGGTATTGCTAGGCTATTTTTTCCTCCTCTTTTACACGAACATCTTGGATAACTGCCTTAATAGGCACATTCCAAACTTTCCCCTGTTCTCAGTCTGTTTCAAACACAAAGATACAACTTCCTAACTAATGTACTACCAAAACCACCACTTTTGCCAAAATTATTTCTGATTCTTCAAACTCAATTCAGTTGATCAAACGTACCATTTGAGATGCTTTAAAGTATCCAAGACATCTGTGTGTGGCTGGCAGATAGTACAGAGCAGCTAGGATAGATCTGTGACTGGACTGCCAGCTGGAGGTGAGGCACGGTATCTTTGGGCACCTGAGTGAGATTAGGAAAGATTTTTTAAGCAGTTGATACTTCATGTTAACTTCATGCTTATATTACTTCCAATCCATATACGGAGTGAGGCCCACTTTTCCTTAACGCTGGTTTCTACTGTGTAGAGCTAAATGTTTAAGCTCCCATCAGAGTCAATGCAAATTTAGCCAATATAGTCAATGGAGATGAGGAATTCACTCATCAGGGTTCCACTGATCAAATGTAGTTGTCTGTTTAATTCAGTTCACTCCTTTGCAGTGTCTACTGCTGTTAAAGATATTACACTGAATCTACAGCACCTGGAGGCCAATCTGGATAAAAGATACTATGTAACACTACATGCCTATCCAGTTGCTTTTTAGGACATCTAAGCCAAATGTAATGGGAATTTAGTCAATTATGTCATTACAGACATTAAAGACTCATATTTAGTTGAGCAGAATCTCACCCATGATGTGTAGATATAAGCCAAGTCCGATTTTATTGTGGGGTTGTTAGATTTAAGGGAAGATCATACAGATGATACTCTGCCTTCTAGTGGGGTGGGCAATACACTTCTCCTTGGCTATTTGGATCCTTGAGCAGAAAAGCAGAGAAAGAGGCAAACCTGAGCTCTGTAAGAAGGGCAAGTTTGTTCCTTGAAACTAGGAGTTGAAATAACAGGTCAACACTGGATCCATCAATGTTTCTAATATGAAATACATATATTATACTAGTATATATACTGAGGTGTATGAAAAATACAACAGCAATTTAATAGCAATTGTATATTTTAATGTAAATATTTAGGGTTTGATTATTTTTTTGTCTGTTTGTAGGTTTGCATCAAAGTGATAGTTTTCTCTGCCTTCCTCACTTATCATATATCCCTCTTACAACAGGATGATTGCATCTTCATATGCAAGCCCTTATCTTCTTTCTCCAAACCCTGAATAAACTATTTCAGGTTAGATTCAGAGTTGGAGATTTTTGGCCTAGAATCCAAACTGAAATTGAAACCTTCTGTTTCTTCACATCGTTGCATAATTTAGAAATGAGACAATTCCAAAAAAGCAACTGAAAACATCTATATTAGCTGATTGCATTTGAGACAATAACACGTGAAAATAGCAAACATTACAATACCGTTCTTGCAAAGTAGGCTATCTTCTCCCCAGATGTAAACACGTTTCTACTCTAGCCATAATTATATATGCACAATCCAAAGGCAACAAAGAAATAAAATATGTTTTCATGTACATTCTAAACATACATTGATTTGGAATTAAACTCCAGCTGTTATCTTAAATGTGTTTTCTGAGGCCATTGTGGAGCATTTATTTTGTTTCAAGATGTTTTGGTCCTTAGAGAAGAGTACTCAGTTATTTTCACATTGACTTGTTTGACTACTCTATGTTTAATCAAGCAACTATTAATAAAAAGTAATTTTAAATGTCTAGTAATATATGTTGGTGATGAGTAACACTGCAAAAATAAACACTGAAAATCTCGTATGAAATAGATAAACTGAGAAAGTCTAGCTTTTACTGAAATACTCTTCCCATTCTATGTTTTATCCACTTCTCCAGATTTTCTCTGTACTATTCTGTATGAATGTCCTTTGTAGAATTCATTCTCCTATGGTAACATGCAGGAACTGAGATCTGTAGTTGGTTTATAACTAGAAAGACAAGTGAAATCTCAAAATTAGTTTAGAATCTGTCTTTTAAAATGAAGGTTTTTCTTTTTCATTTCTCTCTTTTCTTTCCCTTCCAGCAAAGGTATTCCCAAAGAAGACAAAATCAGTCCCCACAACATTATTTCTTTTTTTACATATAGATTTTCAATTTTTTTTTTCTGTTTATAGTATAGTAATATGTTGATGCAAAAGATTACATTGGAGAATAAGGATGTGAATAAATTTGCACTGTTTGAGTTCAACAGTTGAATTCTTCTGTGAGATGCCAGGTTTCAGCAATGTTGCTAGTGTCAATATCTGGATCCTAGTTAGAAAATAAGCATATCCTTGACATCAAGGCATCATCCAAAAAAAAGCTTGTCCTATCTTGGAAATACTTTTTAGTTACAGGAGCCCCAAAGACCAATTTTGTCTCTATGAGTTGGATATATATATATTTCAAGAATAATTGTGCTAGTTTCTTTTTGTAAGCAGCTGAGAGAATGGCTCGAGAAGGCAATGCAGATCCCCTGACAACAGCAGAGAACATTTGAGGACATTTCTGTTTTGTTTTGATGTGATAGCTGTTAAGAAGTCTGCCTTGGTGCTTATATAGCTACAGTGACTCTTTAATCCTGAGCCTTTAAAACTCATCAGCTACTGAGAAAATCAGCTACTTGGGAGACCTTTTTGCGGCCTTTCAATACTTAAAGGGGGCTTATAAGAAAGATGGGGACAGACTTTTTAGTAGAGCCTTTTGCGATAGGACAAGTGGTATTTTAAACTAAAGGAGGGTAGATTCAGACTAGATATAAGGAAGAAATTTTTTACGCTGAGGGTGGTGAAACACTGGGACAGGTTGCCCAGATTGGTGGTAGATGCCCCAGCCCTGGAAACATTCGAGGTCAGGTTGGACGGGGCTCTGAGCAACCTGATCGAGTTGAAGATGTCCCTGCTCACTGAAGAGGGGTTGAACTAGATGACCTTTAAATGCCCCTTCTAACCCAAACCAATCTATGATTCTATGATTCTATGAAATTTAAAGATCTGAGAGAGAGACAAGGAACTCCTTATTTGTCATTTTTTGCTGCCATAGTAGGTATCTATGCTAGTTCCACTTGTATGCTTCAGAGGTGCCCCATTACAAATACGGAGATTTACAGTCTCTTTCACTTTAAGGTGGAGCCAATTTGTAACTAAATCTGACTGAAAAGTTCATCACAATTTTAAAATGTGGAAAATTTTAGTCTCCATATATTTTCTATTTTCAAGCATGACTTGGAAAATTATATAGACTGAGGTCTTGTTTCAAATCTCTGATTTCAATGGAAAAAATTCTGCTTAATGAATTCACCATTGAATCGTTGCTGCAAATATATATCTATATTCAGCTGGCTAGTAAACAGTTTCAAATCACCTTTCTATTTAATTACATTATTTTGAAAGCTGTAATTAAAAATTTTGTCTGCTTTTTAGGCTTTCAGGCAGGAAAACCAACGGAAAATTACTTCAACTTCAGTTATGACACATTATTTTAGAAATGTATTGAACATTTATTTTAAGGCAACTAATGATGAGGGCTCATCTGAATTATTAGATGAAAAAAAATAAAATCATAGATTTCTGATCTGAATTTGTTTGACTTCACAGTGAAACCTCTGTATCAGGCTATATCTTTTTCTTCCAAAGTACAAAAGCAGGAAATGTCCTGGTGTGAACAGCTGTCTATATTTTTTCCTTTTCTTCTTTTTGGCACCTTTTTCATAATCCCTTTTGCTTTTTTGATGTAAGACACTTCCTAGAGTTGTTTACAATTAGATACATTAATATTACAACATATATTTTGCAAGGATGAATATCTTTAATTGCATTAGCATTATACTGACAAGCCAGGAAATAGAAACTAGTGATTAAAGCAATGGCATACGAAAAGCTAACAGAAGGTAACAGAATTATTACAATTTTTTAAATGGAGATTAAAAAAAAAAAAAAAAAGAGGGGGGATAGCTTACAAACATTGAGAAGTTGCTTATCCCAAAGCTTGGAATGAAAAAATAAAGCCCTGACTTTGCACTCCTTCTTGCTAACATCATCTTCAGATCCTTTGTAACTTTTTCAGTTGATCTGTGAGTATATCTGCTCCACAGAGGCAGAAATTTACAGAGATACACAGGATAGCCATAAATAAGGTAGTTGCTTAGGTATCAAGAGCAATTTACCTGCAGCAGCAGCAACCTCAGTGTTGACTCATTTGCCATGCTTTTCAGTTTAATGCCAAACTAGATTGTTCCCAAAACACAAGATAGCTTTGTTTACAACTAACTCTGCTATCTTTACACTACCTTATAGCATAGATGCAGTTATATGCACACAAATTATTAATATCTTAAGCTAGGGTCTAAATTTTCACTTGTATTTTGTGAGGGTTCAATAAGCCCACAAGCATATTATAAGCAATAAATAGCAAAATGTGGGCTGGTAGCAATTATCGAGATCAAGACCTTGTATTTACAAATCTAAGGTATCTTTCTGAATTACTTGCTTGTTCTAAATGCTTCAGAATTGAACAAGCTGAACAAACCAATGTTGTATAGACAACTTACATGGGCTGTCTCTAAAAAAGTTACTCGCCAGTGAAGTAATGTAGGCTTCTAAAAGCAAAGATATCTTAAAAAATAATCTGCAGTATTCTAGGTGGCACACCAAGTAAGATAAGGGGTACAGCTTTTGGTGCCTGAGCTAGCTTGCCTTCAGTTGCCTCAGATGGCTGCATAGCACTGCATATGTTTGACAGACCACATAGACATATCTGAGCAGAAGATAACTAGAACAGAATTTCTTTTCAATGAAATATGGCAAGCTTTCTGGGGAAAAAAAAAAAAAAAGTCTTTCCCTCACTATATTAAAAATAACAATTTCTAAAAAATTCCACTTTGGGATTTCTTTGGAATGTTGTCTTGCATTATGAAGACACTTATCAATTTTGATTAGTGCCTTTGAGCAATGAACTTCTGAAAGCTGGACATTCAGAGTTTCAAAATGAACCAATTTAGGTAGACAGGCAGCCAGGTTAAGTAATGAAAAGCTGGGCCATTCAGCCTTTCTGTTCTCTCTCATATACTTCCCTGTCACTCAATCTCATCTCCTGACTGTTTGCCTTGTCAGTATTACTTTCTTATTCCCATCACTGATTTTATTTGAAAAAGGTGGTTTCAGTTGAAATTTTCTATGGAATTTGTACCACACTGAAAGAATATTCTACATGACAAAATAATTCTTGCAGAAAATTCCTAGCCAGTTCTAGTAATTAGTACAAAGTGCATACAACAGCACATAAACTATTTTGTGACTGGAGGCTTCTGCAATACCTTTTACTTGATATCTCACTCTACTCCCCTCTTTGTCAGGACTACAGAGAAAAGAGAGGCGTAAAGGTTGTAGACAAAACTTGTATTATGGTGTCATTTCTCACAAAGTATTTATCGGGCAGGAAGGGAGAAAACAACATAATGTTTGCAAATATAATTTTAACTCTCTCTTTTCTTTGCCAGATTTTTTTCAGCAGTAAAAGCTGTATTGTGTTTCTATTTTGAGGAAAGTGAGAAGTTCTCTGATCACTTGACAAAAAGAGAGAAAAATGTGTTTATAAATAATTCAAAACATCGTAGTCACAACTAGAAAATTTCAAGGGCAGTGTAATGACAATGCAATTTGAACTAGTTCCTATTTAATCTTCAGAATCATAATTAAACTTCTCAGTAGAACATTAAAATATGAATCTTATACTGTCAAGAAAATGTTTCATTTAGGAGTATTATTTTTTATGAGTTCATGAAGATTAATTAGGTCTTATATATCCCTTTTAAACAAATGTCCTACCTATTGATTTTAGTGGGAGAACAAACAGACTTTCCATGCTGTTGTTTTGTGCCACTTTTCTTCCCCTGTATGCATCCTAGTATTGTGTCAATTCATCTGTAGAGTAGCACAGTTGTAAAATGGAAGACTTGCACATAGTCATAAATGCATAATAGAAAGGGCTATAGAAAAGATTGTCTAATTAATTTTTTTAAAGTACCAGACAGCACAGTAAAGTTTTTTAGAAAAAGTCTTCAGATGGTACTCCCAGTTATCTGTTAAATTCATTACAATGTGATCACAAATATTAAAAAAAAAAAAAGAAAAAAGTTAAGAATATTTCCTTCCCTTGGTATTTCATTCTTCGTAATAGAAATCCCTGAGAACACCAATAACTTCTATATCTTTTGTTAACAACAAATCAATAAGTTCAAGTTGATTTTCCTTTTTTTTTTTTCAACAAAATGCCTCTATTTTTACAATTCAAGAAGTCACAACATAAATTATGGAGCTATGATGTCAGAAATAAGATATCTTTTCACTATCTTTGTTGAAGGCTACTGACAAGGAGACTGAAATAAATGGAAAAATTAAAATGCATTAAAAATCCAAACTAGGTGCAATTAAATTGTGGCTGAACCTCAGTCCATTACAAAGATAAACTCAAATGTCCCAACCTGTTTGCAATTCCATTATTGAAAAGTAATTGTATCTAAATGTATTTTTTATTATTAGACTTTAAAATACATAGAAGAGTTTTCAATCCTGTTTCTTGAATGAGACTTTTATATTCACTTTGTTCATGCTTTCAATATCAGTCCATTTATTATTGCACACAGAAAGTTCAGTGGCAGTCATTGGCCCAAACTCTAGCCAAAAACTTTAGTTTTGAAGCGTGATGATGATAGAAGTAGTGTTATTCTCCTCCCACCAGACAACACAGACACCCTACTGCTGACTGCAGTGAACAGTAGTTGATCTAAACTGAGTAGTAATTAAATCATCTACCATCTGATTTTAACTGAAAAAGAAGTAAGAGGCACCTGCATTACAAGCATTTAAAAGGACTATTCTACCACCATTTTCTTGGAACTCAGAAGAAAATACCTACACTGCCAGTGTTTCAGATTCTACATGAATCTGGACACAGGTGTCAAAAAAGGCTAAAAACAGTGAATATGTGAAGCCTGAGAATGTAGAGTTTGGATTTAAGCACATAACAGCACTTAAGTCCTTCTGCTAGTCTGTTGCACCAGAAACAAGCAACACAAATTAAAGATAAATGACACAAACTGATACATTCTTTTCATATCCCAATATGATTTGCTCAGCACTTTGTATCATATAAGCACTTGCTTTTAATTATAGTAAACTCTATTGGCGGAATAGACTGGTATACTTGTGTTAACCTCCAAAAAGCTAAGAAATAGTAGTCAAACTGCAGAAAAGATGTGTAATTCTGTATATCTGAGTTGAAGATAAACAAAGAATTCATGCATCCTTTAAGAAATTGGCTATGTACTCAACCCTGAGGGCCAAAATTCATCAGCCCACATCTTCAGGTGTGACCTTCACAGTTTTTACCTTTGTGCCAGTGCATTTGTATACAACTGTTGAACAATTATCCTCTAACTGGGCTTTAGGCAAGTTAATCTGCTGTGATTTAACGTCATTTTCTTGCCATTTTAAACCTTGTGTTCCAGACACTAATGCCTATAACGGCCTGGATCCATAAGTGCTGTCCTCTGGGTATGTGTAGAGGTTATAGCTTTCCCTCTGGTCAGCATGCATCTGATTGCTTTCTATGTCAACTGATCATAAATGTGTTTGTCCATATGGTTCCAAAGGTGAAATCAATCTACCTGTGTGGTTTTTTTGTCATTTATCTAACCAATATTTTTATGATTATTTGCCTGCAATGTAGAAACAGTGTGGGGTATGATCAGCAGAGTTTCTGATTTTCACCAAGATTTTCAGACCTTCAGAATAAACGTCATAAAATTCGTCTCAGTGAGGTGGTCTATAATAATAGCTTGCAGACCTTTCAGAGGCAACGCCTCATCAATTTTGCTGCTGCTACCTAAATGTTGTCTATGTGTTTCTGCCCTTTCAGGAATCTTTCCTGCAAGTCCTGGTGTCAGTTCAAAAGGTACTTGGTTTGACTGTGAGTAGCAAGACCTTCTCAAATCCTTCAGAGTCCTCACTGGTCCAGTTCTTATCTTCCATGACTTTTGATCCAGCAAAGAAAGCTCAGCCCATTGTGTTTTGCAGCTGAGATTGATGATTTTCACTGGTTAGGTTGGTTTTTTTTCCCTCCCCATTTTGGGTTTTCTTAGGTTTTCCAGTTGATCTTTGGATGACAAATGCCATTCTCAGGCCAGAATGGAGGCATGTAATCTTGTTAATCATTTCAACAAAACTTCAGTTGCATTCTTTGCTTAAGGAATGAAAATCATATTACCAGAAAAATTGCTGACTACCCACTTAAGATCCCTCATTTCCACCAATTTCGAGATATATGAAAAAAACATATTAACATTCAAAGTAAGAATTATAATTACCATTGAACTCATTTAATACATTTACAAAGTACTCTGGAAACAGCTTATAATCATTTTAAAAGTGCAGAAATTTGATAACATGCTTTTAATAAGTTTCAGTTGTGTAGAGCATCATTCTCTGAAGGAAAACATCTTTAAAAGTATCTGTCACCACTTGAAAAAGAAAAAAAAAGACATTTGAATAGTTACTTTTGTAGTAATTTTTCACATATAAGAATTTAAATTTTGAATGCAAGGTTAAAATCCACTCTTCAGTAACTGCTGCCAAATAAATTATTTTTTTTATTAGAAGCAATTTACTAATTCCTATTCTTTAAAAAATTGGGAAAAAATGCATAAAAAGAAAAAAATACTGTAATAAGCAGAATCAAATGTGGGTGTTAGAAAAAAGATCATTTAGTAATTTTACTAAATATTTGTATTTATGGTATTATACAAGCATCATATATGAAACAGTTACATCATTCTCACTGGATATATATACAGCATAGCTAAGTATAAAATACAGGTGAATACAGTCTCCACAGATTTTGAAATGGGAGTTCATATATGTGATAAGTTTGTAAACTCTTTCTAAAATATAGTTGTATTTTTAACAACATTGCTGATACAGAAATAACACAGCAATGTAAAAACAAAGTTTTTCTGAAATACATTAAAGACATGATTTTCCTCAGTTTAAATGCTATTATGTAATAACTGATATTTGTGCCAAATGAATTCAGATAGCTGGTGCAAAGCAGTAGCATGGCACATTATATTCATGTTGAACCCAATATGAACAGGTGTCAGTGATGGTGCAATATGCAAACCACTGGAATATTTGAGGCATTATTTTTTAATTCAGCCAACTCCATAATTATCCTCACAAGTTATAGCTTGTTAAGGCTTTATTCTTTTAGCAACACAGGTTTCCACCCTCATAATCTTTTTATAGAGGAATAAACAAAACTTAGTCTCATAATAGTAGAAATAATTGCTACAAGGCAGAATTTCTGGGCATTACATTAACATTCAAAAAAGGCCTTCTCATGAGATCTAAACATAGATTTCAAAAAATGGTACCTTGCAATAGCTTGCAGGTGCAGGGACCATCTGCACAGAAAAATTCATTGGCTGTGGGCCATTACAATGTTACCATACAATATCTGTCACTAAATTACAATGTCATCTTGGTAATATATTTTCCCTGCATTTGTAAACTTTAATTGTCTGTTTGATTTTATATGGTAATATTTTACAAGTAAACATAATCATGAGAGCATGTATTGTAGATGCACAAATAATTTAAATAGTCAAGCTGGATTACTTTTAATGGTGCAATATTTAAATTCGGTTTGTTTGCAACTTTACAGATAAAACTCAGGATGTATAAAGCTCTAAGGGTTAGAATATAATGTATTCAGTGTTCATTCATTCCAAGAATAATAATTGTCATAAGCAGACAAACAAACAATAGCTCAAATAAGCAAATAGACTATAAAAACCAGACTGTTCTCCTTACTCCCAAAGTTGCCTGGTGTGCAGAACAATTCTGCATGTCTAAAAAACCAAAATACTAAAGAACTCATATCATTACAAGAAACAGATGTTCTAATGGTACAAATACAACTTTCAAGTAACTCCTCAGAAGATAGTACAGTTCCACTAGGATAAATACAATCATTGATTTTAACTATACAAAATGACTCATCATCTCACCTTATCGTGTGTAAATCCTAAAGTGTATGCACATCTTATTATTCAATAAATAGCATCAAACAGACAAGCCTTTTTGTTCATTTTCTACAATACAAACTTTTTTCTCTGAAACAGTGAAAACCAGCTTCACTCATGATTCACTCATGAGGATTTTAATCTGTAGTTACAACCTAACAGTTTGAGTATGGGTCAATGCTTGTGACTTCAATTTCCTCTCTTCTCAAAATCAGTATTTATCTTAGCTTCGAAGCAATAGACACTAGTTAAAGTGTTGACACTGTGCCAAGACCTATGCAGACACATATGCAGCTATGTAGACATCTCTGCCCATACATGTGTAAATTTTAGCTATAGGTTGCCACTTTACTACTCTATCATTCCATACAATTGAACTCATCACTAGGAGAAACTATACGTAAAACAAACAAAAAAAAGAGAAAAAAAAAGAAAGTAAAAAAGGTAAAAGACAAGTTATTGCATTCTCAGTAGGTAGCACATTGGTATGGACTGCAAAATTCCATGTCCTACTCATAATCTGGCAGGAGCTCAACTCATGTTCATAGATACTCATCACAGCTGGTGTATGTGGCATCAGTAATTGCAAGGTCACAGTCACAACACTATAATCAACATTCTGTCATCACTTCCAATATAGGATCATATTTTCAAGGTTTGTAAGCTTTATAAAATTAAAATTTTCTCTAGACGTATTTTGATGGAAATGGATCTAGCATAAAAGTTTAGGGGTTTTTTTATTTCAGGATTAAAAAAAAGTCTTAAAATTTTTTGCTGTATGACAGCAGGAATTCTTTGTATCTTTAGACAATGATTTTTGCTCACAATCCTGTTTTCCTTCACCTTGAAGATTTTATAATAATGGAATCTGGCAGGTACTTAATCACCATTATGTATTTAAGATTTTGAAAAATACAGCTTTTCAAAAAAACTAAAATCTAGAAGATACCTTCCTTCTGCTTTCAATTTATGAGAAATCTTTTAACCAACTGATTAAATTATTGGTTGATAATAACCAATATTTTGGTACTACAGGAGTCATGTATGTTGTCTTTCTAAAATATCTGGCTTCATGGGGAGATAAGGCACAGATTCTCAAAGGTACCCAGTTATGATTTGTTATAGAACATATACGATATAAGTAGCAAAAGCTAGAAATGTATTCTAAAGTCCCAGGATAACTTTATCTTCCTTCCCTTGAGCCATGTTTTCCAGCTGATGATGTTAGGAAAGGAATCCTTGTATATGTTCCTAGACTCCAATTCAGTAAAACAGGTAAATGGTAAAATAAATTAGATTACAATAGCATTCTCCAAATTCCTACGGATAGGCATATGGTGATTTTCCACATTCTTTTTTCTTATTCCAAGCAGTCTGAGGAACTAGCCGTGTAGTCCAGTGATTATAATTCTAAGGGAAACAAACTGTTCCATCTTTGGTTTTTATGAATGTTTGTCTGCTGATCTACACTGGGTAGAGATTAACACAAACACATTTCATAATGCACTTTATAAAGTCCTTTATTTTCACATGTGAAAAAAATTAAATAAGTCTTTTCTAGAGAGAGTCAATAGAAATTACTTAACACTTTTGGGATACATAATTCATCTCAAGGAAGGCAGATATCATAAAGTCATTTTCCCCTTCATTCATCTGGTTAATTGTGCAGCAATCTCTACAGGACCAAGTGGACAGATCATGGAAAGCAGGGAAAAGCAGTTGGAGAGAGGTTCAGGGAGTCTGTGGTAGGCCTTTAGCTATGTCAGGTATAAGTGGGACCAGGAATTTTTCTTTTACTTGATTTAATGCCAGTGAAATTGTGACAGAAGCTGAGAGACTATTCAAGAGAAAATATTTATCTTTCCCATTTTATGTATTTCATACACTTTCTCTAAGCATACAATACTGGCTCTGTTGACAATTTGATGGTGGCTTAAATGGCAATGTTTTTATGTATATATGAAGTATACTAACATATACTTCACACATAGAACTGCATAAAGCATGAAATATGCCTCGTCCTCTTAAATCAAGTATTGAGGCGAGCATACCTCTAGATCTAAATGTTTCAACCAATTATAAGCTTAGGTATACTGACTTACTGGTACGATTTTCTTTATTTTTCACAAAATATTCTCAGTTTTAATCTATTTCCTTTAAAGGCTTCTCTGAGAACAACAGAAGGTTATACTAGAGAAGCTCCACAATGGGTTAGGTCTTAGATGAGGAAAGAATTATGCAGTCATGTACATTAATTGATAAAACAATATATACCAGAGGGGAAAGGGGACCAAATCTTTAAGGCAAGGGCTGCATGTCAGGGACCACAAACAAGAAATACACACTTCCTAAATCATGCAAACTTATTGACCAATATATAGATAAAATAAGGTAACTCTTTTGGGGGTGTGCTTTTGGAAGTAAAGCACTTCAAAACCAAATGTTTAGTGCTGTTCTTTATTATGTTACTTGTGTTACATTTATTATGTTGTAAATTAGAGGAAAAAAGAGAAGATGTCCAAAATTGTGACACCTCTCCCACCTATACCCAGAATGTATCATAGCTCATAATTATATCAAAAATCAAAGTAGCTGTAGCTTGGTATATATAGCTGTAACTTAGTATATATTCATTATTTTAGAAAAAAATCTGTTTCCAATTATAAGTACTTTTTATTGATTTAGTCAAATTAATGGAATATACCTTCACTTTTTTCGTTTTGGTTTCAGATATTCTTCTGAAAAGGATGAAATACATGCAACACTGTATTTTGAAAGTGAGAATACATGTAGATCCCAAGGTTAGAGAAGGAAGCTGCAGATGCTTTCTTTAATGTATATGTTGACGTTTAAATTTTCTTATTATTTTGTATCAAAAAAAGTCTCAGACCTGCATGAAACAACAGAAGAGCTCTGCCTCACAATTCATGCTTTTATCTGAGATATAGAGAAGGCAATTAATTAACACTAATTTCATGCTATATTTATAATAAAAATAGCTTAATTTTTGGAAGAAATAGGTTAAAATACTGTTCAGATTTTATTATAGCTTAATGTTTTAATATACTGTGGAGAAAAGGGAAAATGGAAGAGTTCTTCCCCTTCTGAAACTTTTACCACTTAAATAAAATAAACTAACATATAATAAACACTATGTAACAATGTCTGCGTGCCATAATTAGGTAATACATTTGACTCCTAGCTACATCCTATTACAACCACCTATTACAGCGACCGAACAAATTTATTCTACAAAAGTCTTTTTTGTTATGGCAGGAACCTTAATTGAGCAAGAAATGTTTATCTCTTCTGGGATTTAAAGAGTGAGAAGCATACTAAGTTTCCAATTTTCTCTGCAAGACTCTGAAATCTCCCATTTGTAGGCATTTCATGTCCAAATTTGATGTTGCTCTGACAAGCTACTCTCTACTTATGTCCTCAAAGATACACGTTAGATTTTTAAGCATAATCTCAAAATAAGCAGTATTAACAGATGATTTTTAATACCACTGCAAATAATTTCAAGGACAGAATTGCATTAATGCAGTAACTACCAAATTGTGATATCTGTGATTCTAAAGCAATTTAGCTTCAAGTCAAAACTAGTTTTCTGAGTCTGAAAGAAACAATATTCAGAAAATTATGTACATCCCAATAAGAAAGAAAATTTATAGTATTCTGGATCAAAGGAGTTTACTCACCTCTTACCTCTCTGAAGTAGTGCCTGATAAAGATTATAGCATCAGCATAAAGATATCATGTGTTAAAATACAAAAAATAGTTTAGAACGGGTTCAGCAACCATTAAATAATGAATTACATTGTGTAGTTTAGTTTTATTTGAATCCCAACAACATGATTTTCTTTTCACTTTCAGAAGTACTTTGCTTGCCTCTTTTAGATAGGAAGAACATTTTACTTCTTTACCCTGAAACACTACCTTTTACTGATATGCAAGGAAGGAATTGGGTTTGTTACATTGATTTATCTCTATCCAAGTACGTTGATGTTGGCTTTCTGAAAGGGGAGGATTTGAAGTGTGAAAATATTCTGGAGTCAACACCTTATTGCTCTTGTTATTTCCATAGATCCATGGAATCACAGCATGAATGAGTTTGGAGGGGGCTTGTAGAGACAGCCTAGTCCGAACCCCTCTGCTCATAGTGGGATGATCTAGAGTAGGTCGCTCATGGCTGTGTCCATCTCAGTTTTGAAGACCTCCAGGTGTGGAGACTGCACAGCCTCTCCAGGCAATCTTTTCAAGTGTCTGGCAGCCCTAACAGTAGAAAAGTTTTTTCTCAAGTTTGAACGAAATTTCCTGTATTTGAATTTGTTTCCATTACCTCTTCTCCATTCTGAGAAGAGTCTGGCTCCATCTTCTTTACACCCTTGCTTCAGGTGTTTTTACAAATTGATACCACTGAGCTTTCTCTTCTCCAGGGTGATCTGTCACAGCCCTGTCTGCTTTCTCTCCTTGGATGAAAGATGCTTCAATCCCTTAATCATCTTTGTGGCCCTTCGCTGGACTCTCTCTAGTATGTCCATGTCTCTCTTGTACTGAGGAGCCCAGAACAAGGTCCCTTCTAACCCCAACAATTCTATGATTTTATTATTATATGATTATATGATTCTATAATCTGAAGACTATGTGCTACTGATTACAGATGTTATAGGGTGTGAACTTCCTAGTTGTAGACAAATAACTACCATATATATTTAACATCATCACTTACTCTGGAGAAATTATCCCTGAAATTCTTAAATAAATTGTGACCTTTTTCTGTGCTCACAGTTTTCAAATGTTTGTATTAGGTACCATGGGACTCCCTCCAGCTGAAGTGGACTCATGAAAGCAGTCTGTGGAAAGATCTTTGGATCTTTCAAGTTGTCCCTTTGAAATCAAAGCTGATGGTTTTGTTATAATTGCTTGTATTGAGATAAAGGCTTCAAAAGTCTTTTTGATCTGAGTCATTAGACAATATTAGAGTTTTCCAGATTACTTCATTGATTATTTCAATGGATAATAAAGTCAGCCATTACTTTATTGTCATTCTATTCATCCAAAAAGGAAATAAATAATCCTTCAAATCTGGTGAATAGAGTAAGATCAAACATCAGGATATAGTTCAAACATATGTTATCATGTAAATAAACAAACACTGTATAAATCCGCTTTACAGCAGTAAGATTGTTTGCTGAAATTAACTTAAGCATAGATATCTTCAAGAGTGAAGTAAACCTAAAATAGCTACATTTGTCATGCAACCCTGTATTTCAATTGTTCAGCTCTGGTACTCCTAATAATAACATAAATTTGCCGTAGATTTTAGTACGGGTTATCTATCCAGATCTTCCCCCAGTGTTTCAGCTTGGCTTTTCAGTAAGTGTCAAGACTTTACATTGTCAGCCATATCTGACCTGGTTAGGTAATAGTAGTTTTGATACACTTATGGAGCCAAGTTGATACGTTGGTAACATATAAAACTACAGAAAGCTATATTGTTTTCTGCATTTCTTTTCAAAGAGAGAATAACATACAGACAACAAAGATATGTTTGTTAAAATGTAAGTGTATAATTGAGTTTGTTTAATATATTTTAAGTTAATTATAACAACTAAGCTAAGTTATGATGGGGACTGGATGAAGCTGTGGAGAAATTATCTACATTTCATTCAGAAAAATATCAGAAGTAATTCGATCTTTTTCTTCTGCTGGAGTAAACTAGTTAGAAAATAATGTGCCATCAAGGATGTATGCTAAAAGGTAATATATATAAATCTATATTTGGTCATGAAAATATTTTATTTTATGTTTATCAGTAAAATGAACACTGAATTAATAGACAATTAATTGGACATATTCATTTGAATGTGGGTACACAGTTTGGTATGCATAGTCATGGTAACTGCCAATACATATGAGTGATCTTGTACGATCTATCTTTTTGTGTATTGCAAATTACATTTATTTAGATTTTTTTTATTACTTTGTTTTATGATCAATAAGAATACACAGCCTGAACCCATATCACATATCATCTATCTTTAAAAAAGATAATAGGACAGTCTGGAGTTATTCTTTTTATGTAAGTGTACTAAAACTTCCTTTTTTTCCCTTCTGTCATGGTTTAACCCCAGCCAGCAACTACGCACCATACTGCCACTCACCCACTTCCCCCCACCCAGTGGTATGGGGGAAAGAATCAGAAGGAAAAAGGTAAAACTCATGGGTTGAGATAAGAAGAGTTTAATAAAACAGAAAGGAAGAAACTAATAATTATAACAATAATAAAATGACAATAATAATAAAAGGATTGGAAAATACAAAACAAGTGATGCACAATGCAATTGCCCACCACTCACTGACCAAAGCCCAGTTAGTTCCTGAGCAGCGATCCACTCCCCAGGCCAACTCCCGCCCAGTTTATATACTGGGCATGGCGTCACACGGTATGGAATACCCCTTTGGCCAGTCTGGGTCAGCTGCCCTGGCTGTGTCCCCTCCCAACTTCTTGTGTTCCTCCAGCCTGCTCGCTGGCAGGGCAGTATGAGAAGCTGAAAAATCCTTGACTTAGTCTAAACACGACTTAGCAACAGCTAAAACATCAGTGTGTTATCAACATTCTTCTCATACGGAACCCAAAACATAACACTATACCAGCTATTAGAAAGAAAATTATCTCTATCCCAGCCAAAACCAGGACACTTTCCCATCTCCCTGGCACCCTGTATGGGTGCTTAATGTTATGAATTGTCTTTGATTCCATCTTCTAATTAAAAAAAAAATAATTCCTAGGCCAGCATAAGGAAATATCTGACTGAAGATACATACAGGCATATATAGAACCTGCTGTTATTAACTTCCATTTCCAAAAAACAGGTGGAGGTGTTGAGAACTTCATTTCTACAGACACGTAATTCAAAAAGATCTGAAGTGGTTTGCTTTTAAGCTTGAAATACAAACTGCCCCGGGATAGAAATTTCTATGCCAAGTCAAATTTCACCACAGCAGGTGTTTATAAATGCTGACAGGTGCTTAACTATAGTGTTTGTGTTCTAGTTGTGGGTTTGTTTTTTTTTTTTATTTTGCTTTGTTGTTTTTTTTTTTTAAATCCTACAAGAACATAAGAGGAACTTTTACAATCAACACAAATTCTTCTTGTAATTTTCATTTGCACTGAAAAACAAGGAAACAAAAGACATGAGAAGGCAGCAGATTTTCTAAGCACATGGATGAGAACAGTATTATCCTAGATATGAAACAGTAATAAATACATAAATTATGTATTCAGAAGTGAACAAATGCTTTAGGTATGATGTTAGAAATATTCTCTAAGAATACAGTATATCAGGAATATACTTCAATTTCACAACTTTTTTGTTAACCTAACTTAAGATCTTTTGTTTCCTATCTATCTTATTTATCCTCAGTTTATTAGCATTTCTAGTATCTTTAGTATCCCTTAAAAGAGTTCTCTGAATTTTGTTTTCCTCTTGAAAACTTTAAGGATTTCAATCCTTAGCCCTTTTGATTTGTCACATAAACTTTCTGCTGAACCTTTGCAGATCAAGACATTTTTACGCTCCATAAGCATGCATTCTGCTGAAATGTATTCCAGTAAAAGTGCAAGCCCTACTCTGGACACCCTTGTAAAATTTTCATAAATATAGATGAGGTCAATGGAGTTTGGATAACAGCTGCGCTTTAAAGCAGTACACGGATATCCATGATTGTTTACCTTTAATAGTAAATATTTGTTAGATATATGTGTGAAATTGCATAAACATGTACTTTACAGCATTTTTATTGCAGAAAATAGGCATTGGTCCTACCACTTCATAACAAGAAGATTAATGAACTTTCACTGTGTAAAAGGGGATAACTAGTTAAGTGAATACTAAGACTTTTGGAGTTGCTTCTAGTGTAGTAACAGTCAGGGTTAAATAATTTAAAGATCTTTCTGGATGTTAGTGTTTAACTCTTTCTTTTTAGGTTATTGTCTACTGGACATATCTATATTCTATAATCCAGAAGAAACAACGTACCTCCTGAATCTGCTGGGACAGCTCTTGTGAAGTACCTTCTCCTGACTTTTCTTGTAAATGGGCAGTTTATGTCTGCATGTTATAATCACTGCATTACATGGCCTAAAGAACATCCCTTCTTTTTTCTCCATCTTGCTGCTGGCAAGAAATAATGCAGTCATTTGCCATTAGCTTGAATGAAGATACGAGGATATTGCAAATGGCTAATCAGCATCCAACATCAATCAGAATGAAAAATGTTGGCATACATAAATGCTGACCAAGCAGCACCTAGGTTTAGAAACTTAAATTAGCATTTATGTTGAGCTAACAATATGGCTTTTTTTTATTATTTTATTTTAGTAAAGAAAGCTCATAGACAATTCATTTTCAATACAGGGGATGAATTTCTGTGTCCTAAGACAGGTGAGGACAACTGTTTTACAGAGGTGCAATCTCCGGTTTCCAAAGAATGCCTACAGACTAATTTAGATTAAATACCAAACTTTTAGATACCTTTAGTTAAGTGAGATGATTCTTACTTTGACAACCAAAACAAAAAAAAATTACTATGAAAAAATAGATTGCATCATATTATAAGGAAAAATTAACTAAAGGGAAACAGCCAAAAATGTGACATAAAACACTCCAGAAGGTAAACAGTTAAAAATCGTTTTGGTAACAAACTGAAAAATTTAGTTCCTGTTTCCAATGTATTTACTTCTTGGCTTCTTGCACTCTCTTTCCTGGCTGGAAGTATAACCCTATAGCTCATCCCTTTCCAATAGCATTTTCCCTTGCCATAGGAATATTCATGTGTGATTTCCCTTCTGAATTTCTCACTGCTGCCACTTCTCAAATAATAATTCTTTTTGGCTTATTGTGTTTTTTTTCCTTTCTAAGAGTGTACAGTGGGGAGACAATTATTATTGTTGCTTATTATTTGTTAAGCTTTGATAATGGGATCAAAACAGTAGAAAATATGAAGACTTAGTTTTTACTGCTAGGAACTCACCTGTTGCTTAAGAAGGGAAATACAGGTTCAAAATGTTCCAGATGCTACAGAGTGTATGTTACAGTACTTGTGTGCTTCTTGTTCTGCATTTATGGTGGTTCTTAGGCAGGTCATAGTCATGACACTGGAACTTAATTTTATCCATAATAATTAGCCAATGTAGAGAATGTAAAAACTTTCAAACATCAGGCTTCTTCACAGCCATTCTTCCCAAGACATGAAAGTAGTAAAGCCAGTAGTAATAATTCTTTCAGAAGATAAGCTTTTTGAATGCATGGCAAATCTATGAAAACTGGAATTTCATGGTTTTCAGAGTACCACAGAGTTTCAAATGGAATTTTGTAAATCATTTAAAATGAAAAAAAAAAAAAAAAAA
>JANXJC010000008.1:22616129-22629408 GCA_027564655.1 Leptodon cayanensis
TTTCAAATGGAATTTTTTAAAAAATTTAAAATTAAAAAAAAAAAAAAAAAAGAAGAAGAAGAAATTTTTGTTTGGGTTTTCTTTTTCTGGTTTGTTTTTGGATTGGGGTTTTTTTGTTTGCTTGTTTGTTTTTTTAATGGAAACCCACTGTGAAATTTTAATAAAGATATACCTTGCTTTGGAAATGTCCAAACGTATTTCTCAAACAAGTAAATATATTTATCAAATATTTTGAACATTGTGTTATAATTTTTCATTTCAAATCGTATTTTACTTTAAAAAGGAACTGCAGTTAAAATGAAAAAAAAAATATGTAAATTTGAAAATATCAGTTAATTACATTTCGATTAGAATCAACATAGATGCTTTTTATTTCTTTTACCACAACAATGTGTGCTTCAACTTGACAGCAACAATTTCTTTTCTGACTTCCATTTCATACATTGAACTGAAAACTCCGTGTGTGTCAGATGCTATCTGAACTCTGTCTTTTCAGTCATATACTATATTTCTTTGAGTGACTAGATTAGATGGAAGTCACTGAAAGAAAGTGTAGATTGCTTTTTAGTTGCAAAGTAACTGATCATATCTGATGGTAAAAGAAGTTTAGAGATTATAGGTCCATGAGAAAGTGGCAAACGGAAAGGAAAACAGCAAGGATTTGTTGCAAAGTGATCAGTCCAAATAAACATATTTGGTGTTATTTACATGCTGTGGAGTATCTAACCTCTGTCCATTAATCCAGAAGGCTGCAAGACTTTTAATAAATCCTGTGTCATACCTGAAAAAGCATTTCAGTTGCTCTAGATATCCCAGGGACTCTCAAACGCCATGAGGTGCCATGTTTATAAGGAATTGAATCGAGCCCTGAGAGACTGCTAAGAGAAGGAAGACAGACTAGTTCCAGGGAAGATGGATGGGAAAATTTTCTAGGAACCAAGAGAGCTATGCAGAGCTTTCTGCTGAAGTTTAATGAATGACTGAAGTAAAACCTGAAAAGCAAGACCTGTCTTGCAAAGATTCAAGGTACGATTTTCTTATAAACACTTTTCAATTCCTATTTGGTCATCTTGAAGATTTCTGTATTGCTAATGGAAATTATTTTTATATATATACTCTAAGAGAGTATCTTCTAATTTTAAACATCTTTAATCATCTTTGAGGAGCTTACTATATGAAGAAAGAAAATGTAGTCCAGTATTTTTAATTTTTTGCCATTACTGGTGCACAAACTTATGCAGTACCTGACAGTGCACACACTCAGGACTTGTTTAGAATTGTGTTGGCCTGAACTGATTTGAGCTTCTTGCAACAATTCCCCAGTGTTTAAGCAACTGTTGCTTGACCTGTCATAGTTGAAGCTCTGGAAATATCATTTGTGGTAAAGGTCTGAAACCCCAAGCTGACTCCTGCGTAACAAACAGCAGCCCTTTGAAAAAGTTAAGGATGGAGGAGGCTGTTGTGCAAGTTTCAAACTTTGGTTGGGAACCAATGAAACAGAAGCCCGTCGTCATGAGAAATTATATAAAAGTAAACCCAGGCTCAGTATTCTGAAGCCATTCAGAAGCTATTCTCCTCACAAGAAAGAAAGTGAAAAAAATATCAACTATGAACATCAATCTCCTAGTGAACACCTCAGGGCCCTGACAGCTCATTGTAACCCTCCACAATTCTGCTTGAGGAACACTGAAGTGTCAGCCCTAAGAACCCAAAGAAATGTTGGGATGCAGTGCAGAACACCAAAGAAAAGGGATCAATGACAGGGAGGCTTTTGTATAAGCTTTAACTGCACTGATGAGGCTTTTCTGTATTGAATGGATGATTTGTATGACTGTGGAAACATTTATTGGTCTAACACTAAATTCTTGGTGCCATATAAACCTGTTCCTTTTGGGGGGGAATTTTTTCCCAATTGCTTTGAATGTAAAACAAGTACCCTTAAAAGATCTGTCAGAGTTGGTGGCCATTGCCATGTGGTTCACTCACCCTCACAAGCTGGTTGTTCCTATATTTGCAACTATATTTGAACAGAATAAGCAAACAATTCTGAATCTTCCTGTGTTCCCATTTGGGAATCATTGCATTACCAAGATCTCCTTAGAGAAGAACACAAAGGAATATGTACAAGGGAAATAAAAATGGAAAGCAGAAGAGGAGATAGGAAGCTGTGTGAGTTAGATATGCAGAATTATGTGGAAAAGTCAATTTCTTTCTTAAAACGTAATTAAAACTGGGGGAGGGGGGGTGGGGGGGGGGATCCCAAACTGTGAAAAGGAGTCAAACAAAGATTTTGGTCACAAAAGTTTGAGACATTTGAAATTCATTGTTCAGATTATTTCTTTATCTTCCTCTCAGTCTGCATAACCATGATTCTATGTAATGTGTATAGTTCAGAGGCAGCTGGAGCCCATTGACCTGACAAAACAGGGAAGGAACTCCAAAGAAAGCTCAGTAACTGTAAGGAAAAGAACAAATGAGTCTGGTTCAGAACCAAATATAAGAAACAGAAGTTGTAGAATCCTTTTGCTGAATAATTGTAAGGATAGATTAGACAAATTGCATTCTGGAAGCTCTTTATATTAAGGTTCCTCAATAAAACAGGAAATTGTTTTAAGATATTGTTACATGAAGAAAAGTGACTTGTGACAACGTTTTCTACAGGAACAGAGAATTAGATTTCATGTCTAAGCAACTGTCTGTGTCTCCACAAAAGCTCAAGGTGAGATCCTCTGGTATTTTCTGGTCTGTATAGTCATGTCTAATGGCAGACAAGGACAATTAGTTCAGGAACACTGTTTTGGAAACTGTTTCTCAAGGTACAATGAGGAAGTCCTATTTGATCCACAGTCCCGGAATTGGATTCCTGTGTTGATTTTTTTCGCCTCCTCCCTCCTTTAAAAATAGGCATGGATATGAGCCTACCTCAGCAAAGAACTGAAATGAAATAGGAAGAAAGAGCCAAAACCTGGCACGTGTGGAACTCGCAATTTGCCTCTAAATGCCGAGTGATACTGGCCATAAGTAAGCTATCTGAAAGTACAATGATTCTTGGTACTGGACACTACAGCGACAGCAGAAACCAGAGCATGGGCATCACAGATTTTTCCTTTTCCATGACCCTCTTTACTCAGCCTCAGTTTATAACTGGCAGGGATAAGACTTTCTTCTACTCTGCCAAAAGACACCCACAGACTTTGCTTTCACAAACTCAAGCTCCACATAGCCCACACAGAAGTAAGAAGGTAGTTCTTTTTCAGTTATTCTTGTTTGCAGGTGTGTGGGGGGGTAATGCATAATCAGGTCCTAGACTGGAAAAAGGAATGAAAATATTTCAAGAAAAAAAAAGTGTTCGTACAGAAAAACACTGTTATGACTTTGGGAGTGATTGTGTCAAAAGTACATTTTGACACTTTTCCTCTTTAATGAGAATCAATAATGATGACAGGGAATCACAATTCTCACTACGGTAAAATAGGTTGCACGAAAATCTATTATTTTCCACATGTTCTCATCAATCAAAGCACTGCATTGTTTGTCTACGTGTTTCTTCCTTGCCCCAGAAAATAAATCTCTCTTGTCTACTTAACTTGTACAACTGCTAAACAAGCTGTTCAGCTATACTAAATAAACTGAAGTAACCATTTGCTTAAATATACTACCTATGAAGAAAACGCTAGAACTATTTAACTAGTCCATCTTAGTATGGAAAAATAACCCAGTATCTCCAATATACTGACACCAGAAATAAAATTTAGCATTTTGTTTCTCTTATAAAACTGTGCTGCTGTCAAGTTTTCACAACTCAGAGATGACTTTTTACTAATGTATGTGATAATACATAAGAAAGCCTGAAATAGATAACACTGACTACTAGACGACAATAACGTGGAAACATTGTTGATTATTTATTAAACAAAAAAAGATATCACAAATATACATATTCACAACAAATCACCTGAGACAGCTAATTTCTTTCCCTAAACTAAAATCAATCTTTCATCAATATCACTGAGTCAACTGCTTTTCACAGCTTCCAGGTCCAGGTTCAATCATATCTTTATCATAAGGGAAGGGAGTCCCTGTCCCTTTCTATACTGTTACGTACACCCAGGAAAAAACCTAAACATCTACAAAGACTGTATAGGAACAACAGTATGTCTTAGCAGGTACCTGAGACTGGAGCTGTGATCCATGCTTGTAGCACTCATGCCTTTGTGTTACCTGTAGCCAAATTCTGCTGAAAAGATTCAGCTCTCATACAGAGCTCCTCTGAAACTGCAAAGGTGAAATCCATACTGCTGAATCTCCCTAGACCTTGGCAAAAAGGTTTCGCATCAGTGTAACCTGATAAAGCGTCTGGAGCAGAATTGAATTCCAGATTGAAACACCTAAACGTAGGTGTCTTTACATGGCTATGTGAGACCTCTGTACCTAAGTTCTCTTTATAGGCAAAGGAGATCTGGATAATCTATTCAAGAGACTAGCGAGCTACACATGATGAAACCAAAGCATTTCTGTTAGGCTAAGATTAATAGCTCTGTATATTCCACTGACTATACTGACTAGATCTGCAGAAACTATGATGGAAACTTACAGATTTAGTTCATATATAAGTATCTACATGGCAGACACCCACATTTAGGCACTTGAATTTGGAGCTAAATGCCTTAATCTTGTTACTTTAACCTCTTACCATAGCTTAATGACCGACAGCCTTCCTGTTAACAACTTCTATGTGACAACTCACTAAATTAACAAATAACTTAAGCATCTGCACAGGACTCAAATCTTCAACATAATACAAATTAAAACTCTTTTGAAACACAGTATAAAGTAATTTGTCATATGATGTCTCTAACTTTCTAAAAATCTGTTGTGTATCTGAGGTGGATTTTGCAGGTTCTAGTCCTGAGTTTGCTGCGGACAAGGAACCCAAGCAGATCAGTACTGAAGTGACAAGGAACTTACAAGCTTCAAAAGAAAAAGGAAAATTATATCACAAGCTGATGGGAAACTCTAGATTGGGACTGGCACTGCTTACTGCAAAGCTAGAAGCCACAGTTCCACAGGCATCTGTTCTTCAAGTATGCCACTTTGGAAACATGCCTAGTTTTCATTCCACTGAACCTACAGACAGGACAGAATATTAACTACATGCTGTACCAAAAAAAAAAAAAAAAAAAAAAAGAACATGCCTTTATTATGATTTTTAATTTTTAAGAAAATATGAATTTGTATTTACTATATCTGCTCCTTTATGACAGAAAAAAATCAGCATTCATATTTGCCACCATGAACTGTTTGTTTCCCCTGAGTTTTGAAAAAAAAAGGTCCCAAAACCAAATCGAGTGGAATAGCAACAAAACAAACTAAAATTATTAACAGCCTGCACATTACTTAGAAAACCATAGTGATGATCGATGATACGATGATGACAGATGAGTCTTCACTCCTATTTTAAATTCTATCAACTACATAAATTAGTAATGTCATCAATATGATTACTAGCTGTTCACTCACCTTCTGCAGCAGCTGTTGCTTTTTTCCTGGCTTTGGTCCCTTGATTATTCCATCTAACTGAGTATTACAAGTCAGTTCAGGATCTGCTTGCCGCAGGTAAAAAACTACAGGTGACTGGGATAGAGAAATGTGTTAAGGAATCATTGATGCTATTTTGGCATCTGACTTGCTGTTTAACTGGAAAACATGTGGGGTTCATTCTGATAGCGTCTAAAAGTTTTGGCAGTTGGGGGTTGTTTGTTGTTTTTTTTGTTGTCTGGGGGTTTTTTTTTGTTTGGTTGGTTTTTGGTTTTGGTTTTGATTTTTTTTTTTTTCCTCCTATTGCCCATAAGGTGTGCATGATGTGGGGCCTGTGACAGCTCCTTAAGAAAAATACACTTTCATGTAATCTCAGCCATTTGGTAGTGTCAAGAGAGTTCATTTAAGTAATGATTTCTAAATATCTCTAATGAATATTTTCTTCTGTTAGTTTAGTTTGACCAGCTGAGGCAAATAGCATTCGGATTAGCACTTAGCTCTGTGAAACTAACAGAGATCAAAAAGCCTGTGACAGAGGCTGTGTCTCTTTGATCTGATATATGATCCCATTGATAGTCCCAAAATAAACAGTGTTCAAGTCCCTAGGGAATTCATTTAAATATAGTGAAGATATTCTATTAATTAATTCTGAAGATTCCAAGAAGAAAAAAAAGACTATTTTGCTTTTAGTTCTTTCCAGGTACTGATCCCACAGACAGCAGCAGAAATAAATTCAAGCTTCATTGAATTTAATCACTGTAAATATTTTGTGGGATCATGACCTAGGTTATTAAACTAAGCTTATTCATGTTTATGAAGAATTTTTAAGTCATCAGATATATACAAATTTATTACATAATTCGCGATATTCTGATCCATATAACACACTTTCAATATTAAAATACTTTTGGACTATTTGTAATTTCTCAGAAAAAGCTTAATGGCTAAATATTTAGTTACAATTTATTATTACTAAGACTTAATTACAATATATTTATGCAATATACTAGACAGCATTTAATAGCAAGCCATGAAGGATTATCATTAATAGTTAAAACTGAATGATAGTGATCATACAGATAAAGTACATGTCATGATGAAGTATCCTTCCTTTTTATTCTTTGTTAGCTTACACATTACTTTGAAAGTTCAGAACCTGAAATGGGTCTGGAAAACTACTGTGTAAGGTCTTATTCTTCAAAATATAAACTCATAATTATTACCATAGAAGACATATATAGAGATAAGGATACTTAATAATATTAATAATATTTGAAGGGGTTTTTTTTAGCAGAAGCACTTCACAGGCTGATTGCTTATCTCTGATACATAAACTCTATGTACATACTATAGAACACAAAACCACACAAGGATACATTACTCCAAGATTCATGAAATCTCACTGAAAAAAATGGTATTGAAAAGCTGGCGATGCTCAGAAACTATCACATATCTTTTTTCTGAAAGACCTAAACTTAGCAGATTATTTTCATATTCGGACAATTCTGGAAAATTGCTGCAATTCAGAAATAAAATAGAAAGATATTTATAACAATTAAGAAACATAAAATGCGTGTCAAAGAGCTGTATTCTCTCAGTTCATCATCCTGAAATAAACAAGCCAATATTCACCTCTCGACTTCAGTCCCATAAAAAAAAGCTTTAAAATGAATAGAACATGTAATTACGGGGGGAGGCGAGGGGGGGGAGGTGACATGATCACATTTCCTTAAATTACCCAGCATGTCAGTTTTCGTGACAGACTTTTGTGAGGAGCATTTAGCAACTGTAACCTGTGGTCTCAAAGTAAGTGTGACATGCCTTTCCTGTTCTATTAATAACTATTTTCAGCCCAAGTATTAGAAGTATGTTTTTTCAATAAGGTCTTAACTTGCTCTGGCAAAATACACAAATTCAGGATGAGTAAGATAATGAGACTGATGGGGAAAAGTGAAGTACAATATATAGTTTCAATCTTGACAATCATTCTGCACAAATTTTCGATGTAAAGGAGAAATGAGGAAAAGAAAAACAAAAGGAAAGGAAAGGAAAGGAAAGGAAAGGAAAGGAAAGGAAAGGAAAGGAAAGGAAAGGAAAGGAAAGGAAAGGAAAGGGGAAAGGATTTTCATTACTTCTTTCATAATGGTGAAATACACTCCCTATATCTACCTGTCTGTCCTCAAAAGCTGCTTCTATTTGAAATTCCTAATGGCAGACACATCATGCTGGGAGGCACTGAGGCCACTCACATCAAAAGTCCTTCATGTAATGCGTTATGACTGACTGCACTAGATGTTTTGCATTGCAGCAGCAATGTGTCAGCAATCAGACTAGGACACTTAAACCCACTTATTTTTTCTTTCTCCTTTTTTTTCTTTTTTTTTGTAGTACACTAAGGTTAAACAAAGAAAAATAAACTTTTTCTGTTCCATCCCTCTGTGACAGTATCTGATTTTCCTGTACTTTTCCGGGTAATAAATGATTACAATAAACTGGGACAAACATGTTTGTTTCCTGCTACATTAGGATGCTGAGAATTGCTTGGCTTTTTCTCCAAAAACCTGTTTTAAAAGTAAAGAAGTCACACACTTCTATACTATCCATAAAACTAATTCTGTTTGGAAGTACATCTTTACTTAAGTCTCATTTGAAGTTTATCAGATAATATTTAAATGACTCGTGGGTATTGAGTAGCCATTCAAATTGAAGTGTTTAAAATGATAAAAAATATAGAATATAAAAATATAAAATATTAGAAATTTATGCATATTTCTTGTAAATTTTGATGTGTATATAGACCTGTGATAGATGTCAGATTGTGCTAATTTCCTGTGAAAATCTTTCAGGTGCTTGTGTAAAAAACATCTTAATTCTGCATGCTTTTTTGCAAGTGGCTGGCTAACATGTTTAATGACAAGCAATCTCTCACTAAAAGAGTGGAACCAACAAGTTTTTAAGATTACAGTGTATCCCTGTGGGGATGTTGGAATGCACTTAATCTGTTTTGTATAGTATTGAAAGAGGCAGTATCAAACTTGGTGAATTTTTCAGGTGTGCATCCTACAAATTCATTTTCAGATTGTATAATTTTCTGCCTTGAACTGTACTCTTGAGACTGTCTAAGGGTATATCTTCTGCATCTTGAAAAAGAACCCCCTAGCGCGTTGATTCAAATTTTCAGTAATGAAAGTCTAACTACTACCCCATCTCATTTGTAAATCGATCAGTTCAATGAAGGTTAGAAATTTACACTTTTTTACCATGAAGATTTACCAATCCATAAATGAATATTTTAGCCTACAGATACAGAATCAACTCTTTTGCTCAGGTGGTAAAAATCTTACATTCATACCTGATGGATGAACACTCCTAGGCATGAACCGGGACCTGTTGCCACGGGGCACAATATGACAAATATCTCTTGCTTCCTTGCACTTTCTCACAAATGTAGGACTACATTTATATACCATTTTAACCTTCAGATTAGGACAATAAAAGTCAATGAAATGCTTCCACTTTTCTTCAGAGGATCAGATATACAGCCTGCATCTATACATATCCATACATATAAACAAACAAACAAATAAATAAATAAACAAACTTGTATGAGTTTCTCTTTTTAATGTAATTGTGCAGTTCATCTCAATTTTTTATTCTTCATGAACATAGGTCTAGGAACAGAACGAAACAATCTGTATGTGAGTGTCTAAGTAACAGATGTACATGCAACATTATCATTATTATTATATTGTGAATGAATGAATAAACCACCTCTTTCCTTGTGACAGTTTTCTGCTGAAAAATATCATCAGGCCATTGTAAATGGGGGTTACCAAGAAGTAAATCAGACCCCCAAATGAGCAAACATAGATTTCATAACAGAAAGAAATTTTCAACATTACATTTTCCTTCTTTAAATAGAATTTAGTGGAGATGCTCTGCATCTGGGTTCTGTTAAAGGTTAAATTTCTGTGAAGAAGGAATTAATGACAGCCTTACACTAAACCAGAAAGAAATCCACTTAAAAATGAGGCTAGAACAGTGCCTCAGGACCTTAGTCAGGAACTCTTTCTGAACAGTTCTAAATATATTTAAGAACACAATTCATATAGAAAAGACACATAAACAGGTGAAATTATCTACAGTACAGTAAAAAAGAAGATCGGATTGTCTGTGGGTTGCTCTCTGGAAGCCAAAAGTTTGGTTGGGAAAGGAAGAACAATATAACCTCCTCAAAAGCCAACTCCTGTCTTCTAGACAACACACTGCATTAACAGCATTCAGCAGCATGCCAGGACAAGACTGGTATTTAATGGTATCTTATCTATCTTAGCCAACCCAAACTATCACAGTTTAAATCTACAGCTAAGATCAAAATGTAGAAGCAATGATCCGCTATACTTTTGGGGTTTGTAATACAAAAATTTGTTTTATTCATGGTATAACTATGTTTGCAGATGAATCACAATTCCTTTCACATCCAGACAAAGCTACAGCAGTAGGCCTTGTGACAAGAAAAATGAGTTAACAGCAAAAACAACTGTGTCTTGTGACACATGTTAATACACAGAACCATACATCTTGCTTTTTTTTTTCTCAAAAAAACAATGGACACAATGTACGTGAGGACCCAGAAACTGAAGAGCAAGCATCAATCAGACTGGCATTTCATAGCGCTACGCCTCCTAGCAGAGACTTTGGTAATATCATGATAGGACAGATTCTTAGTGAGAGCATAGTCCCGTTCACATCTAACATTCACACATGCTTTGACTTCACTGGTACCCTACACGACAATTTTTACAGCTTCATCAGCTTCTGAAAGCAAAAGAACTATAGAGGAGCCCATTTTTTCTGTTTTCAAAGTATATAAAAAAATATATATTTATTTCCCACTAACAATTAAATTGGTATTTTAGATTCCATCTGGCAGTAGGTAGAAAATTATTTTGGTAAAGCTTAACTATTCCTGAGCAAATAGGAGTAAGAGAACCAAGAGCATTGGATGTTTGGAAATCACCGTAGCATGTATCCTTGGAAGTACACATTTTGTTACTTCAGTACTAATCTAAGTATCTGAAAAGTAGTCAGACAGGATAATACCTTTAATCTCAAAGGCTTGAGCTGGAACTGGGCATTCTGTGTGCGGCCCAGGCCAGAGTCACCTTCAAGCTGAAGATAATCTTCTTCCCAGCTGAGCATTTGGAGCTACTTCCTTAGAAATGATCTTTCTTTCCTCTATTTCTCTCTTATATATCCGTAACATTAGCACTTGATGTAATAAAAAATACTGTCAGCTTTCCCACAGCATTTCCAAATTTTTTGAAGTTCATCCTATTTACCCAGCTGGAAGCCTTAAGACCTACATAATTTCCTTTCTCTTCTCTTACAATCATTGCTGATAGAAGCTATAGCTGACATTCATGTGAAAATACTTAAAATTCTGATGTGCTGTACAAGCAAAAAAAATGCATTTTACTGAAGTCCACCTTCTTACCAGCAAATAAGATCATTTTTTTTTCCAGGGTTGAACTGCATCATATACTATGCATTTATATGAATAATAATTGTGAGCTTTGATTTAAGAAGGTATCTTTGGAGAGAATTGAGTTGCACGTTCTTTTTTGTCCTTCACTTTTCACACTGGAATAAACCAAACTGACATTTAGTCTTTTTAAATACTGTATTTCATGGGAATGGTCTCTTCCCTTTTCTACAAGAAATGTAGTTATCCTTTTATCATACCATGGGTTTCCTTGGTCATAAGTTGTTGAAAGAACAAGAAACAATAATCACTGTGTATAAGGTAATTTCCTGGAAAACCTATAGTTCCCAGAGTACTTTGATATTCAAAAATGTGATGTTAGTTAGACATATGAGTAAAAATGGGGAACTACTGCATGTAAGAGAATATGGAGAATAACTTTTGAATACAGTGAACAAGGAAGGAACTTATAAATACAGTGAGTAGATGATCATTTAAAAGCATATAGTTTGCCTTGAATTATCAGTTTTGTTAAAAGAAACTTTGAATTTATATGAAACCAGATGTAATTTTTTAAACTGCAGAAAAGTGCAAAAGTACTTTGAACATTCTCATAACAGAGAGGCTGGATAACAGAAGCTCTATTCCATACATGACAGGTTTGGCATTTGAAATTGTCTTTTGTTCAGTATAGCAGTTAGAGATATTTTTAAAAATTTCCAATATGGTGTTATATAGGACTGTCAATTTCTGAGTTAAAAAAAAAAAAAAGCTTTCTTACCAAAAAAGATCCTCAACAGACTAAAAGAAAGCCATAGGCATCTTGTAACACGAATGATTTTAATACTGATTTGATTACAGAAAGGTTTTGGCTCTGATTTAAGAAACAATTTATTAGGATTTTAAATTTTGTCCAAATCCTTCACAGTTCTTAACATTCAAGATTTACCTTCTTAATGATTTAATTTTCCTTTCTGCTGAGATCACTTGCACAAACTCAGAAACTGATCAGATAAAAATCTGCCTCTGAGCTATGCACACCTGATTAATGGCAATCAAATGTTGCTGGGGATATTTTCTAGAATACCACAGCTACAGACATTCCCTTGTCCTGGTTACTGGAGAATGTATAAGATATTAAAAAGAATAAAATTTTTTAGATCTGCAAAAGTCCATACTGCAATGTTTCAGCCAAAGGCATCATAAAATGTCTGCTTAATAAAAGAGGTATTATAGAATTATGATGTTAATATGTAATAAGCAACAAATAAACACCTAATTACTGAAAACGTGCACAACACTGCCATGACACAACCTAAATGAAACTATAGATATGGGCTATTACTAAAAATATTTATAGTAATATGAAGAATAATTATACACCATCTTTTATTCAAACAATGAAGCAAAGGCGAACTTTTTTTGTTGCTGTTCATTTCTGTCGAAAAATAATTTCCAGTGTTCAGCCAGCTCAGATGGGTATTGCTGGACTTTTTGCATTTGCTAAATTTCCCAAATTTATCTTCTTATCAGGACCAGAATTACAATGTGTATACCATGAGCTAGGCTAGATTACTCACTACATTTTATTTTAGTTTAGGTCTACGTAACATGCAAATTGTTTAATCTCATCTAAGTTAAGCTATCTAAAAGTTAGACATCTGAGCAATTCAGTGACTGCTTCCATAAAAAATGAGGGAGAAGCACCTTCAGAAATTCATTCATGTCATCCTAAAAGAATTACAAAGTGTTATAATGGAGATATTTCCAGAGATTTTATTTTCTATCATACTGACAGAGTGGTCATTGTTCTTCTTAACACTGTTTGGTCTGCAGTGAGCCATACATCTAAATATAGTATTTTTTTCTTTTCATCATGGACATGTTAAAAGGGACGTTCTACTACTGTGAGATTTTAATTTAAATGATCATAATTGTGTTATCTGTAGCTGAGAAACAGTGATCTGGTTAAACATGCTAAACATATTCCTTATCTACCAGGATTTAAGTGCAATGGCTTTTGTTACTTCATTTTCTAAACAGTTCCTATGAAAGCATCAGCCAAAAGAGAACTTCACTGAGCACTTGTTGACAGCTTCTGCATAACACATTCCTTGAACATTTGAATCCTCTGTCGTTCAGGTGAAGGTAGCTTGTCTAGAAGATTGCCTGAATTTTAAACCTGAGTGGTACGCATAGGTGGCAATTGAACAAGGTCAAACTCTTTCTCCTCCGTTGCTTTTTTTTTTTTTTTTT
>JANXJC010000008.1:22640596-22651845 GCA_027564655.1 Leptodon cayanensis
AGGAGAGGAGAGGAGAGGAGAGGAGAGGAGAGGAGAGGAGAGGAGAGGAGAGGAGAGGAGAGGAGAGGAGAGGAGGACTTTTTTGGCTATATCTCAGATCCAGACACTTTCTTTTCCCATTCTGGCCCCTCAGGAATCTTCATCTTTTTTTCACTTATAATTGTAAAGGCTCTTTATGTCTGGTGGTCTTGAAGGCTTCTCCAGATTTAAAAAAGAATAAGGGTAATCAAAGTAATGCTGAAAACACTTTAAATTGCAAGTTCCTAAGCTATATAATATTTGACCAGCATTACAGGAAAATTAGTTCAGAGGTTAAAATGTTATTTATTAAAAGTTGGTAGAAGGTGCTGAAGGAGGCAGGACTGAAAGAAATATATAGATGTAAAAAGAATGGAAAGTATAAAATATTGATAGAAAAGAGAAAAAAAAAAAAAGAAAACAACAACAAAAAGACAGACTACAAGCTATTAGAATGTTGCAAATCTTTACAGTATGTGTGTTGTTCCAGAAGCACTTTTCATTCAACTTAAAAATTATGGATAAACTGTACATGCATATATGACAACTTTCAGGACCTGAAAAGGATAATCAAGTCCATACAGCTGGCTCTTTCTTTCTCTCTCTCTGGACTCTAATAAGAATTATAAAGGCTGACACTACATGCCTGCTTTAGCTAAGAGTCAGTGTCTTTTCCTGAGATCCTTAAAAAAACCCCAATGTTTGCTATATTCACCTACCTGAGCTCCACATCGTGTAACCCAAGGATACTTGCTTGTGAAAAGGAAATGCATGGACTTGTGGCTCAGGAGAATATTAAAATTATTTTCCAGGGATACACCCTAATCATGCTAAGCTTTCCCTCCTATCTTTTGAAACCAAGTTACACAATCCAAGTGCATGCAAATGAGTATAAAATAACAGCAGTAACAAAAAGCATCAATAATGAAAATTTGCAAGAAGTCAAAAAGTTGATCTGAAAGGATCTCTGAAGGTCATCTACTCCTGCCACACCAAGTATAACTACTTCCTGAACTCCATCATGTCAGCTGTAGCTATGGATTAGCAAGATCTTGAATTCCTTCAAGGAAGGAGATCCCATCACCTTTCTTCATAACCTATTTTTACTCTTCTGCTGATTTTTTTTCCTAATGTCCAGCCTGAATGCCCAAAGACACAATTGTCTTTTGCCCTTTTCTACACGTTCTGCTACTGAGAAGAGTTTGGTTCCATTGTCTGTGCAACACCAGTCAAATAGCTATAGGCAGCTTTTAATTTGCCACTGTCCTTGCAGACTAAAGAGGTCAAACACCTCAGCCTCTACTTGTAGTTCATGTGCTCTAGGCCCCAGTCATCTCAACAGAGGTCTGCTGGACCCACTTCAATGTTATGATGACATCTATGATCTTTGAAAGGTCTCAGAAATCAGGGTACCTGGTGACGGGAAAAATCCAGTTGTCAGTATCATTTTCAAGGAGAGTAAGTAGGAGGATCTGGGGAACTACAGGTCAGCCAGCCAGACCTCGATTTCCTGGGAAGATAATAGAATCCTAGAATCATAGAATCATCTAGGTTGGAAAAGACCTTTAAGATTATTGAGTCCAACTGTAAATCTAGCGCTGCCACCACTAAACCATGTCCCTAAGTGCCACATCTACACATCTTTTAAATACCTCGAGAGACGGTTACTCCACCACTTCCCTGGGCAGCCTGTGCCAATGCTTGACAACCCTTTCTGTGAAGAAATTCTTCCTAATATCCAATTTAAACCTCCCCTGGTGTAGCCTGAGGCCATTTCCTCTCATACTATCACTTGTTACTTGGGAAAAGACACTGACACCCACCTCGTTACAACCTCCTTTCAGGTAATTGTAGAGAGTGATAAGGTCTCCCCTCAGCCTCCTTTTCTCCAGGCTAAACAACCTCAGTTCCCTCAGCCACTCTTCATATGATTTGTTCTCTATGCCCTTTACCAGCTTTGTTGCTCTTCTTGCATGCACTCCAGCACTTCGATGTCTTACTTGTAGTGAGGGGCCCAAAACTGAACATGGTATTTGAGGTGTGGCCTCACCACTGCAAACCCTCATGGAAACTATTTCAGAGAAAATCCTCTTGGAAGAAGGTGTTTAGGAACAAGTCAGTATGGATTTACCAAGTTCAAATCACACCAGAAAAACCCTGATTGCCTTCTATCATGAGATGCCTGCCTGTGGGGACAGTAGTGGATATCACAATAAAGACATTAACAGAGTCTTTGACACAGGCTGTGACATAGTGTTCTTGTAGTTAAATTGGTGACATATGGTCTAGATAGTGAAAGGTACAGCAGTTGGTGGACTGCTAGGTTCAAAGGGCTGGGATGAAGTGCACAGGCAGAAAATTCTCAGATAATACTAAATTGGGAAAGAGGTTGATACACTGGAGAGTAGGCCTGCTATTCAGAGAGACCTCAACAAGATGCAGAAAGTGGCTGACAGGAATGTCACAAAATTCAGCAAAGGAAAATGCAAAGTTCTTTACCTGGGAAGGAATAACTCCATGCACCAGTACAGGCTGGGGGTCAACTGGCAAGAAAGCAGCTATTCAGAAAAATGTTTCTTGTATTCATCCTGTCTGTACTACTGAATCTTTATATTGGCATATCATCGGAACGACAATGAAACAATACTACAGCATACAGAAAAAATGTGGCCCCTGTTTTTAGCTTCAGCTGAGACGAATAATGACTTTAACTTTTCTCTAGAAGTAACACTAGCAGATGAATAAATTTAATTTTTATAGGCTTTGTCAAGTGGTTATATGGCTAATATTGAAACCACCTGTGCAGAAACTCATGAAAACACACTTGTGCAAACTGCACTATTGTGAAACAACAGTGAATACAAGTCTAGCATGTCTGTAATGTTCTGACCTAGGGAGAACTTTTGAGAGCTGTCAAAGTCTGTTTAGGATTTTCAGAACAATGCCTGTATATTAGATAGATCTGAGAAATATATACAATCAGAAAGAAATCCTGACAAACAATAGCTAGCAACATTTTTTACTTCCTCTTCAGAGGACATATTTCAGCAGTGAAATAACTAGCCACATGCTGATTGTTAGCCAGTAAATCCTGGTTCTTGGGAACAAGCAGACAAAAGCCTGTAGAACTCAACTAATGCACTAGAAAAAGGGCAATTTCTCATGAGCAATGTGATTTTTTTCAAATTTCTAATGTCCTTATAGATTATGAAGAATTAGCACATATATTGCTGATAATGGACTAGTAAAAGCTTCATAAGTAGGCCCTTTTTTTTTTTTTCCCCAGGTACATGAATACTCCAAAACAAGCTCTGACAATTTATCTTGACTTCTTTGAGTTATAACTTGATCTCATGGCTATTTTCAGTCTCTTCTGAAAGAAAGTCAGCCAGCTATTCAACAATAAATGTGTTCTACCTGATTCTGGTAATAATTTCTATAAAGACAGTCTTTATGTGCTACTGTGTCCATGACACATATTTTAGCTATATAAAAGTGAAACTATATACTTCACTAAAAATAATGCATTTACTTATTTAATATTCAAAAGTTTAATTTAGTAAAGTTATGGAGAACTGCATCAAATTTAATATTAAGGGGCAATACCTGTTACTAACAAATTTATTACCTGCATTGTTTATAAGATGAATTCTCATAAAATTATGTTTTACAATATGAGATAACAGTGATACTAAATATTTTTCCTAAAGTACAAATGTACTCTAAGGGGACCTGTTGTTAGGGGTTTTTTTAATTTATTTTTCATGCAAACTACTATAAAGAAATTTTAAAGTAGTCCTATGAATATTACATGTGTACAGTAGAAGTAAAAAAAAATGTGGCTAGTATATGCATTATTGAACACTACTTTTGTAAAAGCTTGTTCATTTAATATTTTTTTCTCTTCAAATTCACCTCATTTTCATGTTAATGTCTTTAGAAATGTCAGTTCAGTACTTCCGCTGTTACAAACTTTTCAACAAGTAGCCATAAATAATGCATTAGTGGCAATATTGTTCTAATAACTTATTTAGGGCATAATTAATTCACAGCTTTAGGCATATTTAAATAAGGGTCTGCTTTTAAGTTTGTAGCTTTCAACTGAGCTTGTCTTAGGCTGGTAAACACAATCTGGGGGAAAAAAGCAAAAAAAGACAAGACAAGGAAAAAAAACCACAGTTCCCGTGGTCTCATTTTGGAAAGCCTAATCTATAGGAAACATATGCTGCAAAATAAATTACCTGAAATATCTGAGCCCACACAGCCAATCTCTTTCACCCCCTCTTTAATTTGCTATCAAGTTTATAATAGCCATCTCTAGGTTCTTCTTTGCTATTCCCCGATTCCTGCTTTTCATGCAGAGGAGTTAATGGGGTTATAATTTCATAATTAAAGCAGATAATTTTAATTTCTCTGATGACTCTTTATTATGATAATCTTGTTAAGATTATGGTGTTCATTTGTTGCTGCGTATGATCATTTGGCTTTTGTAGAAGCTGTCTGTGCTACTGAGCCACTAAATAATTAAACAAGCAGAACATTCCAACCAGCAAAGTCTTGCTGTTAATGGAAGACCAAAGTCAGAGTTAACTCTCTGTAAACCTATTAAGGGATTCAGACAGAGAACATACCACAGATTTACTGTCAGTCATCAAATACGAGATAAAGCTTCATTAACTGAGTATCTAATTTCACATTTAATGAAGAGCTGGCCTTCTAGATTGGATGATGGTGTAGGCTTCCCTAGGACAACAAACATAAAATGAAATGCTTCTAAACTAATTAGTTAACTATGAAAAGATCAATAGGAGGCCCAAGAAGTAAGATCCTGGGGAGGATTGCCTGATATATCGTCCTGACTAAAATGCTGCCTCAGTTGCTTTAGTTGCCTTCTGCAGTACAGCATCATGTACGTTGGAAATTGAAATAAGTGAATCATTCTCTTTCATTCTGTTGTTTGCTGAGTTTGTGTGCACATGGTTGCCCTTTACATTAAATCTTGTAGTCAAAGACAGTTGAAATAATAAGTCTGGTACATCGTAGTGTGGCAATACATGCCTGTGCACAATACACAGAGAGAGCCTTTGCAAGCATTGAATATATTGTGTCAGTATAACTACTTCTATTTGTTTAAAGGCTTTTTCAAAGTAAACACTTGGGTGATTTTTATTAAGTTGTTTTATGTTTATGGAGGCATAAACCACAGAAAACTGAAGCCTTCCAGACACATTAGCTATCTATTCTCTAATGTGAGATGTTTCAGATGGGTCAAATTTTTATTCAAAAAGCATTTGAAACTAAATTAGCCTGTTTTTCTAAAAGGGGGGTGGGTGGGTGGCGGGGGGGCAGGGACAAGGGAAAGGGACATCGATCAAGAAAATTTGGTGCAATAGTAAACATTTTGGCCTTGGAAAGCTGGACAAAGTCAGGATAGATATTTTCAAGTCTGGTGAGAAGGAGAAATGACAAAAATTCTGAGATGGCATTTCTGCATTTATAGCAACATTGCTATAATAAATGAAAGCATTTCTTGAGGTTGCACATATTCACCAAGATGTTAAATAAAATTTTACTTACATGACATTTTTTATAAGTTCATAATAAAAGGGAAGATATAGCTACTTAGAATTAAACAAGGTAAACATATTTTTAGGACAAATGTAGCATCTGATAATATGATAAATATATAAATTTTGAATAAACATTACAGTTATTACTGTAATTTCAATACATCAGGAACAACAAAGTTGCTCAGTGAAGGTCTGTCCTCTGGTCATATATTAACTGGATGTAGTTTTCACTTTTTGCCAACCTGCACTTAGAGCTACATTTCAAGGGAATTACTGTAATGTGTTTATAAAGCAAAAATATTCACATAACCAACATTTTTGTAAATATTATATACATTTCCCTGAAAATATTTATGTGTGGACATAAAATAGCTGAAATTCAATGAAGAAACATACCGGAAAAAAACTTAAGCTGAAGATCACTCCTTTTATCTAGTGCATGACTTCCATGTTATCATAACAGAAGTTCTGATCATTTTGTTTGTTTCTTACTAAGTTCCTTGTATTTTAAGATCCTCGGTGTTTTTCATGCTCCTAACGAGGCTATCAAAGTGGCAGTGTTTACTGCTATCTTGAGGACACTATCTCTTTTCCTGTGTAAATCTAGCTTCTATGTGCATCTGCTATTCCTTAGCCATAAAATAAATCTGCCAGTGATTCCACAAATTAAGAACCTGACAATGGAAAGAGGAATTCTTATATTCATTTTCATTATATGAGAAGTTGCATTAATGACATTGTGACTACTCTCCATTAAGGATTCACTTCTGGGAGAGGCAATCTCCAGTCTATGAAATAACTGATATCAGGATCATAGATAACGAAGACTGAACACATTTCTACTGAGTGCTGGTAGTTCACCATGTTGACTTTTGGCCCATTATAAATAAGGTTTCCCCATGTGGATCCTTAATTAAAATAGAAAATACCTTCTCAAAAACAAAAGGTATCTACTGCCATGTTATATACATTACAACCAAATCAGCACAGGCAGGTCTTACAAGTAACTGAACTGGGAGAAGAAACCTATAAAAAACAGAAAGCAAACTGCATCTACCAATGTTGTTTCCCTGAATTATATGCAGAAAGAGACTAATTGATAAATGAGGACAGAAATGAGGAACTTTCATTCTGGAGGTTGTTTAGAGGTCTCAGGGTGCATGCCGTGTCTCTTATCCCTGGTATGGCTTCCTCAAACGCTTCTGAAAGTCTAACTTGAAGTCCTACGGAACCCCAATGGGCTTACCTTGAAGCCTATGTGGAGAGAAACAGCCACAAAGGAATGGCACAAAAAGTACATAGAGAAGACTGGATTTTATCCATCAGATTATTTTCATCTACACTAAATGATACTTGTGTAAAACATTGACACATTTCTGACAGCTTTTATCCTTATTTGATAGGGTATGTATCAAATGACACATCCCATCACAATATCTGCCTATCAGGTAATAAATGCTCTGCTGTTAAAGGTAGATTTTGACACTCTTATTCACAGGAGTTAGAACTGAAATTGTGAGGAATTCTCAAGGTGCAGAGACTATTCAGCATGTATAAGTGAAAGACACTATGGATTGTGGATGATGTGTTCTCTTGTGCATGAATTACCATGAAGGATAATTCATGGAAAACAGACTAGATCATTTTTTAAATTAGTTACTTAAAGTCATACAGATGATTAACCATTAAACTTTACTTAGCATGTAACTGCAGGAAATCCGGTGCCTGCAGGAATAAACTATCCATAATTATCACTATGTTTCTTGTATCCTTAAAAGATCCCCAGACTGCTACCTTTCAGAGATCTACCTATTTCTTTGGGTAACAGTTTGTGTTCATGATTCTGAACAAATAAATTAGTACACTGTTTTTGCAAAGACAGACAATGAGGAAATTACATTGAGCATAATGTAGTGGGTTCAGGTCTGCATTACCTGTAAAAACAAGTATAAAATGTAAGTACCAGGGCAATGACTAGACAGAAAAGAGAAAGTCAACCAGAAGGTTAACAAGGGAATTTGCTGCAACCTGGACTCCCTGTGATCTCTGCTGCAAGGCTCCCTCCCACTCAGAAGTTTTGGGGCTGTTTGTCTAGATCCAAGACCCACCTCAGACATGGCACAGCTGCATAACCCTAGCTCAGAGTACTGTGAAAGGCCTGTCAAAATGTCTGTTGACAGATAAGAAATGCAAAAATGACAATCTGAGAGAGACATGATTGTTATGTTAGGAGAAATTATTGGGCCCGATCTGATAGACCAAGAGAGGTGAGGGTGCTGGAGCCCCATGCCCCCAGGTCCAACCAGTTGCGAAGCTAAACTTCCTGGCAGACACATGCACACAAAGCACACATATATACCATGTATATACAAAGCCAGCCACACAGATCACAGCCTTGCACAGAGTACACGCATGAACACAGCACCAACAACCTCATCTTACTCATCTCTCTGGCTGAGCAGGATAAAGGTCCATTACTGGGAAATATTTGTGTGCGTATACATGGCGGGGGACAGTACATGTACGTACAATGCGGATCCCTCCAGCAGCTGGGCTTAGACACTCATTCTGTCCAGTACCTGTCCCTGAATCCCAGTCTCACCAGGTTCTGGTACCTTGACATAGGCACCCTGGGACTACAGCCCCACTCCAGTTGCTGGTACAGTCTCACTCACGCGTGCATGCACACACACACATCAATAGCTGGCTGAGATTCCGCTGGTCCCCCAGTAGTCAGCTGCTCCCATGGTCTCACCCTTAGACCACACACACACAAGGGTCTTGCCCCTTGAGACCCCCTGACCCCACAGTCTCTTTGGCATCTGGCTGGGACTCCTCTGGTCTCCCCAACAGCCAGCTCCTCCCGTGGTCTTGCCCTTAGAGTCATACACGCTTGCCTGGCTCCCAGATCTCTTCAGCTAGTTCCTGACTAGTCCTGCTTGATCTTCAGTAGTGATCACACACTCGCTCACAGCACTCACTTGAACGTGCTTTGCTTCCCAAGCTGGGCATTGTTCTACAATTCAATGTGGGGTGGGAAAATTTTTCCAAGAACGTTGGTTTTTCCTGCACACCTTTCTTTCTTCCACATCTGTGCCTCCATTCCACACAAACCCAATACAGCATCCCTTGAATTATTGTTAGAAATACTAAGAGGCCCTTACTTTGTAAAATAAAATGACTTTGTAATTGTCTTAGTTGCAATTGTCTTAGTTTAGCTTGCCAAAGCATCTAATAACAATAGATTCCAGGCATCTCTTTTATTCTGCTGTCTCTGTATTTATTTCTGTCTTTCGGTCTAATATTTATTCCCAAAAGAAAATTAATAAAAATGTATCAACATAATTTAGAAGAGTATTACCCCTTTTCCATTTACAGAATCACAATATGGCGGCATGGATAAAGTTGGAAGGGACCTCTGGAGATCATATAGTCCAACCCTCCTGCTCAAAGCAGGGTCAGCTGGAACAGGTGGCTCAGGGCTGTGGCCAGTCAGGTTTTCAACATGTACAAGAGTGTAGGTTCTACCACCTCTCTGGGCAATCTGTTCAAACATTCAATCATCCTCACAGTAAGAGCTTCTCGTACTTCAATTTGTGCCCCCAGTCTCTTGTCCTTTCACCACATATCATTGAGGAGAATGTGGGTCCATCTTCTTTACTTTCCATATGCAGTATTTTTACACATTGCTAAAATCCCCCTGAGTCTTCTCTTCCCCAGGCTGAACAGTCCCAATGCTCTCTTTTGTCCTCCTTTGCCACAAAGCCACATTACTGGCTTTTGATCAACTTATTGTCCACCAAAACCCTCACATCCTTCTCTGCAGAGCTGTTTTCCAACTGATTTGCTCCCAGCCTTTCCTGGTGCTTCATTTATTCCTCCACAGATGCTGGACTTCAAAATTTCCTTGGTTGAACTTGACAAGATTCCTTTCTCCCCATTTCTCCAGACTGTCAAGGTGAAACTAAATGGCAGCACACCCATCTGGTTTATAAACCACTCCTCCCAGTTTTGCATCATCTGCCAACTCCCTGTGATCCCAGTGATGTAGCTGTGTAACTGCATGCAGACTTGCAGTTCCTCCTTGTTTGTTCCTCAGGCTGTGTGCATTAGTGTACAGACATTTCACAGAATTGCCTGGTGGTGTTGGTTTCCCAGTAAAAGTGTGAGAGCCTTCCCCAAAATGCTGCCCTGTAGGCATTTCCTTGTTTGTGTGCGTGTATTTGAACCAGGACCCTTTCAGGCCCGGTTTTGTAGATTATGAGGTCCCTCCTGTTCATGCCACCTTTCACTCTTTTCTTGCCATCCAGGCCTACCATGTCTTCTCTTGACTGTTGGTCATCCTCTCCCTCCCTTGTCATTCATAGTTTAAAGTTCTTCTTACCGGGTTGGCCAGCTTGTTGGCAAAGGTGCTTTTGCCCAATTCGGTCAGGTGGATCCTGCCTCTTTCAAGAAGACCTTTATTATCAAAGAGGTTCCCATGGTTATAATAACCAAAACCTTGTTGCTGACACCTGCTGCACAACCAATTGTTGATCCATAGAATCTTTTCTTTCCTTCTGAAGCCCTTCCCCTGGCACTGGCAGGATGGAGGAGAAAAACATCTGGGCTTCCATGTCCAGGTGGCTCAGAGGCCCTCTTCTGCATTCAGGGCACTGCCCCTACTCTGTAGTCGTGGCTCTGCAGGTAGAACAGGAGCCATCGTCCCGGTGCCAGAAGTCACGACCTTCCAGTCTTCACTGTCACAGGACTCTCCATTTCTATTCCCAAAGCTCAAACTCTGCCTACTCCTCCCTCAGTACAGTTGGAGATCAGGCTTTTGAAGGTGCAGGATCTTGGAGAAAATCCAGTCAAGTTCTTTTTTGTCATCGCTGATGCTGCGCAGTCTGCTGACCTCCTCCCACAGCTCCTTTACTTGGCAGCACAGACCACGAATATTCATATCCCGCAGGAAGGAACGCATTGACCCTGGTCCCGTGTTCAGCAAGAAGCCCCAGGACTCCTTGCAGCCCCAGGCCTGCAGAGCTGCATTCATCCTCAGAAGATCCAACTGGGTCAAGGCTGCTGGTGTGATAGGGACAGTTGCTGCAGTGACTGCCGGGGACTGTGCCCTGTGCTGCATCACCCTGAGAAAGCATAAGCTCTTGTGAACTGAGTTGTCAGCTCCCTCCTGTGTGCCCTTCTATGCAAAGTGGTGCACAAACTGCTGTGCAGTTTGAAGTCCTGTTTAACTTTTACCCAGATGACCTCCAGAGGTCCTTTAACAAACTAAATAATTATTTAGTGCTATGATTCTTTATCTGCCAACACAATTTTATCCGCCAAAATTGCCCTGCTCTACATGAAATGTCTTTTATCTAGTCATCTTAATTTAACTGTTTGCAGACTCAGGATTTGTAGATTGCTTTGTAGATTCATATCTCACAAAAAGAAAAATCAAAAAAACAAACAAACAAACAAACAAAAACCACCAAACCCTAGCAAAATCAGATGTTTGTAACTCTGTATTTTATCTATATTCCCTGGAGGGAAAAAAAAAAAAAGGAATGGAACGGAAAGGAACGGAAAGCAAAGCAAAGCAAAGCAGAGAAAAGAAAAGAAAAGAAAAGAAAAGAAAAGAAAAGAAAAGAAAAGAAAAGAAAAGAAAAGAAAAGAAAAGAA
>JANXJC010000008.1:22664900-22687798 GCA_027564655.1 Leptodon cayanensis
CGCTGGAGCAGGCTCCTGGCAGGACCTGTGGCCCCGTGGAGAGAGGAGCCCATGCTGGAGCAGGTTTTCTGGCAGGACTTGTGACGCCGCGGGGGACCCACGCTGGAGCAGTCTGTGCCTGAAGGACTGCAGCCCATGGGAAGGACCCATGCTGGAGAAGTTCGTGAAGGACTGTCTCCTGTGGGAGGGACCCCACGTTGGAGCAGGAGAAGAGTGAGGAGTCCTCCTTCTGAGGAGGAAGGAGCAGCAGAGACAAAGTGTGATGAACTGACTCCCATTCTTCTGTCCCCCTGCGCCACTGCAGGGGAGGAGGTAGAGAATTCAGGAGTAAAGTAGAGCCTGGGAAGAAGGGAGGGGTGAGGGAAGGTTTTTTAAGATTTGGTTTTATTTCTCATTACCCTACTCTGGTTGATTGGCAATAAATTAAGCTAGTTTTCTCCAAGTTGAGTTTGTTTTGCCCATGACAGTAGCTCCTGAGAGATCTCCCCGTCCTTATCTCAAGCTACGAGCCTTTTGTCATATTTTTCTCTCCCCTGTCCAGCTTAGGAGGGGCAGTGATAGAGCGGCTTTGGTGGGCATCTGGCATCCAGCCAGGGGCCACTCACCACAGTTCTTTTTGGTGCTGAACATTGGGACTTGAGGAATTTGAGATAAGCATGATGGCCTGTCTTCATGAAGAATGTTGTAAAACAGCCTCATCACAGCCAGGTTTGGCATCCACTTAAAAATAAATAAATAAAATAAACAAACAAATAAATGAATAAATAGATAAAAGCAAGCTTTGAACTTGAGCTCCACTTGATTTTTTAGTTCTTCTGCATTCCCAGATCTCTTGTATCCTGGGAAAGCATCTTATCCAACAGGTAGTTATACAAATGCTGCTGATGCTGCTACCTTCTCAGTGATGTCTTCAGAAAAGGTTTTGTATTTTAAGTTCCAAGTGGATGAAGTCAATCACTGCACATTGAAGACCCTGGCAAGAGGCATATCTTCATACAATTCAGTTGCCTGAACATAGCTCTCTAGCTACATAGTGGCTCTTGAGATGCCCGTGAATACAATGGCTAGCCTCCAGCTATCACTTCTGTTGCAGAGATATTGATGAAGAGACAGTTTGTTTAATAAAATAAAATTTTTAAAAAGCTAATTTGCCTATCACAACTCTGTTTGGACAAGATGTTCAGTTGCTGTCTGAATGGTGACAGGAGTTTGATTGCAATGGCATCTTCATCTGGACCAAGTGAGACTTTCCTAAAATGTCGTTCTAGTTGTTCTAGTGCATTGCTGTAATCCAGCTGCCAAATAGCCCTAAGTGCTCACTGTAGTGAACATAAGATCTTTTTTTTTTTTTTTCTCGGTATCTTAAACTATGTACAAAGTCTCTCTTAATTAACTTGAATATGTAGAGAAGAAGACTGTCCATTATGCCCATTCCTGCACCTGCTGACTGTTTACAAGTATTGTAGTTATATAAAATTTGAAAAGTTCTGCAGCAGGAACCACATAGGCTAGTCTCTAGGATGGCCTCATTCTCTACACAAGATACTAGTCAACAAAATGAAACAAAGATGTGATGCCCTTCAATTAGTCTAGACACAGCAAGAATTGAGGAAATCTCTGGGGCTGTCCAAAGTTTCCACCCAGAGAGTGTATGTGAAATCATAGAATCATAGAATTGTTTAGGTTGGAAAAGACCTTTAAGATCATCGAGTCCAACCATCAACCCAACACCACCATGCCCAATAAACCATGTCCTAAAGTGCCACGTCTACGCGTTTTTTGAACACCTCCAGGGATGGTGACTCCACCACTTCCCTGGGCAGCTTGTTCCAATGCCTGACAACCCTTGCAGTAAAGAAATTTTTTCTAATATCCAATTTAAACCTCCCCTGGCACAACTTGAGGCGCCTAAATGTGAAGGTAGCAAGGGTTCAGGTGATAGCTTGTTTCCTGTCAGATCATCGTCTCATCTAAAGAGATTAGCCGGAGAGTTTCTGGACCACCCAGGGAATGACAGACTAAGCGCATTGTCTGTGCACACCAGCACAGTCCTGATAATCAGCTGCACTGTAATTATAAGACAAACTTGAACTTTATCCTTATATGTCACAATTTAATTTCCATCACTCTTGTTGTACCTCAGAATGGTGCATTTCTCATTCCATGAGATCTGTTATTTTGGAAATCTTGGTACCCTGTAGTCGCAGATGACATTAGATCTTATTAGATCTCATTTCTGAAACTGAGTGGAACAATTTATACATGCATCTGAAGTTGGGTGCTTACATTAGGAATGTCAGGCAGCACCAAGAGCAGGGCTGCTCCACAAGGGAAGGCAAGCCAGGACCTGGGGGGCAGCCCAGGGTAGGTAAACTATGCCCTCAGCATCAGGGCACAGTCCCACAGCACCTGGGCTGGGCAAACGGAACAGCGCTGTGATAGCAGTGACTCCCATCAGTGGTCCAGTGATCAGCAGGTGAAAGCAAGGTAGCAGTTCAAGTCTTAGATCAGCCCAGGTAATCCAAACAATTCAGGAATGAACTGGGAAAAGGCACTTCCACAGCAGCGCATTACTGGGGCTATGACTGGCAGCTCTGCGCTCCCTTTATGGCAGGGCCATCAAGGCCTGTTGGTGCCCTCAAGGTCCTGAAAAGCAGCTAATTTCTCCACACTACCTTTATAGTCAATGAGAAAATAAGAGGATGATGCAGAGCAGTAATTTATATTCACCACATCCCTTTCTGAAGGAACCATTTTTCTCCACTGACTATATAGGAAATCTAGCAAGACATAACTCTTAATATAAACACCTACTTACATAAAGAAAATAGCGTAATTATTCTGTAGCGTTTCCTAAGCTAAGTCTTAACAGCTCCCACCATAATATTCAATATAATTTAATCGCCCTGTGAAGGTTCCTAGGCTTTTTGCAAAGTCACTGAAGACATATAAGTGCTTCAAGTAGATATTTGTCTCCCTTTTAAGAAAAATTTTGGTCTTTTCTTAAATTATAAAACACCATTAGATACCCAGCTATGGTATATATGAAAAGATGTGTGATTATACTATAAAGTGATCAGCATGAGGCAGAAATTGTTTGGATGTTTAAACATAAATTTGTCAAAAAACCTGAATGTGCTTGAACACATCTGCGCATACATTCCTGTTAGTTGTCTGATTGTCTCACCCTACTTTCCATCTTTAAGACATAAAAATTAGGTTCCTGAAGAGAGTGAGATGAAACTACTGATAAGAATTTTATTTGAGCTTGTAAATTTCCTTCTGACTAGGTGTTTAATTATTGCTTTGTTAAACATTGTGAGGACTGTCTGGATACATCCCATTATCTTCTCAACCCATCAATGCTATGAGAACCAACAAGCATGAGACACTGTAGAGTCTAGTCTTCCAGGTTTATGCCTACACTACTCAGTAAAAGAACTTCCAGAACAGGGGCTTGTCTAGGTGCCAAGCAGAAGTAGTAAGTAATAGTACAAACAGTAATGGACCAGTATTTGAGCTGATGTCTTGACATTGTTCTAGACAACAGTTCAGAGGTTATCTGAGAGATGTAAGTTCTCCTCACAATGATATTACAAATTTTGCATATAGTCCTTTGAATCTCTTTAGCTACAGCTAAAATCATCTATTTCCACAAGGAGAGTTTCATTCTGACATGGATTTGTGATAGGACCTAATCATAGCTGTAAGCTGGGAACTGCGAAGTTCCCATTCCTTCCAAAACTAGATACAGCCTGCATGTGATTTAGACTTCCTAACAAAAATAAAGCCAAAAAATTCTCTTGTGATATTTTTTATGGGAATAAATACATTAATGACTGTGAGGTGTTAAGATACTATGCTGATGAATGTCATAGAAAAGACTACAAAGAGGAAAATACATAGAAGAAAAGTCTTACAGATTGCTTCTATTCCATTTTTATGCAGTATTTCCCACTGAAAAATTTCTAATATGCGTTACTCTTGATATTTTTTTGTGATTTTAAATATGTAAAATCCATTGGCAATAATGTTGATTAAAAAAAAAAAAACCACCACACTTATTATATGGAATAAAATATTTATAACAAACACTATTAGGCATTTATTATGCCTCACTTTGAAAGTATGGAAAGCTACCTTATCTGGTTTTCATGTTAAGTAAGTCACACACAAATATAGTAAAGACCTTGCAGAACTTTGTATAATTATACATACTTTTTACAAAGACTTCTTTTGAAAAGTCTTTGTTTCAGATATCATTGAAATTAAATATGCATTATTTCACTCAATGAAATGATTTCTCACCAAAATAATGGAAACAAGTTTGTGGAAAACAAATTAATTAAAAACCCTGCTTCTTTAAAGTTTGCATTATAATATGCCTCTAAAACCATGTATAATTAATACTGTGTTAAAATCATTTAGCTTCACAAAAAATTGCAACAATTGCCATATTTACAAGAATCTTTTGGTCTTCTTTCATTTGTACACATTTATTCTGTTAATTACAAACATATATAAGATGTAATATGATGGAGGGTTTTTTTGTGTTGTTTTTGTTGAGGTTTTTTTAAGCTTAACTTTATCAGTTTTACACATAAAACCTGATTATTACTTAAATCAGTAAAGAAGCCTGGCCATTACAAGCATAATTTCTATAGTTTTCCTCTGCTTGTACAAGAAGATGGGTTATTTTCATTTGTTCACTTTCATAATGAATTAAGTCTTTGTAAAATCTCTGCTTCCTCTTTTTATTTCACCATTAGGTTGTCATCTCTTAATCTTCTTAGACTTGTGTATATCACTTACAAGCACATACTGTAGCCATAAAAATCATATATTATTAAATAATAAATGCTAATGGCTATGATATATTGTTACTCCTTTGGATTAGTGCCTCTTGGCAATTCTTTTACAGGTCTTAAAGTCCCAGGAACTGTTCCCAAGTCATCACAACATTTTATGAAAAGGGACCAGCCATTTCTAAAACCGTTACTGGTTTTGCAAAGAATAACGCACCCTGATAAATGATCCCCTACTTTATTCTGGACATTATAATACTCATGGCAGGCTGGAGCTTTGCTTTTAAAATTATTTTAGCATATCTGTGTCTGATCCAATGTGAGAAAAAACTGTAAAATATCGATCTGAATCTTTCTGATTGGCTCTAAAGGAATCCAGAGAAATCAGTGCTTCCTCTAGTAATACTGATCTCCAAAAGTTCTTCCTTTTTTTTTTTTTCCTTTCAATTAAATTGAAGGTGTCTGGACACAAAACATGTGGAGTAAAGAATAGAATACTGTGTATTTCAGATCAGCACACAAAATATTAGGTACAGGAAATAAGAGTGTTTTAGTACTAACATATTCCAAGTTAGTTCACTAGTACCCTTATATATATAATTCCTTAACCATTCTGTACCATGCAGTGCCCCCAACCTGCTGGCATTTTGTTATTAACATAGCTGTAATTTCAGGTCTTCCAGAGATTATGTTTACATGATGTTCTATTCTCACAATATTGGCTCAGGGTCAGTCAGAGAGACTACTAGGTAGCTTTCTAATCAAAGATATCAATGGAGATATTAAGTGGTATAAGAAGCTTGGCCCTCCTCCAGCCACTCTGGTCCAGGACCTCTTCTGCCTGAAGGATGAATTATGAAGCATAACTTTCAATAATTCAGAGTGAAAAGTCCAGAACAATTTAATATGCATCAACAAAACTGTATTCCAGAACCTCCCTAACTTATTTCTCCCACTTCGCCATTCATTACATAAATTAGTGTCTAGCAACATTATAGTAAGGAGTTGTGATTATGACTTTAAAGTAACGTTAATCATTCTAATAGTATAATCCCAGTCACAGTGAGAGCTGAATATGTCCTTCATTTTCCTCCTTTCCTTACTTTTCTCCCTTCTTTCTGCCAAAAATATTGGATTAGATTGAGTTTTCCTAATTTAGGTATCTAAGTCAGAAACCTAAACCTGGGTTTATCAAGTTAAACTCTACTTTGTCCTTTTACAGACATCAGAAATAAAGAGGCATCTTCAATAACTGATTTATCTCACTGCAGAATAAACATCTGTGATGAAACATTTTCAGAAGGTACTTATTTCTCTCTAGTTAATACAGGAGAAGCCCACAATTACTATCTCAGAATAATACAGTTTAATACTTGATTTAAGGCTGTTCAGTACCTCATTCAGCGCTATGGTAATGATGCTCAGGGTAGACAGGTGAAAAACAGGTCACCCTGTGTGAACTACAGACGAGTCTTCATCTACAGAGTACACACAATCGAAAATAGAAAATAAAGTCTTTAAACCTGTGTAGTCTAAATTATATCGGATTTTGACTTACACAAATGGGTTTGTTAGCAACACTTCTCGTGTAAAATTGTGGTACAAAAACATTTTAGCCTATAAGTATCAGATTGCTGCTCTTTCACGCCGATACTAGCTACACCTTATTCACTATTTGTGATTTAATATGAGGCTGATGGATTGAGTCACCTGGAATTGTTTGACTTTTTGACTTCCAGAGTAAAATTGTGTATGTCAAGTTTTCAAAATGACATACGATTAACTCAATACAGAAATTCACAAGATCTTTAAAAAGGCAAGATCTTCATAAAGGCTTTCTTTCCCAAAGCAAGCAAAAAAAACCCCAAACCAAAAAAAAAACCAAACAGAACACGAAATTAATTATAATATGGATCTTTAAATGAAAATCTGTAATATTTTATGGTTTCTGCATTTAGCTTCAATAACTGCCAAAATGAATTGCTTTCTGTGTGTAATTGAGTTTGAAGTGTGTTCTAGTATTTCAAGGTGAGTTTTTAGTCTGACTCTGTAAGAGAAATATCTATATATTTCTTCTTTTTTTTGAAAAAGGATGGAAAAATATAGGTTAATTATGAATGCCTTAGTGGAAGTTTCAGTCCATGTCTAAGTACCTAAATATCCCCATCAAGATCTGCTTCATATTGATCTAAACATTATAGAAATCACAATCAATTTTGTTCCTTTAACTCTGTCATCTTTCAACATACTGTCTTTTGTCAGGTTTGTTGCTGTTTACCTACAAATATTCTCATAAGCTGCCATCACTGGTCCCTTTGCAAAACAAGTAAACAAGTGTTATTTTTAGAAGCTGTACATAACACTTTTTATCCTTCCATGGCATTTCTTCCCCTTCTGGTTTGCATGGAAGAATGAATGAAACCAGTAAGATCTTCAGTGTTGTACTCCACTTCTTCCTGCTGGCTTGTAAGCAGTGAATAATTTGCAAAGCATATGATGCTATATCAGGGAAATGCTTTTGTTAAGACCTATTTTTAAGAACTAATTATGTTAGAACATGGAGCTACTACTGTAGAAATGTAGCTCATGCTGCAAATAATAGTAATGAGAATCAGAGTTTATAACACTACCTAATTTATCTTACTCAGCTTTTGAAAAATGCAAGCGTAGTAGATTTGTAGAACAGTTTTTGAGGTCATTTTAACTTGCTGACTATCATTGACTGTCAACTCGTCCTTTTTCAAGTTTGTCCACATAGATTTGTCAATTTTGGAAGATGCCATAGCATCTCTGGTTTTTGCATCTGCTATAGTATAATTCAAAACAACCTTTTTTTAAGGAAAAATGCTGCCTGCAGGGAGTATAGCTCTGGCCTGTTACAAAGCAATTCTGTAACTGCATAAGAATTTTTACACTACGGGACGCAATTCGAATCAAAATCCAGTTTTCTGACTGTCTAATCTTCACCAAACAAATTTTGCTTGCTAACAAATCCTATTAAATTGTACATAGAACCTGGAAAGGAAATGGGTTTTTTTGCCAAAAAGAACTGTGAAATTTAATCCTGTTGGGTCCCTTTGTCCAGTGGCTGGCTTAGGCCTGATTAATTAACCATAATACAAAGACTAACAATACGAAACCAAATCCCATATTCAGTTTTGAAAGGTAAACGGTAATTAGCCAGGATGGAAGTATTCATAAATATTTGTCTCTGCGGAATATTTTTTTTTTCAGGATACATTTTTTCACTTCAGAGGTGAAATATCATTTAATGTTAGTTATCTGACATTGACTTTCTCCTGTGGCATGCCATTTATTTCACCTTCCTTAAAAATGTGAATGTCAGTTGATCGTCCACTTATCTGCATTTTCCCAACCATTTATCTCTAAGCAATGAAAAAAGATGGTTCTCCGTTTGTCCAAGGTGAGTGATAATCTCAAATCTCTAAATACAAGTTTACACAGTTTTTTAAGTAACCAGCATTTGAGGTGCATAGACATTCTGTTCCATGAGGTCATTTTCCTTTTTCAAGCATGTTAAATTTGTATTCAGACCATAATTTTATAGTATATAAAGTTTACCCACGTGGCAGCTGATTTTCCAGTGCTAACAAAATCTTTTGTTTCTAACGACATGCTCAATATTAGACAAAGATCAGCCAATAATCATTGGCTTCAGTAAGACACAGGGGAAAAAAGTGCTTTTGGTGGTAAATTACATCAGCTTTACTAATTATATCAAGCCATTACTTCCAAAATTTTCTGAACAAGCTTACCTCACGTATACTGTTCCTTATTATGCCAACACTGTACTTATCTTTTGGTATAAGGAACATAAACAGTGTGCTACTTTTTGATGTTAGAAATCCAAAGAAGCCATCCATGTAAAGAAGTTATTAGGAACAAATAACCTTTGCTAACATAGGTTCCATTGTGATGCAGGAAGTCCAAAAATCATCAAAGGAGCTTTGAAGCAAAACTGGAATTTTAATGCATTTATAAAAGTGAGCAACGCATCTAGGTTAGGAAAAAGTGTGTTGAGTTTATTAATAAGATTTTTAGCACTCTGTTTACATGAACAAAGCATGGTTCTGAGCTGTTGGGTTTTTTCTTTAGCACTGCTCCTTTTAAATGTTGACAAGAATAAGAAATTATACCGTGTCATGGTTCCATTGCTTCCAGAAGGCCAAAACTCCTGCCTGGAATTTGTGTCTTCGATGATTTTGTGTGTGTGTGTGTACATAAAAAAGATAACTCTACAATTTCAAGTACAAGTGAGGTAAGGCATAATCCTGAGTCCTGTATGACCTATTTTTAGGTTACTTCTAGGCTCTATTCAAATTCCAATCAACCATTGGATGGTTCCATTCCATTTAAAAGTCTAAGACAAAAGCCCATCACAGCTGTCTTGCAGAACCTCTTCCAAAGGCCACTACGGTTAAGAACATTTTAGATATTGTTTCTTTATTCTATTTTACCAGAGCTCCTGAGCGTACAAGCACAGGATGATAGCAGGCATCCATGAGGGTATAACCACTTTGAGTACTGTGTGCAGTTTGAGGTGCCTCAACGTAAGAAGGACACCAAGCTATCAGAGTGTGTCCAGAGGAGGGCGACCAAGATGGTGAAAGGCCTCAAGGGAAGGACTTAGAGGTCACTTAGTTTGTGCAGCTTGGAGAAGAGAAGGCTGAGGGGCAACCTCATCGCAGTCTACAGCTTCCTCAAGGAGGGCAGCGGAGGTGCAGGAGCTGATCTCTCTCTGGTGACCAGCGATAGGACACGAGGTCTTTAAGCGGTCCAGATCACTCCATTTCACGACAAAATGGAATGAAGCTGAGTCAGAGGAAGCTCAGACTGGATATTAGGAAAAGATTCCTTGCTGAGAGGGTGCTCGGTCACTGGAACAGGCTCCCCAGGGAAGTGGTCACAGCACCAAGCCTGTCAGAGTTCAGGGAGTGTCTGGATGATGCTCTTTGTCATATGGTTTATTTTTAGGTAGTCCTGCGAGGAGCAGGGAGTTGGACTTGATGATCCTTATGGATCCCTTCCAACTTGAGATATTCTATGATTCTATGACCATAGTCAGTCACTGATCCCTAAAGAAATGCAGCCTGGAGAGTTGGACAAAATTGTTCTTAGGGCTTAAAAAAGAAAAAAAAAAGGAAAAAAAAAAGCAACTCTATATTTTCTGCATATATGTATATTATCTCATATTTAGAAAAAAATAAAAGATGATATAAAAGACAGCTACGACCTTTACAAAAACAGAGACAAATGAAGATCAGAGAAAAAGGAGTAACCCCACCAGTGTCCTCCCCCAGTTAAGGACACACCACATTATCAACACTACTACTTAGACATCAGCAGGTCTCCCTCCACCTCAGAAGAAAATTAGCATTGCTTTTTGATTCTCCACACACCACTGTGCAGATGAGTCTGCTGGTGGGTTTCTGGGATTATTTTTGTTATCATTTCCTGGACTTGATGATGCTACTTTATAAAGAACCAAAATCCTGGAACTTTTCCTACACCTCCAAAAACAAGGTTTAAAAAGGTTACTAAACTCTAATAATTTAAAACCTTTGTAGCCAGAGTTAACTCTGAAATGTTATATTTAAAATCGTTTTCCTAACCTAACTTACATAGCAATCTTGTAAGCAGCTAACAAGTGTCTTGTTAGGTATCACCTGTTTTTTATATCGAGTGAGCATAATATGAAATGAAACCACATTGTAAGCAAACAAAACAGCAACAAAAAATAACTCCAAACAATAATGTAGTTAATACAGCTGTAGGAGTACAGCTCAGTGGCATTTATAGCAGAGATTAATTTGTAAAAGCAGTTTACTTCTAAAGTTGGAAACTAAAATCATGGTAATAAAAAGAAAAATAATATGTAGGGTACTGTAAAAAACAAAGGCTAGGAATGATACAGAATCATTTATAATATTATATCACAGATATTTCCAGCATTTGGATTGTCCCCAGAAGAATACTGCACTTTGAATTATTAAGCTTTCCAAAGTATAGGATCTGTCTTTCTGTAATTTGTACAGCATCTGGTTTAATAAGTCTGATCGTGAGTAAGGCCTATAAATGTCACCAGGATGAATTACTAGTGGAATTTTAACTTCAGCACTGGTCTTGCAAGATATTGTCCATGAGCTGATAATGAAGATTAAAATCCTTTTATTCTGCTTGAATGTGAAAAACCTGGAACTTGAATCAGAGACATATTGTGAGCAATATTGAGCACCTGAAATTCTCACCGATCACAGCACTTCTTCCGATAAAAATCAGAGTCAAATCCCCATTCGACTGAGGTTAATGAAAGTTTTGCCATTGAGTGCTGTGTTACCAGAATTTGTTCCATAATATAAGTTGACACAGTCGTTCAGTTTAAGAAAAAATACTTTTAAATTGTGTGGGAAATAGAGGCTCATGTAATAGAGCTCCACATAACAAATCTACTGTTTTACTTTATTCAGCCTAATGATTTCCATTATCTCCTTAGTTGATAGAATCCATTTCAAAAACCAATAATCTCTTGAAATCCACTAAGCCACAAATTAGTCATTAGAGAAAATTTTCAGAGATCATTACCTTTCCCATAGATTTTAGCTTTTCATTTCCTGAATACCCACATCTAATGTTGTTCATAATAAGGGGAGGGTAGATTATTCAGTTACGAAAGAATGATTCTAATATAATTCAAGCTATTAACTTGTTTATTATTAGAAGTGTTGTATTTTTATTAAAGGTCAACTCTGTATCACTTTTAACCTTGAATTTATGACCTCATATACTATTGGGTTGTAATGAAAAGACAACTGTCATCAACATTGCATTGTGTGCCACATTAATGAGGCATACAGCTAACATTTTCTATAGGAGGAATTTTTTGTTTTTCTAAACCAGTAAAACACTTTCTCTCTGTCACACACACACACACACAAACAGAACATTATTTCCCCCAACAAGGGAAAGCAAGGAAGTTCCATTCTTTTATTGGTTTGGTATGGTTTGGTTTGGGGGGTTTTTTCCTAAGTTGTACCTTAAGAGTCCAGACTTTCTGAGTGGAAAGTTGGTCTGAGAGCAATCGACTTCTGGTTTGGTTCAGAAAATGCTAAGTCCACACTAGGAAATTAGAAGATGATAGAAATGTGAAATATTACAGGGAAACCCTCATCAAAGCAATTTTAAACAGACTTAACTACAACAGAAGTTGAAAAGACTTTAGGGGAATCCAGTCTTGATATATTAAGCAGTATTAGGCAAGACTGTCTTGCATAGACCTGAATATACTGAAATTAGTTATCAAATTATAAGAATCAGACTCATAATCTTTCAGGTCTCCCATACTTGCGGCACTAAATGTTTTTTTCTTCACAGTAAAGGGTACAAAAGTTTTGCTGAGTAAGTTGCCAAAGTATATTCTTCCTATAAGCAATGGAGTAATTCCAGTGACAGCTGTGCAATCACTTGCAATGATTTATGTGCCATGACTACAACACTGTGTTGTTTACTGTATGCTCATACTGTCTAAATTGGCAATTAGTTTTCTGAGGATAAGTATAGAGCAACAGGGAGTTGAATACTGGTAAGGCCATCTCTGCAAATTATATAAAGGCAACACAGAGCAATTTGGTTGAAAACCTTAGTGTGGTCCTCCACTGAACCTGAAAGGCTTTGGTCAGGATAGATTTAGTCCTTGATAGACGGTAAGATTAAATCTGTGGTGACGCTTGGCAGTCTTTTAAAGAGAAGTCAGATAGTTAAAGAGAAGAGCTGTAGAGCTTGTGGGGAAATTTGCCTAACAATCACCACTGGAATGAGGACATCACAGGAGAAATTTTAAATAATATATATACATATCTCAAAGCTTATTATTTGTCAGATATACAAAATCAATTTTTGAGTTATGGTGCCAGGTGAATAAAATTGGGAAATATGAGTTCTAATTTTTAGGAATATTCTGAATCTACATTTCATTTTGACTCAAACAGGTGCTCAGAGCTACTGAATATTAACCATATATCTCAAGATGGACATGCAAAACAAGAGGTGTCCTGTGAGAAATTTGGACTGAAGAAATATTAAAGGAATCCTGGCAGCACTTTTCTAAATTTTCCTGCTTGAAGCAAACCGAAATCACAGAGGTAAGGAAATCATCATCATCATCATCACCATAATAGTAGTAATGAAGATGGGGGGGAACAACTACCCATATTATAAAATTGCTTAATTTCTCATCTACCATCATTACGATTAGCAGCCTACTGAAGAAGAAATATCCTCAGTATCTCTCTATTTCACTTAAACATAAGCCCATTTTATTTGTATTCTTTCATATCTGTTGCAAGTCAATAAATAGAACCAAGCTTCAGAGGTTTCTGATCTCACCTATTGAGAGTCTTTTTCACTGAGATTATAAATGTGCCTGCCTGTTATCTTTAGAAATTTGCATGAATCACATTTACATGATAAGCTGTGTTATACTGATAAGTCAACAGCCCTCCAGAATTTCCAAATTTTATCAAAGCTGCCTCAGAAACTGAATCTCCTAACTATTAAAAAAAAAAAGGGGGGGGGAAGAAAAGACAACCCACTGACATTATGCACCTGGTGCTATATATCATCCAAACTATGTCTAATGCATGCATTTTATTTTAGAGTAGCTCTTCTTCCTCTTTTCTTTTTTTAACAGTGTTATCCTTGTACGTGTCTTCATTTCACAGGGCAAAAGTATCTTTACATGCTAGACACTCATTAATGACCAGCAGAAGTGTAAAAGATTGAAACTTCACAAATAGGTTTTGTTTGGAGAAAAAACACTAACTCGGCACAAAAATCCACAGCATTCATTTGACAGCAGGATACAATGTTTCTTTTCAACAGGACCAAAACCTTGCCTCAGAATTACTGTTTTTCCTAGAGGCTCCTCAGCATTTACCATCAGGTAAAAATGTAATAAATTTCAAAGCCACTACCCTGGGAGATTCATCTTTGTCCTATTTCTTTTAAATGGATAGAAATGTGCAAATCTATATCCATGCTTGTGCTACAAGACACAGGAAAAAATGCTGCACTCTATGAGGTGATAAAGTGGTAAAAATTTACACCCTTCCCATCCTCTGCTAAATCTGTCCTTCATCAGCACTGGCTAGTGATGCCTATGACAAATACTTGGTCATATGAGTTGCCATCATATGCCAGCTAATATCTGTGTTCTGTTCTCAGAAGGTTATATACCAAAGGAGAACAGCCAAGGGAAGTGTTAGATATGGCTTATTCACGTGATAGCTGTGGGTGGACTTGCTGTCACCAAACACTAACTGACTGAGCATTCACCAACAAGGAGCAACACGAGTTCCCAGCTAGGTGGGGGATGAATGTCCAGATATGAAAGGATAAAGATAACTGTCAAAGATACGTAAACCAATCTCATTCCAGAAATGCCTATTTATTTCCATTGGCCACTGCTGGGCATTAGATTACACACCCATCTCTCAAACCACTCAAGAAAAGTGACATGAATCCCACCTGAGTGTGAAGGGTCATTGCCACTGTTGGGTTGTTGACATTTGAGAGAGTGCTTCATGGAAAATCGTAAGGGAACATCATAAGGGGAAAGCTGTGAAAGCACATCAGTCTGTTCAATTTGAATTAGAAAGAGATATCTGTGTTGCTCTTGAAATTATTCTTCCTCAGATAACCAGTTTGTCATTGCTGTCCCCTTTATTTTGAAAGTAAGTTTTGAGTTCTTAGTATTTCAGTCTTTTTGTGTCCTTTAAGAAACTTATTTCAGGAACTAAATGTTTGATTTGAATTTATGAGGGATGTCTGTTCTGAGAACTCATCTTATGGGAGGAATCTCTAAAATCCATAAAGTGCAAAGGTTTTGAATCAGTCTTCTGTATGGACAAACCAGTGAAAAACCTGATACCATGAAATGGCCATCCTGCCAATTTAGAGCAGTGAAGCTAGTAGAAAAACTCAAAAGCAACACACTTGTTTTGGTTGTTATTGTATCACTTGCAAAGTTATCAAAGAACAGTAGTGTGTTCTTTAAGAATTGATCCAGCCTGTCTAAAATGTTAGCTATGGCAATAATTAAATAAGAAGTCTTGAACAAGAATAAGAGGGATACTTTCCCCAAACAGTTAACTCTCTTGGAGAGAGAACTGTCTTGGTCAAGATAAATATGTAAGAAGAAATAGAAATATTATGTCATTTTGGTTTGGGGGTTGTTGGGTTTGGGGGGTTTTGTTTTGGTTTTTTTTGTGTGACATCCACCCAGTATGGAATCATCATATATGGTATATACACTTCAGAACTTGGTTATTCATTTCAGTGGACACAGCATTGATTGATCAGTGACAAGGTGCCAGGAACTGTATGACTGAAATGATCATGTTAAAAATAAGACTCCAGGAAATTGGAAGTACAGTGTTTGAATCTTTCATCTAGATAATATCGCTAATCTGATGCTCAGTAGTTATGGCAAACAGCATTATGTAGGCAAGAACGAGAGACAGAAGGAGTGGAAGCTCCTTAAACTAGCTTTGCTTCCAGGTAAAACCTGTTATTGAATAACTATTTCAAGTAGGTTAATTGAATTACCCTCTGGAGGTGTCTGTCTTTCTCTCCTAAATATAGAAAAAGTTCAGATGACTAGTCTGAGTTAGCTAAATCTAGGGGAAATTAATTTCACTATGGTTGCACTGAATTTGGATCAAAATGTATTTGCTCACAGCTATGTGTGTATTAGGAGGTAATAACTCCGCTGACTTAGATGGAATCTTTGAAGAAAAACAATATAAGTAAGCCCGTAATTTTTTTTCTAAGAAATGCTCACAGCAATGTTGTGCACCTTATTAAGGACTCGTATGTACAGGTGGAAAACTCTTACTACCATTTTAGTATTCATTAAACTCTATATAAGCCATATGATGAACTTCATATACACCCACATATTCAATATAGATAGATATAAAGATATAGATATATGTAAAATGTGATCATTTGGGGTTTGATTATTAATAGAAAAGCACAGAATTATTTAATAAGATGCATATTCTTGCTCTTTTTGGCAAATCGAATGTAATTTAATATTTACTGCATTTATTGAACTTAGCTGATGCTTTAATTTATACTATTTTAAAATGAAACATTTGAGTACATCTTCCACAATTCTTTTGATTAGGTTGCAGTGTTATGCTTTCAGAGTATTAAATAACCTCTTTATTTTCCTTTGCCAGTGCACAAATGTGCACGAATGTATTAACTCCTGGTCTCCACATTTATTCCCACAAAAGACTCCAATAAATGAATAGGGAATATTAAAAAAAAAAACAACAAACAAACTGATTTTTATTTTTTTTCAAGATTCATAGAGATTACTTAATTAGTTAGTTAGTTGTTTGCTCTGTTATCAAATATTTTTTATTGTAGAAGTTTTTTGGTTTTTTTAATCTATCTGTGGTATGTCTTCACCTTATTGCAAATTAATCACAGGGTATTTGAACCATTATGTAAAAAGAAGGAAAATAATACCAACCAAACTCAGGAATATCCATCATTTCGGTTTGGGCACTGAGTGGAAACCAAGCCAGCTGGAAGATTACCATGTTTGCTATGTCCTGTAGTTACACTCAAAAAAAATGCATTGCTAGTATCCATTATGACACTTACTAATGAGTACCTGCTAGCAAAAATAATATTATGCTTTCTCAATAATATTATCCTTTCCTTTGAAGTACGTATTCACCTTGTGAGAAACTGAGGTGGAGATAAAGCAACTCATCTGTCACTGTCCCTACACCTACACTTAAACAACCAAATTCCCATAGGTTATCGTTATCCCATAAAGCAAACTTTCTCAAAATCTTTTTTCTGTAGTATGATACATCTTATTACAGTTTATGAAGTATAAACTTTAATTTTAATCTTTCCAAATAAATTATGTCATAGTGGAAGCAACAGAAGCATCTTTTAGGCCCATACTCTTTTCCAGGTTAATACATGATCTAGTCATGAAAAAAAGTGTGCAATAAAATATTTTCAAATATGAGAAATAATAATTAAAAAAAATAGAATAATATAATGTCTCAGAGCATGGTATATGCCACAGAACACTTTAAAACAAGCAAATGTTTCTGGGAAAGGAACTCACAAACTCTCTAGCTATACCGCTCGGTGAGTCAGCTCCCAGCTGAGGGAGCGGAACGATTTGTTCCACACTGTGTAGGAGCGTGTGGACCTCTAATTCACCTCACCTCAATGCGCTTGGTCTTGGGTCTTCTCTAGGGTGAATATGATGATTTTGTCCCTTGAGGCAGAAAAAATACTTTATCTTGTTTATTTATTGATTGATTCAACACTAAGAGTCTGAAGTAATGGAGTTCATCAGAAAGGTGTGCTTATATCATGAAACTGAGGATTTGCCTTGTATGCCCTATGTTGCAAGGGCATGCGGGAATGCTGGAAGCTGCAAAGCCTGCAGAAGTAGTGTTAAAAGACTATGCAGGTACAGGCAGCCCAGCCTGAAACGATCGCTTCTATATTATCTATTGGGAGCAGCCATTGAATAAAGGGCCTCAGAATAAAATCCCATGTTTCAGTTTGAAGGACACCAGTCTGTTTCCTATAAAACAAAGGCCAAGAATAAACTGACATTTATGCTTTGTGTATACAGACAATCAGAAACTGGGAGTGAAATAGAGAGTTAAGTTGTTTGATATATGTCAACTTTTCTTTTCTTTTTTTTTCCTTGTCCTTATCTTTCTACTATAACTTTAGAGTACATATTACATACTAAACTATTTTTAAGATTAAGGTATAAAATGATTTATGCCCTGGAAGAGATTTCCAGAATTACTTGACCTTTCAATTAAATTCTCTTAGTGAAGCACCACCCTTGTGATATATAAATGATAAAATATTCTCTATTCTTACACAATTTTTGTGTCATGACTACATCTCAATTAGTTAATGAAACTTTATTGGTTTTTTCCTTCTTTTGGATATGAAGGAACTAAATGCTAGTGAACATGCAGATAACGAAATCCAGATTGGTGAGGTAGAAAATACTACTAAAAGTGGTTCTGTGTGACTCTAAAACGCCAATGGGAAGTGATCAAGGTTGACAGATAAATCTCTCTACATAAGTGTAAGTATTTTAATTATATCCAGCTATCAGAGAGTCGTATGTAACGGTGCCTGCTATAAACAGGGGTGTTGCAGTGTGGCCACGTGAACCAAAGTGACTGTGATGGACATTCAACTTCTTTTTGATTCAGTGTCAGTGTGTTATATGTTTTGTATACTGTTGGTCAAAGTTTTTTTACAGGGACTGGAATAAGAAGACAGAAACAGCTCCTGTGTCTTAGCAACCCAAAATATGCTTGCCTGAGTGAACCCAACAGCAACGTGAATGTTACGAAAGCTAACAATGTAGGAGATCTTCTGGCAATACTTGACGGTTACAAATACAACACAGAATTAACACAAACAAACAAATTAAAAATATTCAGAAAAATCTGTGGCCAACAATCTAGCCAACACTTAAAACTTAAGAGTTGCATCATTTAATTTTTGATAGCTCCTTAACTGTTCATGTAGTGCTGAACTATCTTTTATGCTTATGAGGAAAGAGGATAGCAGGACTCCTTGTGCATATGCCACAATTATATATCATTTTACCTTTCTTTCATCAAAATTTTCATCTTAAAACAATTAACTTCTAACTGCATGTTTCCTCTCCTTAATGACCATCAAAAATAATGCAATTTATTTTTGTCAGTAACTTTTCACAGATATCTATCTGATACTCACTGTGTGAACTCTAAACTCACAATGACTATCGCTCTCCTTTATTACCTATTGGCACGGTGTCTTAACCTCCTGTATTTTCTGCCAGTCTTTTCATTCTTCCTTTTCTTGTTCTGCAGCTCAAAGAATAATTCATCTTCAGTCATCAACTTCCTCAGGCTTTTTAAGGGCTTGTTTCTTTTCCCTTTCCCTCTCTTTTGAGATGACACTGCTCAGGTCAGGGGTGACACCTCAGGAGGTAGATTCTGTATTTTGTAAACTAGTGAGGAAACAGCAGATAAGAAATTAACACAGCTTGCATCTGAAGTGTACATCTATTGCAGGGTTGTAGGGCAGTTACAAAATGCGCAGATGACATTTAAAAGAAAACATTGCAAGGCCATTCTCATTATGTCATCCATAACATAGTATTTCTTCCTCTAAGAGCTAATTTATTTTGGACCTTTATTGAAGTCACTTGGAAAAAAAATCAAAAAGCGAGAACCACATTAGAGGTTTTCAAAACACTTACACTGCCTTTATTCCAATATAATAAGAAAAACCCCCTGAAGTTTGTTGGGGTTTTTTTGATATATTGACATCTTAAAGGTTGTCTTTAAGGTACAACAAAAGATGAGGTTGGGTGAAGGAATAAAAGAGAAAAGAAAAACAAATGGAGTATTGCATCCTTTAGATAAGAATACTGTTTTAACCATAACCAACTATAATTTGATTCATACATTGTTGAATGATGCTAATGGGTGGTATTCTATTGCTTCCTTCAATAATAGCATGATGCATTATGAAGTTATGCTTTACTATGCAAAGTGCTTGTAAAGAGGAGATGAATTTGAGGAGATTCACTCAAAACAAGAAAGTAAAGTGGGGTAAACTGTTTAATAAAGCTTTATACAGGTCCTTAGGCATTAACTTATTATAAGCCTTCTTTTAACAAGGAGGAATGTCTCTTGAGCTTAGTATTACAAAGGAGATCATGGTCATCATCAGTCTATGCAATTTGAAAAAAACAAAACAAACCAACATGATAAATATTATTGGAAACACTTATTCAATTTATTAAAAAGTCATCAAAAGAAACTCAATAGGAGGAAAAAAGCTAGAATAAGATACTGAGCTTTGGAATAACTTGCTAAATTTTTAAAAGGCAGTGGGTGTCAATTTTCCACAAGATGTTAAGAATAAATCTACAGATAGCTGTTGTATGTGTAAGCTTGCAAAAGAGATTTTAAAGCAATTGAGAAAGGTAAACAGATAAAGCAGTGAAAGCTGGAGACACAATGTAACGTAGTCCACCTTCCTCACAGCAAAAGGTGAAAAAAAAAAAAGGCCCCAGTGAGGAAGAACACAAAACATACAAACAGACTGGCAGAACACTGGGTGTGAGCGTTCACATGACTAAATGAGCAGCTTCATTCTGGCACGAAACAAAGATTGTCCACAACAACTACATTTACTAACCTGTAGCTTCTGGATAGAATACACAGTGCACTGCACTGGTATGAGGCTAAGTTAAAACTATCACCACTGGCACTACAGTGAAATCAATAACTTAATAAAACTATATTCCATACATGTAATTGTATGAAAGTTTTCATTTAGTTATTAAGGAATACAAAAGCTAGGACTAAAGAAACCAGTAACTTATTCTCAGTATTATTTTTAAACACATTTAATAAAATCCGAACTCAGTTTAGAATGTCAAAGTGATAAGCACTTTGCTCTATTACTTTTAATAGCTGAACTTATTGAAATATGCAGTTTCAGGTAAATCTAAATTTTTATATCTGAATTTGTAAACAATGTGTGCTTTTAGCAGCATTTTCCTTTTTAATTGAAGCTGTATTGAGATTTATTTTTGAATTAGTATCTTCCTTCACAGTTTCAGCAGGTCTTTAATCTTATTTTCATTAGAGTGACAATAAAAACTCTGTCTGTTGAAACTACTTCGCTTGTTCTCAGCTTCTTTTCACAGTATGACAGACAGATGATAATGAAATCAGTGACACTCTCTTTGATTTTTTTGCAATTGTACAGAAAATGTGATAGTTATTGTTTGGTATAAAGAAAATATAGACCATATTTATTACATTAAACTTTGATGTGAATATGAATCCACTTTGTATATTTAAAGCAATCTATTTGACGCTACCTCCAGCGAAGTTTGCATTAAAATATAAGATTCAAGCATTGTTCAGCAATGGTACTGTACTAAGACATGAATACAAAGTTATATTTAATTTGGAATGTAAAATGTAAATCATAGGGGCCAGTATCTAATCAACAACTTAAAATACTTTAACTCAGTTTTAGTTTTGCATAGTCGTATGATTATGTGAAGAAAACTTGGTGGGGACAGAACTGATAACTCTCAGAGAACTCCCAGTACTTTTCTTTCCTGTATTGTCTGCAGGCAGGTAAACCATTAAAAATATTTAACTGGACTACCTATGAGCGGCTGTTGCGTTTTTCATTATACCGGTCAAACAGCAATTAGACTAATGAAAAGTTCTTGCCTGAGCTTACAAGGTGTATTCTTTATTGCCTACAACAAGGTTTCAAGCGCAGCAAACAGTTCCCTAACCAATTCTTCCTCGTTCAACACACTAAAGACCAGTTACACAGGGCCTTTCAAAAGACTTCATGGCATGAAAGGTTAAGTTGAATCCAAAGTATCAACAATGTGGAAGAGTCAGAGGGGAAGTGTAGAGGCTTCTACTGGGTCGTAAGTAGTTAGCGGTTGTCCTCCCCAAAGAAGGCCTCTTGCAATCTGCTTCTCGAGCATACCCAATCAAAGTCAAATGAGATACGTATGTCTCTTACCATGTCTTCTCAGGGTAGCCTGAAGTCTCACAGGCCGTGCATATAACTAATGTGCAACAAGAGGACCTAGAGGGCCTTCCTTTCCCCAGCCTGCCTATGGATCAGCCCACGGCCAGATCTGCTCCGTTACACGGCTGTCCTTGGAGCAGTCGTGGAGACAGGTGTCCGGCACGAAGCAGAGAATGGGTTTTTGCAGCTGCTTCAGAAAACAGTTACTCAGAGTGAGTTGAAACCACAGCCATTGAGACTGGGAACAGGCTGCTACTGTGGAGGAATAAACCTCTGACAAAACCCATCTTCCAGACAGAAAAAAATGTTGATAAAATACTGCCATAAAATGTAACTGGTTGCTGGGAGTATGATATTCACCTTAGGAATGGAACTAAATATCTGCATTTCAATTTTCTGAACATGGCCAAGGTGACCTTGACAAACAATGAGTCGTCTAATGGATGGGAGGATGCCAAAGCTAGATTAAAACTGAGTAATATGGTGGGGTTTGCCATCATTTAAGCTGAAAAACTAATGATCATCGTCTAGTAATTCAGCAACAAATCTTTCAGGTAAAAATCCGGCTGTCTGCAGAAATGCTTTTGTTTTCCTTTACAGATTTGCTTTACTGATTACGTTGCTCTGAATGATTATCTGATTATCTTTACAGTGCCTAATGTAGGTCAAATCTGTATCAGCAAAGCAAACATTTCTCAGCAGAGTTTGTAATGTCTAACTGTTACTGTAATACACTGCAATGGTTACTATAGGTTTGGAGGGTGTTATTTTACATCCTGGAGCATTAATAAACCAAAATTACTGGTGGTATCCATAGTAACAAAGAAAACAGAAATGGTAGACTGCAGTACTATTTCCAGACATGTTGAACGCCTTCTGAAGCTGGGGTTTTTTTTCAGCCGTACCTCTTTTGTACTTTAAAACCCCCAGTATTGTCTAAATTAGGAATCTATTCTCAGATTATAATTTTCACTTAAGCAATCACATTGCACTGCACTATTAATAATGACAGCATACTTAAACTTGCAAAATATCTGGCTTCACTGTCATTTTTGTCTTCATTTAATAATTAGGTAATGAATCAATGTCCGCTTTTCTCATGGAAAATGAGAAATTTCTCTAAAATGTGGGGTTGTGAAGGTGAAGTTAGATTAAACTTTTACTTAGAAGTTAGACAGAAACTTTTTTCTATGGTGAAAGAAAATCATTCAAATTTCATTTTGAAATTATACTTTGATTTTCCCTTTTTTTTTACAAATTTCATTATACATTAATTCCCTAAACTCTATTCTGTACAAAGAAAATGTCTTGAAGACATCAGTTCTGCTGAAGTCCAGTTATGTGTTAAAAGTAGTATTCGAGATAATAGTGATAATTTTTTCCTTTTTTTTTTTCTTTTTTTTTTTTTTTTGTAGTTACCAAATTAAAACC
>JANXJC010000008.1:22687898-22727183 GCA_027564655.1 Leptodon cayanensis
AATTTTTTCCTTTTTTTTTTCTTTTTTTTTTTTTTTGTGTAGTTACCAAATTAAAACCTGTTAGTTAATTTCTGATTTGGTAATTTGAGGAAGGATGTAAGAAATGGATACTCTTAAAGATGTGTTGGTGCTCTTAATATATTTATCATAACTCTTTCTGTCTTTTACTTTAGAAAACATCTGATAGTAAATGAATGAAAAAAAAAATCAAACTCTTTTTTTTTAAGAAAACAACCTAAAATGCTACTTTTGCTTCTTCTCTGCAAAGCTGTGAGGAAAAGCTTTTTAGTACATCAACCTGCTTTTTTGGAAGACAAAATTTTATTCATTAACTAACAGTAGGGAATGCTTTATTTCCTGCCCAGCAGACAGAAGAGGATCTGGAAGACTGGAAGACTTAGTGTTCCTAATGAGGAAGTTAGTGTTAATGTAGTATCTGTTTTACAGAGTAAAACAGATACTGAGATATGTCTTTTGATAGAAGGATGCTATGGAAAAGCTAAATAGTTTATTTCACCTCTTGAGAAATTTAGTGCCTTCTGTTGTTTGCAGCAGTCCTAGATAATACGATAAGATAATATGATATCCCTACCTTCTGAAGGACCTGATCTGAAGAATACATGGATACCATCTGTAAAGAATATTTTTTTGTGATCAAAATACAGACAATATTATTGGTTTTGTTAATATTTTAAAACAATGACCACACAGAATTTCTATTATTATTATTATTATTATTATTATTATATGGTGGTGGTTGTTGTTGTTTTTATTGAATATTTGTGATTTAATATCTAGCTTAAATTAGTATTTTCATCAGCAGAGGAAATTCATAGAACTGCACTAGTTCACCCTAGGAGTGTGCTTTCCTTGTATTTGTTACAGTCAAAACCTTTTTTTGATCAAAGATTACATTATTGTTAATATAATTGAAATGTTATAGAGCTAATCAAAGAATTATTAGCAGTGCAGACCTAATTATTACAGAAAAAAAGAAAGGAAAGAAAAATAAATTTATTCTTACAAAAAAGTCTCCTTGTTTTCTTTTTGCTTACCTCAGGGGCTAAAAGAAAAGACATAAAGTCAGCATTCTGATCTTCACTATCATTCATGGTTACCTTTCGGTAGTGGCAGGCAGTGTGGTGATGCTGTGCATATGGCTTACTATTAGTTTAGACAGAATTCACATCATGGAGACATATCTATTCTTTAATCTATGATAGAATTTGCAGCCTTCTTTCAAAACACTTCCAGAGCACTTGCATGTGGTCTCATAGATTCCCATTGCCTACTAGAAGGAATGTCTGCTGTAACTAATGTTGCTGAATAAAGTCTAAATACTTAAGTGCTTGTTAGGTGGATAGAGCTCTTCATCTGAGAGAGAAAATGCAGTATTGCTTGTTCACCAGATTTTTTTTCTTTTGACAAGCAGTGTAACTTCAATCTTAATGGGAAAAAAACCAAACCAAAACAAAAAAAACAACAACCCAAACAAAACACAAACCCCCAAAATCTAAAAGCTATCAGATTTTTTTTTTTTTTTTTAAGTTTAAGTTTCTGATAAGCCTAGAGAGTAAGTAAATATGCCTTTTAGGACATGACTGAAAAAAGAAGCAGAGCCAAAACAAAGTAAATATGACATCATTATAGCTCATCCATCACCACAATTTACTTAGTGATTTCGTATAAACACAGAACTAAAAAGGTCACAGTGAAGAGCTCTCGGGTACTCCAGAGATTCACAGCTAAATAGTAGACTTATTGTCACTAGTTCTGAATTACCTGGGATAAGCCACTCATATGAATGACACAACTCTATGAAGAATAGAAGCTTCAGTTAAGATTATGACTTTTAAAGCATAGTTTTATTTGGAAAGAAAATAACACATATATTTTAGAGGAAAATTCCAAAAAAAGAAGCTTACTTTTAAGTGGATAGAAATCTTTCGCTTTGACAGGTATCCAAATTTTTCATTTTTAGTTGAACATTTCTTATTTTGGGTTTTTTTTTTAGCAAATATCAGAGTAAACACTGTTTTCAAAGTGAATAATCAAAATAATATGTTCCAAAACTCTAAAACTTGTATACCTCAATCTCATGGGAGTTTTCTGAGGATTGCTTCCAAATGAAATTCCACAGCAAGTGACCCAATTTTGTGAGGTACTTTGACTAGAATGGAAACCATACACACTCTGCCATGGACTAACTACACTTTCAGAGATAGGTTATTCTATTGATCTTCCAGCTTGCTTTTCTCTATATAATCAAATTTCACTTTTTATTAATTTTTCTAAGTTTTGTATGCTTTCTTGGTTGCTTCAGGATTTGGGGCATCTTAGTATTCATACTGTATATAGTATTCATATAATATAGTATTCATATAGTATAGTATTCATACAGTATAGTATTCATACTATAGCTCTTTTGTGTTCAGAACTGAAGGAGATCATGACTCGTTTCCTAAGTGTCTCTCTTGACATCTTATCTTCTACATTGTTTAGCTTTAAAGCAAGTAAGGCTGTCATATGACTCCATACGCAGCAAGGTGTTCTTGGGTAAAGCCATTTGTTATATCCGTGAAAGACCTGCCAGCTCTGCTAGCAGGTAGGATTAATTTCCTATATGGTAGGATTAATTTTCAGGAAAGTTGTGCCTTGAATTTGTGTTTTACCTCCTTGTCTTCTATCAGCAGTTATGTGTCACTTACTAAATAAACTTATCTTCCTAATATGAACAATTCAGTACCGAAGGACCTGTGGTTCTGCCGTGTTCATCATGAAAAGCATTTCTATTTGACATATGATTCTCAAACATACCTAGGGATAGCAGCAGGGAGAATGTAAAACTGATTTTTAGGCATTAAGTTCAAATCTAAGAAGTGGAAAACAGAAAGATTTTGATTTGTAAAATGAGCAAATTTGATGTGTGAGCCATTTAGACACAACTGAGGTGGAACCTCAAAATATTATTCTTTGCAGAATCATTTGTCTAACCATAGCCTTACTTCAGATTCATACCAGTTTACATCAAGATAATGAAAATCTCCCATCAGTACTGTTTTTCCTTTATCACAAACCCTTTTGCTTTCACAGGCCATTTCCTCTTCTTTATGATACTTTTGATCTGGTGGTCTATAACAAATTCCCAACATAAATTTGAATCTATTGCAACATCCATTTTCCTTCAGGGTGATTCTGACTTACCTCCAGTTATGCACACTTCTCCTAGGTGACTTATTTTCTGTCCCTCCTCTACATAGAGACCAATAATTTCTTAAGCTCGTTTCTCCATAAAAATCTAAATTAATGTTAGCATGTCTGTCATACCATTCATTATATTACTTGATATTAGAGAATGACTTTTCCTGTTTCCTTCTAAGCTTAGTGACTATACTTCCACTTGCTTTAATTGGAAGAGGTTTGGGCTCTAAATTCTTACGAGAAAGGACTGTAAGATTTCAGTTATCCTAAAGATATTGAAAATTCTCTCAAGAAGTTTCATTCTGACAGCAAAAACAGGCTAAGTAGTCTAATATCTCTTATCTAAACATCATTGTGAAGTAAAATACACATTTAATTTTAAACCTTTTATTCTGTTGCAGCTCAGTGGAGCTCATACTTTAAAATGTTTTAAGATAGGCTTCCTACCTTCCTATTATTTACTTTTAAGACAAAACAAGCATATTTTTATAACTTCCTGGAGATCGTTGCAGACAATGATGACAGATAATTTTTTGTCACTCTAAATGACATTATCCTGCCAGCTGTCTCAGTGCTAAGCAAGACTGTACATCTTGGAAGAGAAAAAGAAGAGGGATAGACACTTGTTAGCAACAGAGCCATTTCTATCCTACTTAGTAACTTTTGCTTAAAAATATTCCATTAACAGAAAGTACTGGCTATCTAAGCTACTGACTTTGTATGTCTGTGCCTCTACCATCACAAGATAACCAGAAGAAGTTAATATTTTTTCCACAAGTAGGATTGGACACCACTGGTAGTTGTTGTGTTCCAACCAAATAAAAAAGAGAGAGCAATTTTGATCTCTAATAGAAATCCCAGTAGCATTCAAGTCAGAAGGAAAACCTACTCTCAGTCCTAATATTTACAAACAAACCCAACGTAATTGGCTTTTACCAATTAAAACACTGGCCACAATTAAGCGCATAAGAAAGATGAATCTAAGAGCAGTGTCTGATTTCGGTGAGATTTTACAAATATACTCATGCAATTGTAAGCCAAGCTAAGAAAAATAATTCAGATAACTTGAAAGCAAATTGAATAAAGGCAAAGATGTCTATTTATCTGTTTAGAGGGTGGGAGACAATGTACTGGTGCTCATGGGAGTGTTCTTTTGAAACATTCATGTATTTATGAAGCTAAGCTTTGAGGACTGTTAGAAGGTTTTTATTTCTGCTTCAAGATTTTGTCCAGATGAACAATGAACACTGAACATGTCTCTGAGGAAGGGAGAATGATATGCCCTGAAAGGAAAGTAATGAGGATATGTCTACCATTAGGTAATGAGAAAGCACTTTCACTATGAGATCTTCTTTCCTAACATAACTTACAAGACAAGAACAACATGGTGACAAATGTTCAAGTTATAATATTTAAATTAATATCCCTATAACCTACCTCATTCCTGGCTGCACTTTGTAATTCTGAGCTGTGCCTTACATTTTCACCAAACATGACAATAAAAAGTTCTCAAATGCACTTTTGGGTGTAAACTTCAAAAGCCATTCAGCAAAGCGCCTGTCAAAAGTAAAAACACTGACAAAATGAAAGACTACTGAGTATCCACGATTATAGAAGCACTTAATGTTCAATCCAAAACTCTAGATTTAGATCTTCAGTATTCTAATGTCATCTTCAACCATTGCTCAACTTATCTAAGCAATACACATGCAATGGAAGAGCAGTCCACATTTACAAATTTACAGGAAGTAATTGGTGGAACATTTCTGATTGCTTATAAGTGTGATCATAGAAACCTGAACACTGAACATTCCCAAAAAAAAAAAATTAAAAATCCTAACTAGTATTTTGCTTCTGTTGGTGATTGAAGGTTGAGCTTGGTCAGATGAGTGGCTCAACCCATTTCTTCAAAGAGGACTTAAATTGCTAGCTCATAAGAAGCTATTCTATCATTTTTTAAGAAAAAGAATTTTGATCAATAATTATTAAGCCAGGTGAAGCCTTTCAGGATCAATATAACCTTTTTCCAGTTTTCCTGTATCTTCTCATTATAATAATCATGTATAAAGCAAAGACTGTAAGAAAAACTCAAGCTGCAGGTTTCTTCACAGATATTCACATTATGGATAAAATATTGCAAAAAGTGGGAATCTGAGAGGATGATACTAGATACTTAGTAAATCCTGAGAAGATATTGTAAAGGGTGGCAGTCTTTCATGGGTTAATGTCAACTTTTTACCTTCTTCACTGATAAGGGTATGAAAATAAACAGATTGTGTGACAGGCTGACATATTTTTGACAGGATTTATTTACCAGTACTTTTGTGCTCCTGAGGAGTTGCTTAATTATAGGATTTGAATGTACTTTGTGGCAGTGTCTAGGTCTCTTGGTGCATGATGTTTGATAGGCAGACATTCTTCGAAGCTTTTTTTCATCCTGACTTTGCTACATCTATATCTCTAAGGATTCTTCTAATTTTTAACTGGCTTGATTCTGGATTTTGAGGAAAACACATACTGTTTTCAAATCTTAGCCCAGCTCCTATATCTTGCAAAGCGCTTTGATTTCCTTAGGCAGAGTGGTCATATATAGCTGATTTCTAATCCGTCTTTCAGGCTAACATACCTTTCAAGGATATTGATCTTAAAGTTGATGACATTAGCTATTACTCACACTTAACAAGAAAGAAAATGTTCATCTACTTCTCTACCCCCACTATGCTGCGAAAATAGGTCAGAGAGAGAGAGAGAGGGAGGGAGGGGGTGACAGAGAGATTGAAAGAAGTTGGTAGTCAGTCACAATAGTCTGAAGGGGAGCCTCTAAGAGCCTCCTCCATATGACTGGAAGAGCAAATGAGTTCTCCTTAAATGCTGAAGGGTAGAGAAATAACAATGTACCTTGTTCTGTTTGATCAGCTCATTGGGCAACACTTTTGGAGGTTTAATCTTGAATCTGAATGTCATATAGTTTGACATGCAACTAAATAAATATTATAGGTCTGTCAGTTTCTAGTAACTTTTTTTCATGTCTTTAAAGATGTGAAGATTGACAATGAATATTGCTCACAATATAAGCTATCAAACAGGGAAGGAAAAGAATAAATGTGCACACACACTCAGAGATTTGCTTTTACTTTGTCTGATTTTTATCCAGCTTCAAGATCTGCTACTGGCTTTTTTCCCTTGTTTTGGTTTGGTTTCCTTGCTTTTTATGATGCATTTTCTATACATTATGGATGTCCCAATCCAATGTCGGTGAAGGTTTCGACATGATCCCAAGAGCGAGATTAAGACACAAATGAGGTCAAATGCCGTATACCCAAAACAGCTTTTATTATCAGAAGTATCAAAAGTAGAAAATAGTAGCAATAGGATGAAATGGAAGAAAAAAGCAGAAATCAAGCAAGCAGTCAAGATAGAGTTGCAAGAATAGTCACCACCATGCATCCAGCGGCATCCTGTTGGTCCTCAGTCTTCAATTCTTTGGTGATGGGTGCACACCGCGGCTTGTCTCCATGGTTTTTTATAGGGCATAGTCCGATGCATGCACATACGTACTGTTCACGCACTGTTCACGTGCTGCAGGCTTCGTCTATCACACAGCCTTTGCATGATCAACACCAGAAACCAGTACCTTATCTCAAAGACTAGTTTCCATGCGAATGGTAGTCTCCGCGTTGCTGCATGCTTCGCCAGCTCCAGCCCTGGATGCCTCAGTGGCCTGGTGATCATCCTTACGGACAGAGGAGTGTCCTGCTTAGACAGGCCATCCCGGAGACAAGTGGCTTGAGATAAATAGTTCACAGTTCAGTCTCTCACAGCAAACAATCTTTGAGACAAATGGCTCAAGACGACAATTCAGTCTCTCACAATGGGCTATTATACTGTTAGAATAAAACCCAGAGTAATATGGTATAGGTGCTAATATAATACACAGGCACATATCCATAATAGTTTTTCCTGTGGCAGATACTAAACCAACTGGTGACATGTGAAACTGTTTCAGGATGGAGTTAGTAAAATATCTGTGCAATTTAGGACTGCCTAATGGTCACCCCATATACTTCTATATCACAAGTCTCTTTATTTACCTGTACCAAACTGATAAATTTCTGGGTGTTGAAATGTCTAAAGCAATTACCATTTTGTGTTATTTTTCATTGAGTATCTAAAGCACATCATGTCTTAAAACTATATTTAGTTCCTTTGGTCCAAAATACCAAGTACCAATGCCAAAATAGAAATACTAAAACAAGAGTTAACTCTGGTTTAGATCGGAGGGACATAGTGGCTTATTTCTTATTCATTACACTCTGTGTTCTTTGTTAAATGCCAGAAACATAAATTTACCACAGGAGCAGGGTTATCATTCACTTCATCCTCAATGCAGTATTTTTCCCATATAACACTGTTGCTTTTTCTTCCTGTTAAATCTCTTATTTCTTTTGAAGCGCAGAAAAAAAAATCCAACATCCTCAACACACAATTAGCAACACACAATCAAACTACTAAGGAAAGAAAACAGTTTTCATTTAATTTTGTAGCTGATAAGAACTTTTCTTGCCCAGAACCTTGCCTTCTCTTTTACAATTCTTTTATCTGTAAATTAACTCATTTAAACATTGATGGTACAAAAGCCCATCATTTACATAACAAGGAAAAGCAGGTAAATTTCAGCAGTGCCCCACCTACTGTAAAGTATTAATAATATGCTTCAGCAGTCTTAATTACTTTGGTGACCTTCTTAATTTAACAGATTTGACTTTGCCCATTTGTAATTTTGCAGCAATAATTGGATAACTAGGCAATGCATGTACCTAAACAAATTAGGGCTTTTTTAATAAAACTTGATTATTCACAGTTCATTAGACAAAAAGCTGCATTTTAATATTAATTGCAATCGCTACTGTAGAATGTCATTCAGAATTAAATATCATGCTCTATTTTTTATGTTAAATTTATTCAGAACAGTGAAGAGCTGTATATAAATTAATACCTCTGAAATATATTAAAATTGTAAATATAAATGTATTTATATTTATACTTTGACACCAAATCTGCTTTTTGACCTTATTGAGAAATGCCTGTTCATTTCAGCTGTATGGAATAAGTTAGTTTAAGATTAATTTTCGTTCTAGTCATCTACACTTCTGTAGTAATTTTTGACTTGGAATTGCATCACTGAAAATCATAATACCAAACAATATGATGTCCTTAGCTATGAGTATCAAGGTCCAAAATGATATGATTAATTAATAGATTAATGTGTCAAACATTTCTTAAGAAGCTGGAATTTTTAAACTTACTTCAAATAATGCAATCCTATTCCCACTGATATCACTGGAAAAAAGTATCACTTCAGTAATAGGAATATGAAAATTCCTTTCCTTAGTATTTTTTTAAGAACATATTTTCTATCAGGTATTTTGTTAATTTACAGCTATCTTACAGGCCCACTTTTAATGTTGATTACAGGCTTGTTCCCAAGATATAAACTTGAGTGAGATGATACAAAGCTTATGGTGTGTCAAAAATGTTAGTGTTAAAATAAGAAAGAACGTGGAGAAACACCCCTCTGACAGCAATACTCTTTTTCACCATAAATCTCGCAGTCTTCTCTTGTTCAGTAGGAGGTTTTGTGAAAGTTTTGCTCGTTGTCTGAAGATATTTTCATATTGGAAATCAGCTGTATTGTTTTATGGATATTTTGAGCATTTTTTAAACTCTTGAATATCTCAAAACAAAGTGTGACTAAAAAAATCCCATGCATCCTAAAACAGGCATTATGCCTGAAGAAGAAATAAATAAATAAGCACAGCCTGCCAACTTACACTTGAGAAATTACCAGTATATTTTTTCCTAACTTAACTTTTCTGTGAGCATTCATATTCATGAAGGCAAAGGGTCAGTTGCATATATGACTTAACCACAGGACATTTTTATCCTAGATCCAGATCTAATTGGGGCAGCTGAAATGTGAGCATATCCTGCTTATCCCTGACCTACAATTTCTGTCTGTTCTAAAAGCGAGAATTAGTTTGGTCACCCTGCTGTCAGCCCAGGGCATCTTCTGACAAGAGATTTCTAATACGCTGAACAGCACTTTACATTAAGTGGTACTAATTACTGGGGCTGGGTAATCAGTTTGACCAGAAGTTGGAAGCATAACTATAGACTATTTGAGGATTCCAGCTGGAACTGCTGACATAGTTACTACTGTTTATTTTCTTATTTATGAATTCCATAAGAATGGAAATTCTTAAAGCCCAAATCTTCTCCAATGTGTATCTGTGTATTTAGTTACAACAAACAGTGTATTTTCATTTGTATTTGCCAAAAGAAAGTCAGAATTTAAAACCATTTAATAAATAAGGACTGGAAAAAGTTTGGGGGAAAAAGCCTCAGGAAGTTTCTCTTCCCCAAAACTCTGTCCTTCCTGAAACATTGCATCATTGTATGGAAACAAAAGATATCCTTGCAGGAGTGGCAAGAAGGCAAGTTCATATTTAATTTTTACCTCTATTCTAACTTACCATTTGGCAGTTATATATATTTGCGTTGTGATTGCCTCTCCGTTGATATAACAGGGATGGTAGCACCCAACTTCACAGGATGTTATGTCAATAAATTTTTAAAGCATCCTGACTCTGAGGATAAAATCTATTATTCTTAACTGAGTTAGTAGTATTGCTACATTAATGTTGTTTACCTTGGGGGAAAAAAAAAAAAGTTGGAAAAAATCCGGAGTTTCTCTGCATTTGTTGCCCCTGAGTCTGACAGCAGCTTCTCCCAAGATATTTTCAGTTTTCTATTGCTTCTACCCCGTTCACATTCTATCTCTAATTTCCAGGTGCCAATTTACTGCAAAGGAGGTTTCTAAAGGGTTCCCTTGAAAGAAGAGAGGCTATTCATCTCGGGAGGGCCTACAGAAGGGGCTTTTTTTAAAATTTATGGATTTGAAGGCATGTAAGAGCATGTGTTATTGTCTGTAGAGGGTTCAAATTCTACTGGGGAACTTTTTACAGAAGTTGTGGAAAAAAACAGCCAGTGAAAGAAAGCCCCTTAGAGCTGTTGTAACAGAAGTGCATAGTTATTTAAAAAGGCTTTTATGATACTCTGGCTTTTCTAACACAGTTGGACAGTATACAGATAAAGTACCTGTCAGTATAGGGTAGTTTTCCTCATTTTCAGGGGGGTGTGCTTTCTGCATATTATTTGTCTATTTCCTTTCCGTCTCTCTTCCACCTAACTTTTCCATGGTGGTTTTATCTTTTTTTTTTTTGGTGTTTCTGTCACTCTATGAAACTTAGATATTTCAGTTTAATTCTGCCACTGATTCCCCTTTAAGTAACCTATTACAACACAAATTAACAGCAGACTTGAATTCATAAGGATACTTTGTATGGGATTCATCTGATAAAAGCAGATTATTTCAATGTCTCTGCCTGAGACACCTTAAGCTGTCCTTACAGCTAATAGCCTGAAATAAGCACTTCTACAACATTATTCATTTTATCCTGAGATAACCATTTACAATGGATCAGGTGACTTCCACCCTAAAGAAACAATTTCCAGCTTGGACAAGAGGAACAGTAAGGCCCTGAGCATGCAGCTTAGCTATGTTAATACTGCAAAAGTGAAAATCAAAAAGTCTGTTCTTTGAAAATGAAGGATACATTCTACCTTTGACTGGGTAGTGCAACCACCAAGCATTTCTAAGTTACTAGATATGTTGTATATATGAACGTGAAATTTTGTTGACTATTGGAACAGAACTCTTTTTTTTTAAGATAATAGCATACTTTGTCATCTGAGTTCACTATACTCACTTCTAAACTTCATTTATTTTTATTTTCTGTTGTAAAAATTGCCATTGTTTTGTATCATAAGTGAAGACTGTTTAGGGTTTTTTACATATGCATTGCTTGAAAAATTTGGAGCTCAATTCAGTTTCCTAAAAATGGTAATCCAATATAGTTTGAGCTGACCTCACTTAGCATACCACTTATCCTCCACCTGCTAGTCTGAAAGGAAAAGGCTATTTCTTTTCATTGTGTGAGCGGCTATTTTGAACAAAATTCAGCTTATCTAAAGGCAAATATATATAATAGCCTAGATAATTCTCTCCGCATTAGAGCTACCTAAAGACAGGTGACAGGATTACACCCTTCCTCTAGATGCAATAAAAATGTCTGATATATCTAAATCTGAAATTATGAAATGAAAGATTCCTGGTTTAACTACTACTTCAGTTTAGAGTTTCCTGACTCAAATTTCTGCTTTAAAGTTTCACTAGCATCTGAAGTTCTGTGCATAGATACAGAGGTCTCTTGGCAATATTGATCAGCTAAACTTGTATCCATCCAGGATCGTAAAATAAAGTATTCTTTTCCTCAGGAGTTTGGTACAGAGATTTTTAAAACATTCATAAGAATTAAATCCGCCACAAAATACAGACACAGAAAATTTGAGATACTTTTTTTTTTTAAATAGTGCCATATGTGAAATTGTCCATGCTGCAAATATTAATAAAATTATTATAGCATGTGTCCAGTGCCACTCCTTCAAACTGAGAGAAATTCAAAAGTTTGTCTTCCACTTGTAAAAAGGAACAGTAATCTGATGAATGTTAGATACACAGCTCTTTTAGGAAGGCCGAGTGAGATCAATGCCGGGGGGAGAGATGGTTTGTATGCAAGTAAAGTCATATACTTCAGTGAACACATGGTACTCGGATATGATAATAATGCAAGACACGTACAGACCTGATATTTTCAAATCCAATGCATACAGGTCCCAAAACCAATACACACGTACAATAGAAGTAGAGGGTCTATTAGAACTTGAAGGCTAATGTAGTCCATCTCCTTTTTCTCAGGTAAAATAAATACTTCTAGATCTCTCTGACTTATTTTTTCTAAACTATTTCTACACATCTTCAAAACTAATGATTCTACAGCTTTCCCAAGTAGCCTCGTCTTCTACCTTTGGAGCTAGAAAGATCTAAGTTTTTTATTGTTTTGCTTTGCTTTCATCTAGTCTGAAACTTTCTTTATACCAAGTATGTAGCTTTCTTGTTCCTTTGGTGGCCATAAAGAAGAGTTTACCACTGTCTCTTCCCAGTAAACTTCTACAAACTAGAAATTTTTTATTACTCCTCTCTTCTTTTTTCTAGAATGGGGAAATCAAACAAACAGAAACACCTCATCTATTTCAACTTTTCTATTAGTTAACTTTTTGGAAAGGTTTAACATCCTTGGTATTTTTATTCAGAATGTCTTTCAATAAAACATTCACATTTATCTCTCAGAGGAAAAAAAAAAAGAGAGAGCGAGAGAGAGAAAAGAAAGAGAGAACTCAACATTTTAAGTACTATTTAGTTAAGGTACCACAAAGTACTTCCTCTACATGAAAAGAAATCTACAGCTGACCTAAATTTTGACAGATCTTTTGCAAGTACCATGGAAACATATCTTTCAGGAACTATAAAAATAATAACATTTTATCCACAGTATAACACTTGAGAGGTGTGGCAAATTGTATCACTATGACTCAAGATGCTAAACATACCTTTCTAACAATTAAATGTCACCTTATTTCTGACTTCTTAGTCAAGAAGTACTAACTTAAGTTAACTCACATAGAAAAGGCTAATTAAATTACAGTAGAATAATTTCAGTGTTACTGAACTCTGAGAAAGCACAAAGGATGGGCTATATCTCCTCATTTGAAAGTGAGGAATTAATTTTAAGTTAATTGTCTAGCTAAAAAGACACAGAGTAGAAGTCAGTCTAAGAAAACAATTAAATTTTGTCTAATTTTCAGTTAGATGTCAAAGTTTTATCCTCCATTATCTCTCCATAGACACCTCAGGCTCAATTCAGTTGCTTGAATGCAGAGCATTTATGTCATTTGGGAAGTTCTAAACTCCTTCTTAGCTTCCAAAATACCACTACAAGAAGGATACCTGTCCCATGTTGTGCAATTTACATACATCACTGTGCTTTGGTTTCTTTGCAGTATCCCAAATGCCTGTTTGGATGACTGGATCTAATCCTTAGTTTGATGCAGAATTGCATTACTAATGACTGGACAGACTGGTGGTAAAACCACTCTTTGGAATATGGAACACCACCTGACCTCCTTACTTTCATTAGAATGAAGTGGGAACAATCAAAATCCACATATTTAGATTTCTTTTCTCCCTTTTCTCTTTCAAAAGCCTACAAAAGGTCTGTCTTTTACTCATGAAGAATAAAGATGAATCATTAGATTAATTCTTTTTAATAAAACAGACTTTTCCAATCAATGTTATTTAGAAGTCAGAATTTACTCAGTTTAACTAAAAAATCCTTTCACTTTGTGGTTCTTGATTTTCTGTTATTATTCACAGAATGAAAATCCAACACCATTCTATATGGTGATAGAGGTAGAAGGCCAAGTATAAGAATCCCACAAATGAGATGATGAACTTTTGCATTTGCAAATTCCTAGCTTTTTCTGGCATCCATTTTTGCTCCACTATCCTCAGGAAGATAAAACTCCAGGTCCTGAGGAACTGTAGGTGATGAAAACTTCCCGTTAGTCTTTTCGCAGAGGGATAATATACACCATGCACACTGACTGAGTCTCTCTCAGGGCAAGCATCACAGACAATATCTCACCAGTAGTCTCCTTGGGGGACTTTGTGCTGAGAGCTGTGCTTGCTCAGCATACTTTTCTCTCAATGAAAGGGAAAAAAAGGCAAACAAACAATAAAACAGTTCTTAAAATGCTGGCATAAAAGAGTGTAATTTTTTAATAGGGTCAGATGCAATTGTTGAATGAATGGGAGGAAATAGTAAAAATGTTATGCTGTCATATGTCCAGGTATATGACACACTGGAAAGCACTAAAAAGGTGGGGAAAACTGCTAGTCCTTGTACCTATCCCTTTCAACCACCACAGGTTTTGCAGGTCTGCAGAAACATACTGTGACACTCATCAATAAAAACTCTACTGTAAATCAAAAAACCCCTCTGTGTTTATCTTAGTAGAAACAGAAAATATATTCACTTTTTTATTAAGTACTATTTCAGGACTTTTAACAAATAGGTCTTCAAATTCTATTAACTTTCACTGTTTTCCACCCCTGTATATTGGAAATACAGTACATATATATATGTACATATAGTTTTACAGCTAAGTAAAAAAAAAAAGTAGAATTTCATAAAATCTGAGTATCAAGCTAAAATATAAAGCCAGTTAACATACACAGATGTGTGTTTAAATCTTTATTATAACACTCAAATAATATTTTATTATATCCTAGAAGACATCATGGGAAATATCTCTGCAGACTCTTAGATTTTGTAACAACCTCTAGCTTAAATGCACTATTAGTACGATTTTAAAATTTTTGGAAGTTTAATAAATTTTATTTCTCTAAGAATGACTTAGACTTTATATTCTAAGCTAGTTACACATTATTCATCTGCACACCTTATTATATTTCTTAGACTTCCTTTTGTTTCAGAGGTCACTTATGGGTGAATTGAATTCATTAGTTCTGCAACTAATGTACATAACACAGATTGCTTAATTTAATGAGTTTTCACTTTCATAATACTGGATAATCAGTATAGAAGTAAGTATGACTTTGAGCTATATCATAGTTACTTTAACTCTGCTGATAATTAAAAGAGCCATTAATTCAGTGATGTTACAAGTACATTATAGCAAAAAATACACTCCACTGCTTTTTACATCCTAATATTAAATGTTGTATACTTCATGTATGATCTTATTAAACAGGTATTGCAACAATCTTTTCCAGTGGAAGTGTAACTGACTTGACCATACACTCTCATTTAAGTAAGTTAACCATATGGAAAAGGTAGTACTCCTCTATGATTTTCCTATTCACAGTGAAAATAGTGGGGCAATATGAGGTAGTGATTAGGATCCTCAAACAAGAATTTTAAGGAGAATGTCATAGCAACAAAACCTACACAGCAACAACCCCACAAAACTGCACACTATTAGAGAACCTGAATAGTATGATTTTCACTTTGTTTACCAGGTTAAAGAGATGGCTGAAAGAACTTTAACAGGGAAACAAGCTGACCTTATTGCTTAAAACCACTTTACTAACAAAGTATCATTGTTCATAACCAACTATTTTTAGCAGTCAAATTTCACTGCATTCCTTTCTAGATTTAACTTAAGTACTGGTTACCCAAATTATAATATATTTAATAATATTCCTAAATACTGACTGGAATCTATGGAGATGAGTAAAACTAGTTCTTGCTTCTACTCCCTCTGAAGTCAGCCAGTGTAGAATAGAAAGTCTCATTGAAATTCAAATAGCCCACACCATAAATTAATGGAAACTAAACTAAATTATTTCTGCATGTGTTTTAAGTGCACCTTCAGGTTATAAGCAGTGAACAGTAAACATGTATATACCATAGAGTGTCCTCTAACTAAAATTCACAGGTCTGCTCTAGCTACTTCACTTAAAAAAAAACTTTCGGCTGTTACTGTTTTTGCTAGACTTGCTAGTATTCTCCAATGTAATATCATATCTACTGCAATTTGACAGCATTACTTCTTTAAATGCTGAGCACATGAAAGCTCTGTGAGTTTTACAGTTCATAGTACACAATAATTTAGGTTTAGTGGCAAGCATAGGTAGTTTTTATAAGTGCTTTTTTAACTGCAGAAAAATACACCATTTACTATGAAGCATTTTAAAATTAGTATCAGGCAGTGTCTAAAATCTATCTAGCTTACAGAACTGTAAACCATGATCCACTTCAGTGTCACAGAGAATTATATTTCCTTCTATGCCAAATAGTAGTGTAACTAGTGTCTGTAAGCATGTCTAAATCACAAATCTATTTCTTTCACTGTTATCTTCATTCTGATCTAAAAAGGATATAACAACTGATAGAAGCAATGCACTGCTATGTTTTAGGAAGCAGATCTGAAGAAAGATCAAGTATAAAGACACAATTTTTCCCTAAAATTAGATTAAGCATGTGCTTATTAAGAATGTAGAAAATAATGCCTAGTGTGGCTCTTCTATGGCTCTTATAAGCCTCTTGACAGTGCAAGAAAAGAAGTATTATTCTATGCAGATATTTTTTTGGTAGGTACAACTATCACATTTTTTCCAGTAGAATATTTTGGAAGTCATGTAATCCCGGCCTGCTCTTTAATTTTATGTTGTTATTTTTGAGACAGGTGTTTCATATCATCCCTGCCCCAAATGATCAGGTTTCATATTGTTTCATATCAAAGAACTTTACAAAAATATGGTTTGCATTTCTCTTTGCATGTGATTAAAAAAGAGCATATGACTGTACAGAAATAGTAATGGTCACCTTTGCAAGCACAGGTGTGCATGCTATCTTTTTGTTTATTTCTTTGGTTTGTTCTTTTTAAACTTCAGATATATTAACACTAAAAGTAGTGAGAAAATTAGGATCCTGTACTGCAAATAAATCAATACCAATATCAAAAATAGCATTTTTTGTTTTACGTCAGAATACAAGACAATATTTTGGAAAAAAGAGAAAGATCCATCATGCCAAAACATCCAATAACCCAATGTGAAGGAAATATCATAAGATGAAGCATTTCGAAATTGAATTCTTAGTCCAGTAAAGCAGGGTTTTAAATTACCTGTTCTGTATTCAAAGAGAATAGCATTACTAGTCTTTGAAATATTTGTTGATCCTTGTTTTTGCTTTAATTTATTTTTTCCTTTTTCAATAAACCTGAAAAAACTCCTTATGAAAAAATTATTTTAATCTTTCAGCTAGTGCTCAGTAGTTTTGGCATTAATTCTTCTTAACACAGAACCTCAAGCATTTTTTGTCTGACTTCTCTCTCTAATTTTAAACTGGAACTGTATAGTCTTTCATCTGTATGGGTATTATTTCATTTGTTGTTTTTCTCTTAGTATCCTGCCAATATTAATTTTGGACTTCAATTCCTGGCCGTGGCTCTTGTCAAATTTTCACTTTTGGGGGGGAGCTGATTGTATTTCTTTGCAACTGTGTCTTTTAACTGCTTGCAATTCTTCATTTTCTCCCTCTGCCTCATTCCTGTTGCACATGTTTTTATGTGTGAAGAAGTTTACACTTTTATGAAAATTACATGCAAGATATCTTGCCCATCAAGAGTCTGTAGATTTCAAATTATTTGTGCACTTTCTGCATCTAGTTAATGCGATCATCTCCTCTGCTCTTTAGGCCACATCCTGGGCTACCTCAACAGTCATCATTACCTTGTGATCAACTGTATTTAAAACAATATGGGTTAAAAGAATAATTCAATCTTCTCTTCCAGACTCTCTTGTATTCTGCTTTCCATTTAGTGAGCTATTTGGATTATGGTTATTAATTGAATGAGCAGAGTCAGAAAGTTGTACAAGGGTTCTTTTTTTCAGCCTGATTTTAAAAATGATTTCATTACTATTTCCAACATTTTGCAACTGCATTTGTCTTTTGGAAAGACTGTGTATGTTATACACAATTTCTCACCTCTGTACATATTTCTATTCTACTTTTTCTTCTCTTGTCTCATTATCCAAAAGCCTTTAGGCATGGGAAAATAAAAATATTTCTTTCCCTATATTTTATAGAGCTGAAATTTTCAGAGAAGCCTTAGATCCCTAGTTATCCTTAAATTCCTTCCATGAAAAGCTTATACTGCTAGACATATACTGCTAAGAATGAACCATTTGCAAGTGAGGTTGCTTGTCCTCTCAGATGGTGGAAGACCTGTCCTGGAGGGCAGGCCCAATGTATGCAGGGCATGCACTAGTAGCTTGGTCTGTCTCTTGTGACATACTGATACATGTTTGAAATCTTACATACAGAAAAAGTCCTTATCTTCTTGTACTCAGCTGGAAAAAGGAAAACAATTTTATGGCCTAAATGCACTGTTTTCCTTAGTGTTACTCTGTTTATTCCAGCTCTTACTTTTATGTTAAAATTCTGCCTGCAAAGATCTAAATCTTGCAGTTCCTGAGTTGAATTGAAAATGTTCTATCAGCTATTTAAACTTATGATGAAAGAAATGTGTGAAACCAGCACTAGACTAGAAAACAGAGAAGCTGCCTGGGACAAGAAAGATATCAAAATACAAACAAAGATTACTCTTAAACAGATCGCCTTCTGATGGGCATTAGAGGAAATTACAAGCAATGGGTTTATGTGCATGCACCCAATATTTTCTAAGTTCACAGCACTCCTTTGAAGTGTAGGAAGGAAATTAAATAGCTGTCTCTCATCAGTGAAATCTGAGCTACATTCAAATATTGGATACACACTAAACTGTACAGAAAGGTTGGAGAATAATAATAAAGATTACACAAAGGTAATTGTATTTAAGAAATATTGTTATCTGTACAGAGAAAAAAAAAATAAAATATGAGACCTAAAGGGGTAATGAGCACTGAAACACTGCAAATGAGAGGGCAGGAAGGCAGTCTATCAAGGGAGCTTAAAGAGGAAAGAATAAAGGCTTTTCGTGGCAGAAGGTGGGTCATCCTGCCCTCTTGGGGCACATATGTAAATAAGTACCTATTAAATTAAAACATCTGAACCTACATGAGAAGCAGGAGGTGAAAACTGGGCTTCTCAAAGAGCAACGGCTTCCTGAGTGGCTTTATTTTCACACTACTCTCAATAAAAATGAAATGTTGCATGTAATATGAAAAAGAGCAAAGCTTAAATTTACAGATGGAGATCCCATCATTGGATCCCATCAGGATATAAAGTCTGTTTACTAAAGAGACAGATGTCATCATCAAAAGAAAGGTATAAAAGGCTTAACCGCAATCTTTTACATATATGAAAGAAAAAATCCATAAAAGGATAGACCTGGGTAACAAAGACAAAGTGAGTAAGATCAATATGTAACTGATGTGTGATTCTTTCTATTGTCTTTTGCAAGCATGGAATAAGATATAAGGCTGATGTAAATACAAATTCAACACAAAAGGTGAAAATCTCATTTTAACTTTTTGAGTATGGAAGATCTGCTAATGTCTATTTATCTCATATCTAGTAAATTGGGATTTATTGGAAAATGGAGAAAGGACCAGCATACTGAAGATTAGTAATTTCTGTATGACTTTAAAAAGCTCTGAAAATCAGGCAACGGACAAACTGCAGATTTGGAATTCCGAAAACATTGAAACAGCACCCACTGCCTTTTCAGAGAAAGGCTTGAGCAAAATGAGAGCCTGGATCCAAATGACCTGTGAAGGCACTTCGGAAAGCATTTCAATACAGAAATCTTTGTAGAATCAAAGCCAAGAAAGAGACTGGGTTATAAAACTTTTATAAAAGATTCATTTGAAATACCGTAGGAGCAATTGCTACCTCTAGGGAAGCAACTTTAAAAGAAAGTTAAAAGCACTGATCTATTTCTTTTTATTCTATATACAAAACAATGCATTACTGAAGTTATTCCATGAGGAATACAGAGCAGTCTCTCTAATGGAAAAGTTAGACTAAGGTTTTATAATCCAGTAAAGACTATAAACTCCCCACCCCCTCTTCTGTATAGAAGTGCGAAAGAATGAATATTCATCTACCTTTTAAAAACCTAGAACTTAAAGAGTTACATTGACCCCATAACTGATTTAATGCCTTCATTACGGGGAAAAATATTTTACTGAACTCCTGCTGGACACCTGGAATGTTGCTCAGCTGGGTAACTGTTCTACAGCTCCCAAAATCTTCTTCCACTCTTTGGAGAATAGTCTGTGAACCTCACCTCTCTTCCCATTTCCCAAGTTTTGTGGTAATACTTGAGATATCCAACACATACAAAAGCTTGTTTGTATGAGTCTCTCCCTTTACCTGAGGGAGAGACTGTCCTTAGACTTGACAGAGACTGAAAAAAAAAAGCAGGGGGGGGGAAAGGGTTGTGTTACCATCACCCCACAAAAAACATAATTGTACCTGTCTGATTTACTGAGACAAGAATAAATATACGTTGAAGTTTCCTGATCTTATAAGGCAGTTTTTATTTAAACAATAAAATTGTGTGTGGCAGTAGAGTGGAATTATAGTTAAAACCCTAAAACAGTGAAAAGTTTGCATAAACTGCGAAAGAAACTAGACATTTCTTTTCTTTGAATCCATTTGAGCTTACTACAAATTAATATAAGCCATCTTTCTCTGAACATCTTAACTCTTTCTTAGTGTACTTGAATTGAGTTCCTGTGATTAGACAGAAATTTGCTTTGCTTAAGTCCCAGGGAAGAATTTGTATTTAGTAAATCATGTTATTTGTTATGTTCTGGGTCCACCCTTGAATCCTAATTTCAAACTGAACTGGTCTAGGCAGTGTGACTAGCTTAGGAAAACTGGTCATGAATTCATTAACAGGCCTGAAACAGAAACTGGATAAAATCTGGTAAAGACCATGAGCCCATGAAAGGCATTCCTGGCTTTCAGGACAAACGGGTATTTCAGACAGATGATAGCACACTGTACTACAAGATGGACTATCAATCGAGGGTACGAGCTCGTCAGCTCTACTAGCATGCAGGCAAGTACTTATAAACAAACGTCAAGTCATGCAAACTGCTAAGCTTGCGCCTGGAAGCATATTGTGACTATGATCTTTAACCCGAATGGACTACGTCATTCAGCATTATAGACTGTATCTGATACGGGTTGTATATGCTGTTAACTTTCCCTAACTCAAAGTAGGCAGCCAGTCTTGGGGATGCGCTCAAGACACAAATGCTCAAGGTAACTGCACTATACAGTTCCAGGTTCTAGACAGTTGGACTAAGGCATCAATATCCAAATTTCTTCGTTGTCAGAAACAGATGGAAGGAGTATAGAGAATACTGAACACTTTCAGTGGTCACCACTGAACTAACCAGTCTGCTGCACTCATGGTTTAAAGTGTCCTCAAAAATGTCTTTTCTAAGGACACTTTTAATTTAGTATCCAACCATGTTTGTCTTCCTAAAAGAACAATGTGTACTACAGCTATTAAACAGTAATCAGTTTACTGATTAGTTTGAGCATTAATAATCAGTTTACCATTTCATTATTGCTTTAAGACACACTGACCTTTACACCCTCTTCAACTCCCCACTGTTACCTCCTCGGAGCAGAACCATGCAACTGCCTGGGGAAGGGAGGGAAGACATTTCCAGTGAGGGAGATTTTGATGAGGACAGCACAAGCACTTCCCAGGCAGTTGCTGCATTGACATTTTTCCATTCCTAATGGAAATTTCTATTCTCCTCAACTGAATTGATCAGTACCTTATGTCAAAGCACACTGATTGCAGAGAGAAAATGTACTGATAGTTTTAACTGCCTTGTTGAAATTAAATAGTGTTAGTATTTACAAGGCAAAGTTATCAATTTAATGTTTAATCAATTCAATTTACATGAACATTCACCACCATTTGGTAAAGCACAGGGTTCTGGATTATGGAGCACTGGATGACAGCTGTACAGGAAATATTTCTCTTTTTTTGTCTGGTTTACTAATAGGAAAAAAATACAGGGGTCAGAATTTAGACCTTACAGGACATTTATTCAAACAATAAAAAATATTGTTCATGTGACAACTTAGTTGTCAGCCACTAGGAAGATCTCTTTTCTGGGGAGCCAGTGAATGCAAAAAATGGCATACATAAACTCGTGTGTACCTATGCCCAGGGGAACATATTTCCCATTCTCATTGTTCTTTCCTCACTGCAGGTGAATTCCAGAGGATGCTAAACTACTGCTATGAAGCCTCAGAACATTTGTCCTGAAGAATCATAAAGAAAATGGAATCATGGTAAGCCGCGTGGAGGCACCATTTGTATAAACATCTCTAGAAAATATGCAACCATAGAGATGCTCATACTGACACAACTCAGGACCTGTAAACAGCTAAAGGTAAATAGGTTCAGTCATTTTTTTTTCTACCTGTAAAATTGGATTCAGATCTGGCTAGGGTTACAAATGAATTTCATATAAATGAATTTCAGAGGGCATTCATAGAGAAAAACACCACGGAGGGGTGCCCAGGACTGTTTTGCATAGTTCAGCACAAAATAGATACTGATGAAGGACAAAGGGACATCTGGTGGCTTTATAGATATATACATTAATCTTAATACTCTGCATAGCTGTCAAAGAAAATCTAAGCTACAGAGAACTCTGTCTTCCCAGACACAATTGTAACTGCCTATTTGAATAAAATATGCAAAGATTCATATCATTGATCACATAAAAATCAGATACTGAATAAATGACTTTTTAATAAATTTCATGTCTGTGTGTATTTCCTGAACAAAACAGCCAGTCACAGCTGCCTTATCCAAAGTACATGAAGGAGTTAGTTGTGTTAGTGCTTCACCCTCTGCCTCAATATGGACTACAGCAGAAAGTTTTCTTCACTAAAATCTCTTGAATGTCATTTGTAAAAAACACATTCTTAATCCGTATTGAGAAAAAACACATTTTAATTGTATATTACATTCAGTTTAATAAGACTAACAGGGCAGTTACAGGATATCTACATTCCCTTTGCTCAGCTTCAGAAAAAATAATATAAATGTTTGCTGCTGAACTTTAGCTGCTGGGTTCTTTCATGTTTTAAAGTATGCTCTCTCTTCTGTACCCCAGGTTGCATGTAAGAAACAGCTGAACAGATATTCTGTGAGTTTCTCAACACTACCACTATTTAATTCATTGATTTTTATGTCTCCAGTCTCTTGAGTACAAAAAAAAAGCTACTGCTCATATAAGGAATAGGATATTTTTTTTTTTCTGTCAGGTAAAACCAAGCATCATTGTTTTCAGATAGTTTCAAAATGTAACATTTCTTTGCAAGCATTAATATGCCCGTTTCAGCAGTGCAGCATATTTTCTACTGTAGAAAACATAAAATGCTTATAGATTGAAAATTTCTCAACACTGATATTGGTGAAATCCAGCACAAAATGAATTCTTCTCTTTCTTCTCCCTCTTGCAAACCTTCAGCTCATTAATGAATAGCAATGAAGAACTGCAGTTAAAGGTAACAGGGGAGCTGTGGTCTCAGCTATTAATACTCATCAGCAGTGATGACACAATGCTAAGTATTGTCATTACAACATGATTTTGTGTTGTTAGGTCACAGGATAGGCTGCAGAAAATCTTTAAAAAGTCAAATGAATAAGACTATACAAGAGTCTGATTTCTTTCTTTCTTTTTAGCTACTTAACAAAGCAAAATAATTTCTAACACATAAAATTTAAAATATGAACTTTAGAGAAAGATGATGAATGAAAGCACTAGACAATGGCAAGGAAATCACTGAAATAATCCCACAGTATTGTTGCAATAGCTATATGAGCTGTATTAATTAGCTCCCTTGAACAACAAGCTTTAAATGACATTCACATGTATTAATTTATCCAAATTATTAATTAAATGCTCTCTCCAGGGTCCAAAATTCAACTCATTGTTTTCAAGTTTCCCTTGATCTGAGTAAACCCCAGTTCTGACTTTCCTTAGTCCTTATTATTTCTCCCTCAAAACCTTAATGAGGTGCACTGTGAATGGGGACTCTCCAAATCAGGTATCTAGCCCGTGATCAAACCCATTTGCTTGCTCTACCAGACACACGTGCAATACTTCCAAATAACTTAATTATATCCTTTCACAAGTGCCCCACTATCCCTCTCACAGCTCCTCTAGTTTATAAGCCTACTTAAGGAACACAGTAAAGTTGAAAGATAAGATGAAGGCTTCACAGAAAAATCATTCTTTATAATGGTCTAAAAGAAATAAGCATACATATTAAATAAGGAATATCCGTATGTCATTCTCTTCCTAATCTTTTGTCAGCGTTTCTTCTGATTTTCACGTGTCCTTTTCTTGAACCCATCATAGCTTTCACTGTTATTGCAGAGAAAGCGCTGCTCTAAGCCATTCTGGTGCTTTTCCAGTATCCACTCTTCTTTCTTATTTGACTTTTCTTGGTCAGCCACAAATCCTGTCTCAAGTTCACCTTCTCCTGAGAAGATTCTTTGACCTATTAAACCTGGTTCCCTCAGGTGGTAACAAGCTCTTTGCCTATCGTTTCCTCACTTTGAATGGAAGGTCAGGAGTATTTAACAAGCCTCTACTTTTACACTTTGCCTAGTGATACAGTTTCATGCACTGTTAGTTGATGGCTTGCTTCTGTAAAGACAGGTGCCCTGATCCCCTCCACTGCCCTTTTATTCTGTTCCCATGCTGCTTTACTAGCACAGACAGTTATTTTGTCACCCAGTGAACTGAGTCCGGGAGCAGATCCAGCTGGCGAAAACCAAAACATACCCCTCCTCCAAAGCCAGGGCATGAACTATGTCCTTCAACAGACTCTACAAATGCTGTCAGCCTGAAACACTAAGGCTCTAGTAAGGAAATGCAAGAAAAAAGAACTATGCTTGGTTAGTTTTTTGATGTGGGCTTAAATACTTGTCAAATTCTAGTTTAAATATCCTGCATTTCAGGTTCTGCATTTTAGGCTACTAAAAGAAAAAAAAAAAAAAAGATGGCATAAAGGGCTGTAAAATCCAAGGATCTTCAGGAACAAAAGAGGGGTTATGGATTTATATTAATATTCACATACAGCTATACTCTAACCTATGAGATTATTTTGTGTCTTTTTGTGACTGCAGAACTGTTAATTTGACAAAAACCAGAACTTCTATGGCAAATAAATCCCCAGTAATTTAAAAGTAATCAATTCATCGCAGAAAAAAAAATTATTTACAATTATTTGAGGACTTGATAAATAAATTTTTTCAGGTTATTGAATTTGATTTGCACCAACACCCATGTTTTTGTTTCCTGAAAGAGAAGTGTGCATGAAGTTTCTAGTCAGTGTTGTGCTTCTCTGAGTTTCAGAAGCACCAACAGAAATAACAAGACACACAGAAAGACAGACTTTTTTTTTTTTTTAATAGAAGAATCTTGCAAATGGTACATATTAAGAGGAGAATCATCTGGTATTTTGTTTAGCCCACAATACCACTGTCAGTGATCACAGAGTAGTAAGCTGAATATTCACCCATATTCAATTAGTTCATAGCAGAAGGATAAGAAAATCAATAGTTCCTCAAAATGGAAGTAAAGGGACTCCCAGAGCATGTAATATACAATCAAATCAGTGCAGATACTTATTTTACATTGATAATTTTTTGCCATTAAACAAGGGGATAAAACAATAAAAGCACTAATTGCCACCAAAAAAAAAAAAAGTTGTACTCCAGATTCATTTTGTTCTTCGTTGAAGAAATTGTATACTTTTTTGAGGTAAAGAAATACCAAGGACATGAAAAATACTTAGAAGTTACAAAACTGTGATGTTTTGAAATCTCCACTTGTGGCTATACAGGTAATATAGATATGGGTTACTAGAAGAAAAGAATTTTGGCTCCAGGACAATATAAAATATCAGTCAACCTCCTCAATTACAGAAACCCTCATTTGGATGGTGAGGTACTTCCAAGCAGTGGTTCTGATGATAACTCTATAAGACTTACTAGTAAGTGCTAAATATCTGGCATGCCTCTGGAAAAGTCCATTTCACAGAGACAGATGTTAAGAATTCAGTGATTTGAAAGGAGAGGATTTTTTTAATGTATTCACAAAATCCAAAGATCAGGTAGAAAATTTATGTGTGAATGTCAAATGTATAATTGCAACATTTTTTAATATGTGGGTAGGAGACATCTACTTTTATGGACCCAGCCACATACATCAGAAGATTTGGGAACCTAGAAGTTTGAATACTTTGGATGAAAATAATTTAGAAATAAATTATGCTAAATAAAATAAGAACATTAAAAAGCACTCCTTATGTAAGTTATTAATTAAAAAATAAATAAATGTTGACAGCTAGAAAATCAGTCCATATTGTTCAAAAACACCTTGAAAAACTTGTTTCTAGGTCATTTTATAAACTATTTCTAATGCCAAGGTCATTACAGTTAGAAAAATGGCTCTAAATAGTCAGAGTATAGCAATGACTACCTGTATAAGTTAAACAAATAATGATAGTGAGAAATTACAATTAATAGCCTGTACCCCATAACTAGCATTTCATTCATCATTAATATGGTTTTAAATAGAGAGAATAATAATAACCCTGTCAAGACGTCAGTTCATTTACTTCTTTTTACTCCTGCTGCAGTTTCTTTTGCCCTTCTCCTTCTCGACTCCACTTATTGGCTTTCAACACTGAAGCTTACTCACTGTGCCATTAGTACTAAATAACTTCTATTAACATCAGGCAATTCAAGGACGCAGACTGACTAAGGCTAACAGGAATTGACAAATGACACATTGCCTATCTAAGCAGAAACTACTGCCACAAAAATAGCCTTAAAATAAAAGGTAACTATTGGCTTCTTAAATTCCTTATGCAGCAGATTCATTTGAGATGGAGAATTAAACCATGATCAGCACGTAACACTAGAGCAAGAGTATTCTTACTTAAAGAGGATAATAGGTCCCTTATTCTGATTTTATGGCTCTGGTTACTAACAGAAAAGCAAGAAGAGGTTTTTACCGAATACAACTACAAGTCCCTTAAGAATGCGTGCCAGTTCTTCTAGAATTGCTGTCATGATTGCTAACTAATCTCAACTCTACCACTCAGGGTAGGCACAGCTGCAATCTGAATAGGATAGCAGGGGCTGGGGAAAAATAGGTGTGCTGCCACATGGCCTCAACTTTATCATATAAAGGGGAAACATGCATCACCATCTGGTTCTAATGATGGGGCCAAAAAATGCATTTTGCTTCTTCAGCAAACCTCTCTGTTTCTCCTGATTTGTTATTGACCTTGGACAAGTTACTTTAATGTCTTTGCAACTCTATTTCCTTGTCAGTAGAAGAGGGATGATAACACCTACAGTATGTTCTTCTGATGGTGTGAGGTTTGCTTAATATAAGTGAAGCACAAATGTATTTATCAGCAGTTATATGCCTCTCATCATCATGGTGTGAGAGATCTGTTCAATACTGAAGTTAAATTTGAGGCTTACATTACTCTGCACATGCTAAAAATACTGGCAGAGCTAAGGTACAGGCATGTGATGATGTATAATGCCCTTGCCACCTTGGAGGGCTGCTGTGATCAATACAGATTGAAGGTTGCATGTATTGCAAACTTGGCTGGGTTACAAGATTTATTCTACATTTACTTCTTGATAGGCGCCTGAGATGAAAAACACTACAGAAGTCCCAGGTATTACATCAAGTACTGAGTATCTGTATCTCAGCATTTTGAATCTGAAAAATAGCTTCTGCAAAGATATTGAGAAGAATTTTTCTGTTCTTTTCCATAAATTCCAAAGTTCAGCTCCTCACCTGATGTAAATGAGTTTTATTTTACTTTTAACCTCAAGAAAGCATAAAATGTATCAAAGGTGACAGCTGCTGACATGAGCATCAACAAACTCCTGGGTTATTACCCTCGAGATTCAAAATGCATGAAAATCTGGAAAGATTTGGGTGCAAATGAAGTTTGAATCTCTCTCTAATGTAAAGATCAAAGTCTCTATTGTACAATCACTGTAAAAAGCTAGAGAAACATTCTTTGTTTTTCTGACGGTATAGTATAGTGTTTTTGCAATAGTATTAGGGACAAATAAAATAATATTTCCTCTGTAAAAATACAAGAAGACTGGCATGCTCAAGATCAAACAACACTTACCCACCTTTGCTTTTCATAGATACTCTTCACAGGGGTTATAAGTCATAGCAGAATCCTACATCTGACAGCTAAAACCTTTTGGACACTGGTCTTGTGTAGTATATCAGTGAGATAAAAATGGGTTACATCTGGTTGTCATCCCTAAATATCCTTTTGTCATCTTGAACATTTCAGCAGAAATTCTGCTGTTCTATTTTGAGATATACTGGGGAAAAAATCTTTCAGCAAGTAATAAGGCTCAGTACAACAGGTTTTAATACTGTATCTTTTAACATTACTACTGCAAACAATGTACACAGTTGTAGAATAAGATTTTTCAGCACTAAGGGCATATCAGACTATCCTTGCTACTATGGGAATGGTGGTATGGAGCTTTAGCTAGTCTTGTGTTTTCTTTTTTGTCTCTTCCAGGTTTTTACTCTGTTTAAAAACTTCCCTTAATCCTAGGGTCTAAGAGTAAATGGTACTGTTCTCCTACAGGGAGCACTTGCTGAAAGTTCATCAGCTTCTCTCTTCTCTGTGCAATGGGACTAGGGACAATTCAGCTTTCAGAGTTGTTTTTTACATCTTTTTACTGTTTTGTTGTTGCTGTTGTTGTAGGAACAAAATCTCACTTCACATATAAACAAGTTTCTGTGCAAAATCACCTTCACCTGTTTCTCAGTGCGGTGTATCAATATAATAGAAGATTTCCTACAGATGATATTGTAATTAGCGGTGAAAACTAGGAGAGAATGCTTAATGAGAAAAGAGAGAAAAAAACATGTCTTCAATAGCATTAACTTGTTTCTGTCCCTTCACACTTGTACATGTAATATAAGATTCTTTTATTCAACTTCTCTTTAGGTCAACGTGCTGCATCTGTGAGCCCACAGTACAAATTGCACTGTGCCAGGCTTCAAATTTTGCACAAGCATTGGACTTTTAGAGGAGCTAACTGTTTAACTACATTCAGCTATTAATGCCCCTGAAAACAGGAATACTTGACACTCTATAAATTTATGTCAAGATATGTTGGTTACATTCCCTTGTTTACCTTTATACCACAATAAATTAACATGCATATGTGTGAAGCTCTAGCTGGTGACCTCTTCAAGTTAATAAAGCTTGACATTTTAATAGGATAAACAAATGTTTTATTTGTACAGTGTGGAGTATTTTACCAATGATCAGATGTGAGTTTGTTAGATGTTTTCTCTTTATATACTGGAGGTAGAACTCATGTTTGCTAGATGACCTATTATTCTGCTGATTCATTGAAAGTGTGTTATAATGTAAAGGTCAGGGCTATCCATTAAACTTATCAACATGGTGCAAGATACTTTAAATCAAAAACATTCCTGCATAAGCTTCATTAATTCTATGGCATGAATGCTAAAACAATAGTGAGAAAAGTTAATCCTCCAAGCTGAAGGATTGCAGCCCATGACTCTTAGGACTACAGACCTTCAATAGAGTGGAGTCAGAGGTATTTCGCAAAGAAAGTAGGTAGGTAAGTAAATTTTTAATGGAACTTATATTTTATTTCCCACCAAATAATATTATTACAAAAAAGAATTTAAGAGTTGGTTACAGGAATGTGGGGTATAATCCCAGTTTTTTATTGGGACACATAGTGGATCAGAGTAACACAATTCAGACCTGATTCAGCTTTCAGTTCAGTTTTGTGAGGTGATTTAACCAAGACATTTAGGCTGAGCTAATAGAGCAATCATACATTCATCACCCAAACCTAATACTAGTAAATTCATAGACAATAATGGATTGGTCATGTATTACTGTGAATCTCTCAAGGATGCTATGTTTTTATTCTTATAATTGATAAAGAACATCTAAACAATGAGACATTATGGCCAATAATATTCTAGGATATACAACAGTATGTAGCAGCTATCTAGAAGAAAAGACTAGATATCAGCTTCATTTATACTGTTATATTAATCTGTTGTATAATATTGCTATTTATTGTGATTCTCTTAAACGTCTAAATCAATGTTAAAAGTGTGAAGAGGCTCCTATGACTTTTTTTTTTTTTCATGGAGATTTCAGAAAATATAGGTGGACCTCCAAGCAGCATGCAAGTGACAAAAATATATTGACAATTGCAAGTCCTCTGGCAACATTTATTTGTGGGTGACCTTTAAAAAATATCTTCTGCCTCCAGGCACACACATGCTATTTACAGTAATCCTCTTAAGCTTCCCTTACAGCTCCAGTATGCTGCTCCTTACCCCAACATCACCTTCTGTCTTTGGACCTCATTTCTCTGCTTCGGATTTTTTTTACTTCTGGGAGCAGCTGCTAATGGAGCAGTCTTTTTCCTATAAAGTTTACTAGGAGTGTGCAGCTGATTTCAGAAGGCTCGAGATTGGCTTTATGGAGTACAGCCTAAGAATTAAAGGCATCCCAAAGTGGTTTTGCAAATGAGTTGCTTGGAAGCACAGTGCAGACCATAAAGAGGCTAGAAAATCCTACCAAAAGTGATTAAGAGACTAAAAGAACATTCAGGCAGGAATAGATCTTTTTTGCTATTGTTATATCTACTGTCCTATGTTAATGTTATCAATAAATGCTTTTCTAATAATAAGAAAATAACTTATTCAAAGTTGTCTCTTAAACAAGAAAAAGGAAATAATTTTTCATTGACTCTACTTTTATTTCCATGGAATGTGGGTTTCCCCCATTTTGATTGCTTGTACAAAGCCTAAATCTAATTAGAGTTAATCGGAAATCTATGCCCACATAAGTACTGTTAAAAAAATCTTATAAGAAATACAGACTTGCTAGTCACACTAGCTAGTCACACTTCTTTGTGTGAAATAGTCTCGACTCATGAAGAGTTGAAGAATGCCCTGGAAACTGGTATATGCCCTATCTCATTCTCATTTCTTTCCCAGTGAATAGCGGATGCTTGGGTTGTGGCAATGGCCTGCAACTAAGAGCTTATCTATTTAAATCTGAGGGTTTAAATGTCATCAGAAGTAAAAGAGTAAAGATTTCTGAGATGGAGTGCAAGGTGTCAACTGTCTAACAACGTGTAAGAAGATGATGAAGGCAATGAAGCTTCACCAAATCTACAAGAATGCCAGTGTACATGCTCGGAAAGCTCTATCCCCATGTTAGAGAGCCTTGGAAAGTAGTGGGTATGAGGAAGAGAAAGGAAAAGCTTGCAAGAAATATGAGACATGTAACTGAGGTTTTATTTGGGGAAGGTGGGAGAACCAGGAATCAAGGTGGAAAGCATGACACTTGAAGGTAGGAGGGTATAAGTCAGGACACATGAAAACAAAGGAATGTGCATCCTCAGAAGTTCAGCCACTTCTGGTTTAAAAGTTCTCTCTCCTAAATTCATTCTCTAGTGCTTAGTGAACTGAACTTGCATGAGTCTGGTTCCCAGTTGCAAGGGCCACCTGTGAAGCTTTGTGAAGCTTGAAAGAACAAACAAACTTAGAACCCTCACATCTCTGTCCAAATTGGTTGATATGAAATATAGTTTAAAAAAAATGTTTTTGATCAAATAAACCCTGTTTCTCTGTCAAAACAGGCTGAGCAAAACCCCAGCAAATCTGGAGTTCCTTTCTTTGAAGCAGATGTTCCAGCTGTAAAGATATTTAGCTAAACACACATCTCAGCATCCTTTCTAACCTCATATATCTTGAATTCTTTCCTACATACTGACACAGCTTCAACAGGAGAAATGAAGAGTGCTCCAAAAGACATGAATAACTTATAGCTTGACGGTTATGGCACTTAAAAGTAAGTGATAGTTTGTAAAGAGTCAGATCCTGTCAGTGTGTATTAGTCATGCTCTAAGAACACCCCCCCTGATTGAGTCTTTGCCTTTGACAAAGATTCCTGGGTTCAGTGCCCTTTCCAGATGAAAGGAATTAAAATCTTTAACTTTGGGCATCCTAGGAATGTTTTTACCAGGAAACTATGACTCAGGCTGGATGTAAAGTTGTGGACATTTAGTTACTTAATTTTGGCAGACAAGAAATAAGACAAAAAAAAATGCCAAAAAAAAAGACACACAAGGAGGGGACATAAAGTTTCTAACCTGTTGCTTATGGAAGTCAGTAAAGAGGCATGGTCTTGAGCTAGGTTAGGCTAAGGGAAAAAAGGAGCCTAAATGTCCCACTTTCCTTCTAAATGACTAGCTTCTGACATGTTTTTCCTTAGATTGCAGCTTTTTTAAGAAAGCAAGACTTAAACTGTCTTTGCCCTATGATGCTTTCTTTCCTCATCTCCCCATCAAGAACTTTGAAACTGAGCAATTTCAATCAAATGTTGCAGAGGATGAAGGCCTCAAAATTTTAAAAGTTCCTTTGGATTTCAAGAAAAAATGACAGGTTAATAAAAATTAATTACTTTATTAGGCTGGCCAATCAGCACACATAGGCTGCCAGTCACAGCAAGCAGAGTTCTGAACTCATTGAAACACAAGTAATCTCTGTCGCTAGGGAAAAAAAGTCAGTAACTCAGCATTTCTGTGAAAGGGCTGGAAAGGACATGGGGAAGGGGTGGAAAGGAACAGTTCTGAGGTCAAGCTGTCATGGGCAGTATATTGTGTGGGAACATAAAATGCCTGTGCATGAGTTAAACTTTGTTGCTGCGATTCATCACAGAAGAGGTTGTTTTGCAGTGCCATTTTAAGGGCAAACTTACACAGACAGATATAGATAAACTTTTTAGAGTTCACACCCCAAGCTTCTCAGATGCAGTCCATGCAGCTAACACGTCTTTCCAGACTACAACTGGCTCAGAGTATTAGTGGGATGTGGTGGGTTGGCCTTGGCTAAGGGCCAAACTCCCACCCAGCTTCTCAGTCTCTCCCCTTCCTCAACTGGGTAATAATTCACAATTCATAAAAGCAATTAATCTGTGGTTTTATTTGAATATTCAGCTGTTTGCAAAATGGTTCATTAGCTTTATGTTTCATAGGTGTTCAGAGCACAAAATTGCTGGTTTACTTCTGTTAAAAAAAAAAAAAAGAAAGAGTAACCGACAAAAAATTCTAAAGATTACCATATTTTTGGGTGTTTAAAATGTATGGAGGTGATCTAACCTTTTATTAACCAGGGAGAAGTTGCTGGAAGCACATTTGTGCTTTTCTCAGTGTGTTCATCACTCAGAACCCATTTACTAGTTAAACAAATAAAAATGGTGCCTGCCCCAAAAAGGTACTCTTTCTAGGGACTTTTCTTCCTGACCGGAGCCTCTCCCTTAAAGAGCATTTTATTCACTGCTCTGGGTTTTAAATGTAGGCACCTGACTTAGACAAAAAGAATATTATCGCTTTGTCCCTATATTTCTTTTTTGTCCATCTTTTAAAGTTTCTATTAAAGAGGCATTTCCACTCTATTGTTGAAAAAAAAAAATGCCACACTTCTTAATGTATCTACCTTTGGAGCACTCATTTAAAAAGAAGAGCTAAAATGGAGTTGTGGAACTTTTTTTTAACTAACTAAAATTAAAAACCCATAGAAAATCTGAGTTTCATTAATACCTATGTTGATTCTGTTTCTTAACCCTGTTACCATTGCCTTGTCTTGATGCATGGTTGCGTAACTCTGGTAACACTGATTCTTTGGTGCTTTGCCTCAGACATTCTTCTTCAGAGATAGAGTGAGCATAATCAATACTGCCTCTCTCTGTATTAACTGAATGCAAAATTCTTGTAAGTCTCATCGTATGACAGTGCTTGCAACATATCCTCCTCGGTTCACTGGGGAGCTATGAAGTGATCTGGGAGAAATGATGCTGCAGAGGTGGGTGAGAATTGGCAATTTTTCTTTTCAGGAGAATGTCATAGGTTTGAAAAACTGTCTCTCAGGTCTGAAGAGGAATTCTGATGAGGGAAAAAGATGATCAAAACTCAGAGATGTTATTGACCTACCTGCTTCAGAGCAGAAACATGAACCTTGCAGACATGCAAAGCTCACTGATGCTTAGTGTTCCAGGCACCTTAGCTGTGTTTCAGAACTCTGTAATGTCTCTTTTGTTTTCTTCCAATAAGGAATGAAAACAAATCTTAAAATACTCTGTGAGATTAATTTCCTCTTTGCTAGGCAGCCATAGATATTAATCCCCAGACTATGCCCTAAAAACTTTAATGACTGAGATAACACTACTTGGATCAAAATACAGATCTTTTGGAGGCTGTTGAGTAGCATTCAAATTGGCAGCAGTGTTAGAGCAAACCTATACTAAAAGCCAACAAACTATAGCTCTTTTAGTATTTGTTTTACGTGTGTAAGCCATTCCAAACTTCAGTTTAGGAAGAGAAAGGCAACATGAGAAAACGCTGTAGCTTTTCTGCTTTGCGATATTTTTTAAGGGACCTGACTTCTTCCCTCTTTCTCCCAGCCCTCCCTGCTATATGTGCTATTATTCAGAAACTGACATGTTAAATCAAAGTCGTTAAAGAATGAACAGGCAACTATTAAAAAAACCCATGCATTTTATTGTCATTTTAATATTAATCAGTTAAACGGTTCAGTATACATATGAAACATCTGGGTGAAAGTGGAATCGGCTAAATCCATATTCATATGTGTTAATACAAAGCACAGTCTGAACACTAATGCGTGTGCTTCTGAAAAAAGCTAACCTTGATTCTCCTTAACTTATCAAATGATTGTGTAAGGCATATAACTTTAAGTTTTGTAGAACTGAAAACTGGATTACATGAAATTAATGTCAATTTATAGAAGCTAAGGATTAGCTCATGAAGATCTCCATGAATTCGAAACCATACTGCATTGATAATGTCCTTTGAAAGAGAAAAAAAATGTGTTCCTCAGTAAGTGAGAAAGCTATTGACACCTGTTGCACAGAGGGGGAAATAACATTTGAACTGTATTGAAAATATTTTTGATTGTGTTGCCGGTTGACCTTGTCTGGCCACCAGGTGCCCACCAAGCCACTCTATCACTCTTCCTTCTCAAAAGAACAGGGAGAGAAAATACAGTGAGAAAGATCACGGGCTATTATAAGGACAGGAAGATCACTCACCAATTACCATAATGGGCAAAACAGATTTAACTCAATTTAATTTAATTTATTTCCAGTTAATAACAACAAATCTAAAACCACCTTCACCCCACAACTCTCTTATTTCCAGGTCCAACTTCTCTCCTGACTCTTCTACCTCCTCCCCGCAAGGAGCTCAGGGGTATGGGGAGTGGGCGTTGTGGTCAGTTCATAAGGTTTCAGATCTGCTGCTCCTTCCTCCTCACACTCTTCCCCTGCTCCAGCGAGGGGTCCCTCCCACGGAATATAGTCCTTCATGAACTGCTCCAACCCGTGTCCTTCCCAGAGGCTGCAGTGCTTCAAGAACTGCTCCACCATGGGTACTTTCCATGGGGTACAGTCCGTCAGGAACAGCCTGCTCCAGTGTGGGTCCGTGCGGGTCACGGGTCCTGCCAGAAAACCTGCTGGAGCATGGGCTCCTCTCCACGGGCCTCAGCTCCTGCCAGCAACCTGCTCCTGTGTGGGGTCTCCACGGGCTGCAGCTTCCTTCACGGCACGTCCCCCTGCTCCGGCGTGGGGTCCTCTCTCCCCGGGCTGCAGGTGGAGATCTGCTCCCCCGTGGAGCTCCCTGGGCTGGGGGGGGACAGCCTGCCTCACCATGGTCTTCCCCACGGGCTGCAGGGGAATCTCTGCTCCGGTGCCTGGAGCATCTCTTCCCCCTCCTTCTGCACTCACCCGGGGGGCTGCAGGGCTGGTGCTCTCACATCTTCCCACTCCTCTCTTTGGCTGCTGCACAGCATTTTTTACCCTCTGGTTAAAAGGTTCTCCCAGAGGCATCACCAGCATCGCTGATGGGCTCAGCTTCGGCCAGTGGTGGGTCTGTCTTGGAGTCGGCTGGAACTGGCTCTGTCGGACATGGTGGCAGCTCCTAGTGTCTTGTCACAGAAGTCACCCCAGCAGCCTCCCTGCTACCAAACCTTTGCCATGTAAACACAATACAGATTCTAAAGAGCCAGTCCACTGTAAGATCTGGCTCGGTTTCATAGAGGTATGACCAACTATTTTATCTCATATTCACATACCAGTCAAACATGATGACCTTCTGTTCTTTTGAACACTTGCATGACTTTCCAGCAACGTTTCATAAATCTAACAAATAACTTTTCTGCAAGGGGTATCATGGAAGAAATACTGTAATGGGTATCTGTTTTCCAAGAAAAAAGGTACTGAAAACCATAGACAACAAGAACATCAATTCACATATTACTTCTGACACATTCCACTTTTGATGATATACTTGGTTGACTTGGATTGTATTTGGTTTTCAAGGCCAATCTTTAGGAAAGGCAGCTATATTTGAGGGAAAAATGGTAGTATCAAAATAATTTGTTGCAAATTTTTCCTCTTTTTCAAATTCTCTTGCGGATCACAGGAAGATGAATATTCAGTTTCAGATCCAATAAACTATTCAGTTTGGCTCAGCTCTAGAAAAGGAATGAATGAAAGCACTTCTCATCCAGCTGAGAGCAATACACACAAAATGAACTTCAAAAGTCTTCTGTTTCCCAGGTATCAAGGACAGTAGGAGGATGACAGAAACATATGGGTTATTTCATACTGAAACTGTGTCCTGGGTAACTCCTTTAGAACTCCCCTCTGGCAGCCCAGGGCTTCTGGGAATTTGAGAGTAAGAGCTGTGCTTCCTTTTGCTTACCACCAAAAATGTTGTATGCTAAACCACTTAATTTAGAGATTAAAATATTTAGAAGCTATGGAATCAAAGCAAGCAAAAAAGCAAACAAAAAACCCCAGGTGAACAAACAATCAGAAAGAGTCAGAAGCCTGAGATAACACTCTCGTCTCTCACTCTAGAAGAGGATGTGTGAAAAGACATCAGTGATTCTTCATGTCTAAATTTATATTTGATTTAACTGGAACAAGATAATTAAAAAAAAAAAAGTCTGAACTGCTGGACGAGAAAGACAAAAAAAGGCTGGAAAATAAATCTTTTTCCTTCCCACTGCATTTCTATAGTTTGAAAGTACTACTTCCACCCCTTTGCATATAAATTTCGTCTTTCTCTTCTGGTCTGTTTCTCTGCTGCAGATTCCCTGATTACTGTCTTTCTTCACCCATCTGTCCCTACCCTCTGGTCCAAAAAGTCCTCATCAAATCGTGTTCAATTGTTTCTCTTGAAACAGCAATCTCCTTGTCCTGCCTTGTTTCCTGAGGATTTAACCTGATAAAATGTGTTGTAGCAAAGATTATATATAACAACAGTCATCCCCTCTGTTGCTCAGCACTAGTCTGCATAACAGAACACTATATGCTTCGCCTATACAACACCTATGAACGGACTGCATACTTTTACTATTTGTCATAGACTGGGATTTACGTATTTTGATACATCTGTTTTTTCCCTCATCCCCAATCATCAACCGTATTATCTAGCAGCTTCAATCAAAATGACAATTGTAGTAAGGATTCTGTTTTGTGACCTTGAAACAGAAACAATTTGAAGTTTCGCAGCATTATCAAAATAAAGTGTTCTATTTTTTACATTCTCCTTTGGGATCCTTTGTTTCAGTAATATTCCCCACTAACTTACAGAGTTGTGAGTGATTTTTTCTGGTTATCGCTGATCACTGAAGACGCTTTCTTTCCTGACCCCTATAACACTAGCTCTCAAATTGATTTATGAAGCTTTAGCGGATGCATACCTTGTTACCCTTTGGCCTCCTTGTGGAAATTGGTAGGAGTGCCGGGCTCTGTGTACAAATGTTGCAGTGACCTAGTTGTATGGATCAGCACAACTTTGGTAAGGCATACCTTAGGTAGTTTTTTTGAAACTACTTTTAACTTACAAAGTTATAGTAAAATGCAAATAAAGTGTTTTTTTACAGCATCTGATAAAGACAGCATAGCTAGAGATGCTTAAAAAAGACAAGTGAAACAAAATCAATTCTTAATTTACACTAACATGAAATATAAAAGATCTGTTTGTCTGCTCAGTACCTCACATTTCGAGCTGCATTTGTCAAGGAGAATCACGTCTTTACAAATCCTCCTGGCTTAAACAGACAGTTTTGTTCTTGGAGTCCTCTCACTATCACGTTCAGCTTCAAATCTTTTCCTTCATCCTTCTCTTTATCCACCTGCTCCAGTCCAACCTGCAGTCTGTTTGTTATGCTCTTTCCATGCAAGGTGACAGCTGCGAAAACTCCTTAAGAGACAAAAAAATTCCCCTGTTCAATGGGGAATGTTCCAGAAATGCTGTATGTATTTTTTGGGGAAAAAGAAGTTAAAAAAAAATTATATCATACATTTTATGTGTGAGAGTTCATTGCTTTTTTTCCAGAGGAAGCGGAGAAAGCATTTACCCCAAGAGGCAATCTCAGGTATAAGCCCTAGATTGGCACTAGTGCTCTCCCTCTGCAAAAATACTCCTCACCACCAGTATTTATATTGGCTGATTGGCTGTCTATGGCAAATCCTTTTTTCACATGTTCTCTGATTTACTACTGCATGAAAGGCTCAGTAGTGGGCTTAGGACCTTGACTTGGTGACATAGACTTCAGTTAGGAAGTAAATTGTTTCGAGGTTTTATCCTCACAATAACATAAATTGCAGTCCACACAGTCATGGTGTAGATGTGGTAAGTTAATATAGTCTCTCCTCCATTTGGTAAAGAAGACATTTTACAGGCCAGTGACTTGATATTTTTAGGTTTTTAGCCAGAGTACAGATGACCACAACCAGTTGCGATGACCCCTTCTAGTTATAAATGTGGCCATACTGTGTTATTATTTTCCTTTTCTACAGAATATTTTTGGGGGAGGGTTGGTTTGGGGCAGGGGTGTGTGTCTTTTTTTTTTTTAAAAAAAGCAATCTGTCAAACAAACCTATTGCTTTAACATTAGAGAGAAGTAACCACTATTTTAAAAATAAAGACAAAAATGCCTCAAACAAAAAACAAACAAACAAACAAACAAAAAACCAGAACAAAAACCTGAACAACCTCATACAAAACCAAAAAAACATGAGCAGCTGCCTAGACAAGGCACTATAGATCATTGCCAATTCCTTACATTTATAGAATAAGATCTTTGAGCAAAAGCCTATTTTTTGTCCATGTGTGTTTGCATGTGTCATCATTTAACCCCAGGCGGCAACTAAGTCCCACACAACCGCTCCTTCCTCCCCCCCGGTGGGATGGGGGAGAGAATCGGAAGAGCAAAAGTGAGAAAGCTCATGGGTTGAGATAAAGATAGTTTTGGAGGTAAAGCAAAAGCCCGGCGAACAAGCAAAGCAAACCCAGGAATCCATTCCCCACTCCCCACGGGCAGGCAGACGTTCAGCCATCTCCAGGCCAGCAGGGCTCCATCACGCCGAA